>JANAVB010022596.1:6630912-6923412 GCA_029216955.1 Iris pallida | reverse complement strand
TTCATATGTTGAACCTGAGGTCGGGTTGGGCTTGGGCTCGGGCTAGGCTTATCATTCATCGGGTTGGGCTCGGGTTGAACTCAAACCCGACCCAACCCGCCCGAGTTGCACCCCTACTAAAAGTGACTAGAATTGACCCGAAACCAAACCAGAGTTGACCAGTTGACTGAAAGTCAACAGTTAGTCAACATTAGCCTAGTTTGACCTAGAGTTGACCAGAGTTGACCAGTTGACCAAAAGTCAACTGTAAGTCAACCTTTGACCCAGATTGACCTAGTTTGACTTGGATTGATTTTCTGTGACCTTGTTTGTTCTAGTGTGTCTCTGTGTGACCTACTTTGGCTCAGAGTGACCTAGTTTGACCTAGTTTTGACTTAGACTTGCATATCATGACTAGATTAGCTTTTCTTTCATTATTAAACCCTGTTTTGACTTATGGTATCTCATCTTTAGGTTTGTGATTACTCTGAGCATCTGTTCACCGTATCAGCTCAGGACCGCAGGCGAGTACACTCACTGATAGTTTTCATTGTCTTAATATCTGTTATATCCTATTCAGTTGTAGTGTCTTACTTGATTTCCCGACACGATGGTTTACGGACTAGTATACGTCGGATCATGACATGAGATGTTGTTCCTTGATTTTCTTGGTATATTGGTACATTTTCTGTCTCGTTTCCTGTACGTATAGACACTAATTCCTAAGAGGGAGTAGCTACCCTCTTAGGGAATCTCGTGTCATGACGTGTCATGTCCGGATCTATTATACTATTCGGGGATGGAGAATTATTAGGGGCTATGTAATCAATACCATCTTGTCACTATATTCTTGTGCTTGCGCCACTCTCATCTCACGTAGGGTGTAGCGAGATCTTATTCCTTGTGCTTGTTATCCAGGTTGGCTGGCATGACCATTTCCAGTAATTTTCATGTGATTGTCGGGCCAAGTGGATAGCCTGTCCTGTACTTTTCCAAGCCGATCACATAACGCTCTAATAATTCATGGCACATTTTATATTTACTTTATTACATCATATATCCTACTTAGTTCTGTTCAGGCGAATGGTTACAACCCCGGTCCTTGTTTGGTTTACAGGTTATAGCTTGGCTTCCGAAATAGCTTCCAAGTCATATTATAAATTGTCGTCATATTCAGCACTCATATCATGTTATATATTTCATGTTAATTTTGTCTTGTATTTTATTATAATTGTCTCTTATAGAATTTGTCAATTCATATGGAACTGCTGTTAGTGTTTGTACTTGCTTATTTTTCTGACAGGATACCGTTGATATATTACAGATGATTCTGAGGCAGACTGCTCGACCTACTATGGGATCGAGATAGATGGAGACTTAGTCCAGGACTGTGGCCTGATAGTTGAGCCACTAGACTTTGTATACCTGGACTAGTATAGCTTAGTTAGATTTGCCTGGATTGCGATCCAGCTAGTATTTTCAGACTGTAGTATTTTATATTATATTTGTCACGACCCGATCCCAACTAATTGGGTCGAACCGGATCATGCCCAGCCTGCACCGTTGTTGAGACGACGGCAGTAAGCTGTTCAGTAGCAGGTAGCCATACAACAACACTATATTTGTCACAACTCAACATCGGGAAATGAAACTTTATTAAACTTGAAATTTAAATACAAATGGGAAAATGTTCTGAAATGAAATAACAGAAATGAAAATAACAACAATGCAGAAAAAGAAAATCTATCTATCAGCCGGATCATCGGCCTCAGTCCCAACGTCCTCCAATGGGGACTCTGGCAGCACTATAGGGTACAGGACAGGGTCGTAGTAGCTGCTGATTAACAGCTCAGCATCCTCAATGTCCCCTAAAAATGTATCTCCAGTCAGGAGGGAGCAAAGTACAATTTATGCTAATTTTAACAGTTAAATTAAATAATAGAATCATACAGTTCTAAACAGTTTAAACATGAACAGTTTTCAGCAGTAAAACAGTATAATTTGAACATGCAATGAAATATGACCGGCTTGGGTTTGTTACAGTAAATGATATGAGATTTGTTACAGTATGGTCATACTCATTACACTATTCCCCCAGTCCCCAGTAGTTACAGTGCTCTCAGAGAGAGTTTCGTGTTTGCATCGTGGTTTAAACTTGCAGTAAAGCGATTAATTAAATAACTGTAAACTAACACAAACTATACTTGCCTCAAAGGAATTGACTGGAGAGGTAGAAGACTTCGAGACAGGAAATCAGAATCGTCCTCGAATTCCTACATTCGAGAAATTGACTCAGATTTCAGGTTTACCAATCTAGCTACGCTAGTTGAAATCTCTATTTGTGTCCTAGTCCAATTTTAATCTTTTAATTAACAAAACACGAAAATACGATTATTTGTGCGTTGATTTAGTACAAGGGAAAAAGATCGTTTTAAACTTTTGAATTCGGAAAACTTCGTCGATACCAGATTAATTATTAAAACTTGGTATTTTCATAGTTCATAAATATAAAGCTAATTTTCTTATTTAGTGAGAAATACATAATTTTTAATTAAATAAAAACTGATAGATTTTAGGTGAGAAAAATCTTAATTATTTTTATACGAAAATACTTTTTATTCAATTTTACTCGTTTAATACCAAAAACTTGCAAAACCAGAAATAACCAGAAGCTACGCTACCAAATACAGTTACAGACCACAGCCAGCTGGGCTTATGCCCATTACAATTTATTTACATAAATTAAAATAAGACAAAACTGCCGTTAGTCCTAAACTTTAAATGAATAAAATTAAATAGTAAAAATAAAGATAAAAATATAGAGTCTCAGATATGGTCCAATCCTCAACTGGACTAATGCCTCAACGTCCGGGCGGAGCCGGTTTCGTTTGCACTTAGCCGGGTCCATTGACCGATACGGTCGTCACCCAAAATAAAATATCAAATAAAATTCCGAAATCCATTTTAAATTTATTTTTAAAATAATCTAGGATTTACGGAAAAATCCGGCAGCATCTCCTCTGTTTTTGGTCAACCCAAAAACTGGGAAATAGCGCCGATACTTTCCTGCAAATCCCAAACCAGGAAAAACTCGAATTTGTATATATATATATATATATATATATATATATATATATATATATATATATATATATATATATCCACAACCAATCCACAGAATAATCGGAACGACCCGAATAATTTCGGAAGTCCGATTCCAACCCAAAAATCACAGAACGCTACCGGAAAATCCGGAAAGCCAAAACATACCAAAAACCAATTCCCAAAATATTTCGAAAATCCAAAATAATCCACAGAACCTTTCCGGAGGTTCCGAAAAAATACGACGTCGCTAAAACCGAATTTCCAAAGGAAATCGGGGACCATTTCTCATCATAGACTATAATAAAAATGGACGAGACGGGTTATACCTCAGGTTGCTCGGCTAGAGCTCTCAGATAAAATTATAAAGAAAGAAATGGAGATCCAGACAGCAAAATAATCCCGGAACAGTGCTGGTTCGGAGTCCGAGACATGACGGGGTGCTGGGACAGCAGCGGACAGCGGCGTCGCTGCCACAGAACAGTGGATCAGGGCACGGGGTCGCGGCCAGGGGAGTGCGCGGACTAGGGCACGCGCCTAGGTCAGCGGGGAAGCCGACAGGGGGTCGAGCGCGCCGGAGAAAGGGGCTCGGGCGCGGGGAAGTCGGCCAGAGGGGCTGCGTCCAGGGGCGCGGCTCGCGAGGGTGGCGCGCGGCTACGCCGGGCGTCGGGCGGTTAGGGGGAAAGCCGGCGGGGCGCGCTGGCGCGGTCGGCCTGGAGGGAGGCCGGCGGTTGGGTGCTGTCGGGGAGCTTGGCCGCGGCGCACAGGGGCGACGACGGCGACGGTGGTTGGCCGGGGAGGGGACGCACGGTCGGGGCGAAGCTTCGGGGGAAGGGACTGAAGAGATGGGGGTTCTGATCTTGGAAGAGAGTGAGATAAAGTTTTTGTGAGTGGTGGGGGTTTGGTTGAGGATTCTAAGAAGAGGAGAAGGAGAAGAAGTCTGTAGGTCTTGAGTAAAAGGAGGGGGTTGGGGCGGACGTGGGAAGTTGAGGGGAGTGTGCTGGAGAGAATAAAGGGGGAGGAAGAATATGTTGCACGCTGGTCCAATTTGGACCAGCTCACCCAAAATATTTTTTTTATTTATATATATATAATATTAACCAAGTCAGAAATAAATATGAAGGGGGTTCGGGCTCAGGCTCGGGTCTGGGTTCAGACTCGGGTCTGGGTTCGAACTCAAGGATCCTTGTTATTAATTTTTGAAAACTTTTACACTCAAATAAAAATCATAATAATTATAATAATAATAATAGAAATAATAATAATAATAATTAATACACAAGTAATGGGTTTCACAATATTTTGAAATTCTGTGATGTGTTTATATCGCTGAGCCTGTATTGGATCTTGAACTCATTTCCTGTTTTCACATCTATTATATTTCCATTTCGTGCTATCTATCCTAGTTTGTCTTGTGATTGAGTTATGCCATATTATACTTTCGTGCGGAGATGACAGGTACCCTTATATTTTGTCTAGTTGTAGTTTTTATAGACGACCTATACAGCGTTCTACCGCCGATTCTGCGGCGTAGGCTGGACGTAACCACGTACTCGTGTCCCTAATCAGGGTGCGGGTCGTGACAACTTTAATATCTACAAGAACGATACATAAATTATTTGTTATGCAAACTGTGCTAACATGTCTTGTGCAGGGATGACCGTCGACGATGGGTAAGATTATGCAAATGATTTCTACTGTTTATGCTTCTTATGAATTGTTAAAAAGAACCTAGACAAGTAGAAAGATCACTAGTAAAATGTTAGCTCCACATGTTGACTTAGTGCCGATATTTGCGAGTTCGGTCAAAAGCCGTTCGCCAGTACATGATGTGTGCTGACCCACGTTGTGGGCATCCTTTTCAGAAAATAAGGAGACAGAGGGATTTCAAGTGAGGCACTAAAGCTCGTCCAGCCCAGTAGAGCTTGTGGATCGCCTCATAGCTATTTTCTATTTCCAGTCAAGTTGTAAGCTTTTCCTTTGAAGGTGTTTTTACATTTTGAGCATGTAATAAAGGGATATGATGTATGAACATTGTGGCTATTTTAAAAATAGTTTCAAAGAGAGATATGTAATCAAATTATGGCATTTAAATCGCAAACTTTGTACTTTGTAATCCTGTCAAGTTATGAATAAAAGAAGTATTTTTTTTCAAATCTCTGTGTCCAATATTTTGTTTTATGCAATTAAATATGTTGCGTGCTTGTGTTTTGCTTTATCTAGTTGTTTTGTGCAGGTACTGACCTTGTGCAAGTGCAACTTAGGCTTACACGACATCAAGCCTTAGTGAGGACGAACGATCCCGCAGGGATCAAAGCGAGGACGAATGACCCTAGCGGGATCGGGGCGTGACAATAGTCATCGTATCAGGACCATGCAAGTAAATTCAATGTGAAAAGTTACGATTTTAGATGTATTAATTAATATATAGTCTGGGACATGGTGCATAAGCAGTAATCCAATGTGGAAGTTACGATTTTTATTGTTTGTCCCAACAATCCAATTAAAAATATTAATATCAGCAGATTTAATCTTTTCAAACCATTTGGTCGCATCAACATCATTATAAGAGCGGGCAAGTTTATCTAACCATACTTGATATTGTCGTGTACTAGTACATTGACTTCTCATGTTATGTTTAAAATGTTGAATGCAAAAAAAATATATGGAGAGCTAGGAAAGATAACATGCATTCCACGAATTAAACTTTTTTTGCTTGTCCGATATAAATGAGATAGCATCCCACCGATCAAAACAAGTTTGAAAGGAATATTTTAAACATTCTAAAAATTATGTCCACAATTCAGTATTCTCATTTTCAGCAATATAATAAACAATTGGATATAATTGATAGTTAGGATCATGAGCACATGCTATAAAAAAATTATCTTGAAATCTAGATGTAAGAAAAGTTTCATCAATACTAATAACGGGTAAGCAACCTTGCAAAAAACCATCTATGCATGTCTTCCAACAAATAAATATTCTTTGAAAAATATTATTTTCTATGATTTTTAAAAAGCACTTGGTTCCAGGATTGGTTTCCATAATTGTACAACCGTATTTTTCAAAACTACTATATGCATCAATATAACTACCATTAATTTTGAATAATGCAAGTTCTTTTGCTCTCCAAGCTTTTGAAAATGTAACGCGTACTCGAAATTCTCTAAGAATATTCTTTACAATATTACAAGCGCTATAAGAGTTATTGTCTCTAATTTTATCTATTTTTTTCATAAATTCATGCATCATTAGCTTGTCGATGATGTCCTTGCGATAACATACCTGTACAAGAATGTTGTGATACAAATGTCTCAATCAAAAAAGTGTCGTTTTTATCAACTATTTTAGCGTATACTCTCCAAGAACAATCTGGAGAGTTGCATTTGTATACAATTATTGTCGAATTGTTATGTCTACTTCTAACACTAAAATTATGACGAATTGCAAGATCTCGAACAAAGTTTCTAAATTCATAAGAGGAAGAAAACTTTCTATGCAAAAATAATTCAGGCGTACTTCCTTGTGAAGGATCATCGTTAATGTGTAAATAATAGTCTAAATCTTCTACTAAGTCGACATTATCATCACTATTTTTATTGTCAACATTTATTTGGTTCGAAGTAGTAGCTCCAGAAAGTAAAATTTGGCTATTAAAAACAGGTGCACTAGTATGAGTAATATTTGTGTTAATATTTGATTATGCTGCAGTAATATAAATTTTTATACAAGATGCACCTAAATTATTTTGAATAATAAATCTCTAAGATTCTTCACTATCTATTACTAAATAGGTATTGGTAAAAAAAGAACTTATTACGAAAGCATAGTTAATAGAATAACGTTCTATAATAATATTTCTTATATTTTTAAATGAAATACTTTGATAAGTAGAAATAAGATTAGTCATTTAGTTGTGCCTCCTTCGTACGATAATCCGTTTATAGCACCTCCGTGATAGCAGATCAATGTCAGCGTTTGATCCATGAATTTTTTTAGATATATCAATAATTCAAGAAAGAGTATCAAATTATTCTGTGGTTGTTCAAGTTGGAAGTAGCCTGGAAAGTATGTCTTCGTTGCTCAAGTTGGAAGCAGGCTGAAAAGTATATCGTCGTTGCTCAAGTCGGAAGTAGGCTGGAAAGTATGTCGTCATTGCTCAAGTTGGAAGTAGGCTGGAAGAGCACTAGTAGTGTTTCAAGCTCAATAGCGCCACCACTACGAAACGGAGGGTGAGCGCAGGAGGGAAGAGTAACACTCAAACAGGAAAGGCCAGGCAGCACCAGTTTATGGGATGAGTGAACTGGTGGGTTTATATATATATATATATATATATATATATATATATATATAGGTTTCAAGAAAATATAGTCGTTGTAAAAATATTATACAACAGTTGTAAAGTCAGAAATAGCCGTTGTGAAGCAGCCGTTGTAGCCAACCGGACTTCCGAAGTCCGGCCACTCTTACGATCTGTTTTCATTTTCATTAAGTATTCATTTATTTTCATTAAGTATTCATTAAGTATTACATTTTCATTAAGTATTAAAAGTTAAGACATTTAATTAACTATGGATTATACATTTTCATCGGACTTCTAAAGTCTGGCCAATCTTAAGACATTTCATTAACTATGGATTATACATTTTCATTAAGTATTTAAAGGAACCGAACTTCTAAAGTCCGGCCACTCTCTTATACAGTTCATTAACATTAAGACATTTCAATGAATATGGATTAAAGGGGAAATGGAGGATGAGATAAGCATCCAGACTTCAAAAGTTCGGATGGATGCTCTTCTTATAATTTTTACAAACTTGATGCTTTTCTTAGAGTTTAACCTAACCCTAATGCTTCTTTTAGAATTTTCTGATTTTAATATAAACGGGTTGAACATGATTTTGTTTATTTTTAAAATATAATTCGTACTGTTCTGTTTATTTTATACGTCTCGTGATTCGATCCGTTTAAATATAATATTTTAGGAACCAATTTTTTTAACCATATACGGTTCGAACCAGATCGAGACCGCGGGTCCTTGGATCATACGTCGTGTCCTAATAAATATGTGAGAACAAAAGATCGTAAGCCCTCCGCGTCTCACGCGCTATATATAGACGGACAAGGGCTCGAGTTAGGGTTCTCCAAAAATTCTCCTCTAATCCGAGGAGAGAGAAAAGTCCCGCTTTTGACCTAATTCCCCCATTTTCCCCAAATCCCAAAGGTACTCTCTTTCCCATCCTTCGCCCCAGAATTCTAGGGTTTCCCTTTGCAATTCCTTGATCGAAAGAGTAACTTTTATGTATAATTTGTTTTGCCAGATCTAAATTTGATGCTTTTTTTTGTTGCAAAAATTATGTTAAATTTGGTATTGCTATGGCTAATATCACGCTAGGTTTTGTACATCTCTTGCAATTATATATATTAGATTAGGATTTACGGGGCTTCTAATTAGACGGATTGCGACGAAATATGCGACTTTTCTTAGAATTAGGTCATATTAGATTCCTAGCCTATTTGTTAGGGTTAGGGTTCTAATATATCGCACGAATCGGTACAGGACTGTGTTGAAATTGTTTGGATGTGGATTGTATCGGTTTGGTTGCAGTTGAGGTAGCTCGACTAAGCTCATGAAATTAAGGAATGATAATAGAAATGCTAAAAAGTATAGTTCTGGCACACTTCCATCCTCAAAAGGAGGAGGATAGCCGGTACTATTCCGTCAAGAGGGGAGTGCCTTTCTACAGGCGCTCTCCTTTTGCCGAATGCCCAGAAATGGGCTACACTTCTTTCGTTTGCTGTCCAAATGTATAACATTGGTGATAACTGGTACTGAAACGTTGGAAGGGCAACCTGGATAAAAGTTATAGCGTGCCGTCAGGGAGCCATTCTAATCTCTTAATAGAAAAAGGGCTAGGTGTTGCTGTCCGAGGGCTATTGAGCTGTAATTGTGGTGGTCTGTTACGATCCAGTTGGGATAGGTGATTGTTTGATTGGATTTGAGGAACTGTGTTTTAGGTTGAAGGATATTAGAATGAGTTTTGGGTTGACGACAGTCACGATAAGATTCATGCCATGAATTTCAAAGATTATGTTCTTATGTTACCTTACTTCATTTTCAACATTTAAGATGGATTTTCAGATTATTTGATTGCTTACTGGTTTTATTCAGACTGTCATATGTGTAAGATGGAATAATTGGATTGCTTTATCGATATGAGGGGTTATATATATATATATATATATATATATATATATATAGTAGAAGAATAGCCTTCTTACTATTCTCTACCCGATGTGGGACTAAACAATAATACTCAGGGGGGCTGCCGCTTGGGCGGGGGTGTGGGGCTGCCGCTCGGGGGGGGGGGGGGGGTAGATTTTTTTTCTTAATATAGGTATGGCTCTAATACCATGTAAGATGGAATAATTGGACTGCTTTATTGATATGAGGGGTTACATATTATATAGTAGAGGAATAGCCTTCTTACCATTGTCTACAGTCTACCCGATGTGGGACTAAACAACAATACTCAACAATATGTATCACAGTTGACCTATAACTTATATGAACTTGTGTCATGGAGAACCATTCTTGTATGTTCTCTGTAGCTTTGTCAACAATCAAAATCTCTCCTATGAATTCTGATATGGTGTCTTTAATTTTTTTGGTTGGAAATGACGCAGGTCAATGACTACAGCAGAAGTGGGCCCCACCTATGCTCCCGAGGATCCAACCCTGCCAAAGCCCTGGAAAGGACTGATCGATGGCAGTACCGGTGTTTTGTACTACTGGAATCCGGAAACAAATGCTACCCAATATGAAAAACCAGGTGCTTTAGCCCCTCCTCCATTGGCGCCAGCACCTACACCAAATTTGGCCCCAATACCTACTGCAAACTCTCAACAGCCTAACAACAGCATGTATCAGCATGAATCAGGTCAGCAGGTGCACCAACATCAACAGCAGCCAATGTATCAGATGCCCAGCCAACAGGCCCAACATATGTTAAATCAGCCGGCCCAGCAATATTCTCACATGCAGACAAATCAGATGGTACATCCTCAATTTTCTCAGCCTAAGGAGCAACTAATGTCCTACCCTCAGAACCAACAACAGCAGGGGCCACAGAGTGGTCATCAACTGGGTCAGCAAAATGGTTTCCAGATGGGGAGAGAGCAAAGGAATCAGGAGGGAGACCAGGTGGGTTATACTGTGCAGCCTATCCAGCGAACTGTTGGGGCTTCAAGTGATCCCCATTTTCCAGGTTCATCCCCTCATGCTCCACAAGTCAGAGATTATTCAGGTCGTCCAGAGCAACAGATTGATGGGCCATCTTCTATTAGCATGCAACATAACGATGGTACATTCAGTGAGTTGCACCATGTGGGACTGGATGCAACCCGTCGTCAACAACTGATGGGTGGCTCAACAGTGGATCCAATGGGACATTCAATGGCTAGGCCTCCCATGGGCCCACAAATGGGTTATGGAGAAGATCAACATGGAATGAGAAATGAATATTACTCATCTAGTAGGGAGGGGCCTATGATTCCCCAACAGCATCCAAGGCTTGCAACTATCCCTCTCGCAGGGAACCAGCAGGTAATTCACTTCATTGTGTTATCATCTTCATGATGTATTCTTCTTTGTCATGTGGAATTGAATTGCATTGTTCTTGGGAAGCATATTTTCTACATAATGAACACAATTTGCAGCAATCCTTGAAGGCTTGGTAGGATATGCATGAAAGGAAGCAAATATAAATGGCATGTAGAAAGCATGATCCTGTTTCTATTTGCTTTCCCTCACTTCTTGTGAGACCATCAAAGCCAAAAAAGTTAATGGGATTCCATTTCCATTTCCTCTCATTTGCCTCACTCGATGGCATAAAAAAACAACCTCAAAGTGGATGATCAGTTATCACACGCAAGTGAGATGTTCTTTACATGTTCTATTATCTTGAGTTTGGCAATTCTGATTTGGTTGAGTTTCAGTTGTTTTGATTGATGGGAAAGGTGTCGAATGTTATAAAACAATGTAGATTGGGACCAACATTTGTGATGGTTATGGGATATAAAGAAGGGAAGTTATTTCTTGAGAAGTTCGGTTTATTTGTATGGCATCTAATGGTAGTTAGCAACCTATAAGTGCTAAATCATGTATATAATTGATTATTTTGCATAAGTAGGTTCTTAAAGCAACATTTCATGGTTCTGTTCTTATTGGATGGATATTGTTAGTACTATAACTTGTAAATTAGATCCTTCAATTCCTTTTCTTTACAAAAATTCACATGGCTATTACTGTTGTTCTGAAGTGAGTATTGTAGGGATCTTATGGATATTCTGATATGACTGTAAATGAGAGGTTTCTCTGCAGCACTGGAAGGCTGCCTTTGGAATTTGACAAGGTTGATATTAAGGAATTGATATAGTACTGTTCAAGGAGTATGTTTGTAGCTTGATACTTGGTAAACAGCGGAGTATTTGGAGTGATAAATATGACACAGCATAATGAAATTAAGGATGAAACACTTTATATAGCTGGAGGATTGTTGTCCATGATATCTGCCTTCAGACCCTAGGGAGCAAGGTTGTGAAAAGCGCTAGCCGCTAGTCGGGCGGGCACCGTCCACCTAACGCCTAGTCCGCCTAGGCGGGTGCCTAGGCGGCCGCCTAGATCTAGGCGATTCAAAAAAATAAAAAAATCCAAATGAATCTACGAAAAATTGCATAAAAAAAATCATAAAACCCCAAAACATGCATAATCAGACGTCGGGGGGACTAGACGGTGACCTAAGCGGGCATCGGGCGGGCACCCGACTCTTAGCGCCTAGGCGGTGCCTAGGCGGCCCAGGCGGCCGCCTTTTAGAACAGAGCTAGGGAGCAAGAATTTTATATGTATATGTACTGTTTGGATAGAATAATGTGGGAAATTCTGACAAATGTCCTATTAAGTGAGGGGAGGATGTTATATGGCAACTCCATAGGCATGCAGTGTTTTTGAAAGTTAGCTTGAGGTTTGAGTGGTTTCCCCCTACCCCATCATCTATCCTCTTATCTTTGTATTGTGAATCTCCATCTGTTTTTAATCAGCAGTTTTAAATCATGCATTTACGAGACAATTGTAATTCTTTTACCTGAATTTGTATAGAACGGTCCTCTTTCTGCCACGTTTTCATAATAAACATCTTTGACTTGTCATCTAATTTGCGTATACATACTTTTAAACGACATTAACAGAATGATTCTTATTTAACTACCAGGATAGAAGAATGGGTGCTGTTGGTACCCAACCCGTGGTGCTGGGTCATTCAAGCGGTTCACACATGGCACCAGAATTTACAATGTCGAAGATCAGTGATCGTGTTGCCATTCCCAATTTGATGCCCGGAGGGCCATCTCCAAGAATGGCAGTCCCATCAGGCTTTATCAATATCCCAGGTGCTGATGCATATTGCAAGCACCATGAAATCACAGCAGTGGTAACTGACTATACTCTTGTAGTTTTCAGGGTTCTAGTAATTTCCTGTAGTATTTAAATTGGGTTATCTAGGGGTTTGTATATCTAATATCTATAACTGCACACTTCTTGTAATTTTAGTTTCAGTAATTGGTTGGATAAGATGGGCACATTAACATTGTCTCATAGTCCTAAATACTTCCATATCTAATAGCGGTATCATGTCATAACTATATCTTCTCTAGGGTTCATTCTTTATCCTAACAAGTCCACTTTTACGTCAATCGAACTGGTTCAGAAATAAAGCTATATGAAATTTTGAATGTTGAAAATCAGATACTATACATGCAGTGACTGATCTGTGGTCTGATTAGTCTGTTCCTGATTTCAACTACATATTTGTCTGTGAAAGATTTGTTGAAACATCTTTCTACTTATGCCTTCAAAGCTTATTGATAGGTTTGATCTTACCTAAATTTTGCTGTCTGCAACACATGCAATGGAATAGTTGTCATCCTTGGTCTCTTATAATAGATTGTTCTAATCAGAGCAAATGACTATGACATAGAACCGGCCTTGTATGAATAATTAAGCATTTGATGGTCTTTTATTTAGAGATACACAATTAAATTTTGATGCTCGATTATATACAAATCTCAGTGCCCTGTACTTTGTTCATTGTCAGTTTCATTGTTTGTTCCAGGTTTCCTGTTGCAAAATGAGAGGATTATCTTCTTTAAATGTAATGATGCTTATTTCTTTTGGATAAATCTCTTAGGGTGATAATGTTCCTGCTCCATTTACGTCTTTCGAAGCTACTGGTTTTCCTCCAGAGATTCTCAGAGAGGTAAGTTTACTGTCTTATTTTAATTTGGAAATTAGCAATTGACTACTCTAGCCTTCCTTTTTTTTTCCTAATGTAGGATAGTTAAAGATTAATTAAATGGCCACTTTATTTTTTGGTAATGGTTTGAACTCATATCTGTCACCATTGTCCAGATGCGATATTTGCTCGTGAGAAGAGCATATGTCGTAAACTGTGCTGCTATACACCCCAGTTACATAGCATCTGCACTGTCCTTGAAGGCTGCAATCATATAGTTGGAGCCCTTCCTGTAGACGAGTTTGGAGAGGGCGAGCCTTCTTCCAAATTATTCACAGTGGCTGGGCTTCTTCTTGACTCTGCCACTTGGTCTGAAATGCCCCTTTCTTGCTGCATCGAGTTGCTTCAGTAAGCAACCGTGTTCTTATGGGGTTATTTTAAAGATTACTTTTGAAATTGATTGTATTTTAGCGAATGTTTCTTGATATTCTCCTATAGAGTTGTCATGCACTGGAGTAACCTCTTTACTTTTACATTTGCTTTGTTGATTCAGATATATTCTGCTGGATTTCCATCTCCCACGCCAATACAGGCACAAACTTGGCCTATTGCGCTACAAAGTAGGGATATTGTGGCCATTGCCAAAACTGGTTCAGGAAAAACATTGGGTTATCTTATTCCAGCGTTTATTCATTTAAGGCAATGTCGAAATAACCCACAAATTGGTCCAACTGTGCTGGTTCTATCTCCAACTCGGGAACTTGCCACACAGATTCAAGAAGAGGCGATCAGATTTGGTCGTGCGGCAAGGATTTCTTGCACTGTAGGTTATTTTATATCATTTTATAGACTTCTGATTCTGATTGTGTTATGTTTTTCCTTTTTGTTACTGATGGTTCTTCTTTTTGGATAGTGTTTATATGGAGGTGCTCCAAAGGGCCCTCAGCTGAAAGAGATTGAACGAGGTGTAGACATTGTTGTTGCAACACCTGGCCGGCTCAACGACATCCTTGAGATGAAGAGGATTAACTTCTGTCAAGTTTCTTTGCTTGTTCTTGATGAAGCAGATCGGATGCTTGATATGGGTTTTGAACCTCAGATCCGTAAAATTGTAAATGAGATTCCTCCACGCAGGCAGACCCTCATGTACACTGCAACTTGGCCCAAGGAGGTGAGGAAAATAGCTGGTGATCTACTTGTGAATCCTGTCCAGGTTAACATCGGCAATGTTGATGAGCTCATTGCAAACAAATCCATCACACAGGTGAACATAAATTAGATTCTTTTGTTGCCTGCATCTGAGAAACTTAGTTTTATGTCTATTAGTTTTGTGTCCCTCAAGGCACCATACTTTCTTGTAGTTTGCTTAACAAGGTTGTACAAATTTCCACGCGCTAGTTGGGCAGGCACCCGCCGCCCGCCTAGGTTCCCCCCAAAAAATAAAACCAAACCAAACCAAACCGTGTTGAACGAATATAAAACCCCAATTTACTTGCCTAGTCTTACATAATTGAACATAGTCAAATTCAAAGTAGAAGTACAAACATAGTATACATATCATTATGGACATTATTCTTGTTATTATAATTATTATTAATTGTTACTACTTTTTAGTATTAATATTATTGTTATTATTTTTAGTTGTTACCATTATTATTATAGGTATTACCTATATTATTATTATTTATTCTTGATATTATTTTTATCATTATTGTCCTTATTGTTATTGTTATTAATATTATTATTAGTTTTGTTATTTTCAAACCTGTCTCTCTCTTCCCAGCATATCCAGCCCGCCAACTCTTTCTCTCACCTAATCTCAACTCTCTCTCCTGCTCTCTCTTGTCCCCCCCTCTGACGCTTCTTCTCCCATGGAAGAGGAGCCGTAGCACCCCGAAACCCTGCCTCAGGCTACCCAAACCTACCTCTCTCTCTCTCTCTCTCTCTCTCTCTCTCTCTCTCTCCTTCCCGAGAAGTCGCAACATCGCCCCAACCCATGCCTCCATCACCGCCATCGTCTGATTCACCTCCGTATCGAGCTCCCCTGATAGCTTCGTCCCTTCTCGAGCCCCTCCGCTTCAGTGCCTCCCTCCATGTCTTAGTGGCTTCACCGCCCTCGAGCTCCAGTCGAGCTCCTCTGCCATCTCCTCCCAACTCCTGCCACCACCCACAGCTTGTTTCTTCTCCGTTCGATATCCAGCCATCTCGCCACCGCCTACATGACCCTCTAGATGAGTCGGTGACTACATCTAGGCGGTCACGTACCCTCCTAGTCGGCCAATTAGTGCCGGCTTTTTAGGCCACCGCCCAATTGGTCGACTTCGGAAAATCTAGGCGTCCCATGGCCGCCTGGGCGCCGATTGCGCAGATTTTTTTTCCGACTTTTAGAACATTTCTGTTTAACATATTATAACTGTGACCTTCCAATGTCCAAGGCTTGAATAGCATCCTTTCTAATTAAGGGGACACACATCCTTTTATGTGTCGCATGTAATTGCGATGAAGAAGTTATAAAGAAGTGTTGTAGAGAAATATAATGCATCCTCAGATTCATTATTGGATGTGCTCAAATCTTGTGAGGAGTCTTGGGTTTACTCCTGCATCTAGTCCCAAGTTATTTGCATCATCTCGGCTCTTCACATGATAGGATATCCTTGAATAGAAGTTATCTGAAGTAGTTTATTGTCAAAACCACAGAAAACATATGATGTGTTTTAAACAGCTCTAGCTCTCTCAGGCGAGCTGTGTCGCCTCATCGCCCGGTAGCGTAAGAGCGGCATCTGGAGAAGAAAAGTGCCACCTAGGCAGCTTCTTAAATTCCCTTTTCATAACACTTTTTGTCACTTATGTAGCTCATGTTACGTTATCCAAAATTTTCCTCTCTCTAAAAACTCATAAAATTGAGATTTTAGACAATAAACTAAAGAAAAGAGTAAAAAATAATACCAGATTACCAATAGAAAACAACAAAGTAATTTAGCAAGATCACAACAACATTAAGGTTAAAAACAAGAACATCACACATAAGTCATTATGATAGAAGACATGTTCATATGGAAAACAAACATAAGGTAATCAACAAGTCAATGTTCCATATTGCAAATGACAACAAACTCTTCTTCTTCCTACTCGATCATCCATCATTCATTTTCATTATCCAAGTCTAAGAGGTCATCCTGAACATTATTATCAATATCCTCTTCGAAAATGAAATACTCGTTCACATTGATGGATTTTGTTCAGCATTTCCCTCTTTGTCTTATCATCCTCTGGGTGTTCTTAAATAACAAGCCAATAAAACTTACAAAAAATCCAAACAATAAAAAAGCTGCATAAAATATCCAACACACCTAGGCGTGCGTCAAGGCTCGTCTAATTACATATTCACCTAATCTCTCCTTTGGCGTCTTTCTCGCCTAGATGTCGTCTAGAAAAGATGTCACTTACCTTTGGATTAGCCGGTGCAACATCAGCTCTCGTCTTTTGGACGCCTAGGTGGCACCTTTAACAACATTGCATGATGTGAATTTGTTTCCTAGCCAATCTGTGTCTTCAGGTGTTTACCAATCTAACTCAAATATATGTATTATTTTAAAACCCCCCTCATATATAGATATATACAGTCTTTGTTGGATCATACATGTTTCATTATGGCGACTAATAATAGGGATCTGCATAGAGAACCAGACAAACTATATGGAAGATCATATCCAATGATTTATTTCTTACTAATTATTCTGACTGTTCAGTAATGTACTAGATCAATACTTGGGAGTATTAGCCACCAGATAGCAAATCTAATTATGCTACGTAAGCTTAGATGCTACCAATCTTCAAGAGTTGGTTATTGTTTGAGATTTGTTCAAATAATACCAATGTTCTTTCTGGGGGAAAGGGTGAGATAAGATATCTTTCATTAATGATCATTAAACGGATCCTAAAGCCCCTTACAACTAAACAATGAAAATGCTTCTTACCCCCATACACCTGAAAGTCTTGTATGCAGAGAAGTCTGAAGCCTTGCACATAGGCTGGACAACAAAGCAAAAAATCACAATCCAAATCCAGGGAAACCCACTGCAGAACAGTGTGGTTCTACTTGAGAAAGAATCTAACAATGTGCAGGGTCGTAAGTCGTCTCCTTCAGAGTTGGCATCTTGATCAAAATGTGTAGTGTTGAACTACTTGGAAGTCTAGTTACCGGGCAAACAACCAAATTAGGCTGGTTAGTTTACAGAACAGGCGTATCCATTTTGGGTTTATCTCGACTTTGGTCGGGTAGATGAACTGAATAGACTTGGAATGTTCTCTAGGCTCTTGTATTGTCCTTTAACTCTCATTTCTTGTAATGTTAATTGTTATTTCTCATGCACCACCTTTATTCACATGCACCACCTTTCTAGGCTCTTGTGTTGGTCCTGTACCTCTCTTGTAATGTCAATTGTTATTCACATGCAGTATGTAGAGCTGGTTCCGCTTATGGAGAAGCAGAGACGGTTGGAACAGATTCTTAGAACACAGGAACATGGGTCAAGGATCATCATCTTCTGTTCAACAAAGAGACTCTGTGATCAGCTTGCTCGTGGAATAGGGCGTGGATTTGGTGCTGCAGTCATTCATGGAGACAAATCCCAGAGTGAAAGGGATCACGTCCTCAACCAATTTCGCAGTGGCAGGTCACCAATTTTAGTTGCCACCGATGTTGCTGCCAGGGGACTCGACATCAAAGATATAAGGTGAGCACTCTTTTGCTTAGTCTTTGATATTTGAGCTAGTGCAGTTTCACAAGAAAAGGAGTGTGTTCCTTTCATTTCACTACCAAGTAGAGGAAGATAATCGACTGCTTACACGATAACTTTGCAGCTCTCTGACTACCCACAAAGCTTCAAGTGCTAAATTTTTTTCCTTACTTTCAAAACTAGCAGCAGCATTGTCAGATACTTATACCTCATTAACTTGTGACAGTTTTATTTGCCTTGGAAGCATGCTTGTATACTGTTCGTGTCTACTTACAAAAGAAGAAAAAGGATAGGCTTAAAGAAGCACATAAAACATGCAATCCAGAGAATGGAGTTCTGTTATTTCATTGCATCATCCTCCACCATTGTTTTCCTATCAAACTTGTGCTTAGAAAATACTAACACCCTTTTTGTCACATACTAGTTAGCAATTTTTGTTAGCTGGTTCGTAATAACCCTAGAGATGATGCTTTCTGGTGCCAGTGAATCTGTCGATTAATATACTTGTTGTGGGCTTTCTTATCCAAGTTCTGCACAGTATGCACTTCAGGATGTCATATAACTTATTTGCTAAGCCTTTCTATATCTAATCTTTTGTTGTTTTGTTCATATAATATCTTAAAAACATCTTACTCCAGGATTGTGATCAATTACGATTTTCCAACCGGCATCGAGGATTATGTCCACCGGATTGGACGAACTGGCAGGGCTGGGGCCACAGGAATAGCATATACCTTCTTCAGTGATCAAGACTGGAAGCATGCAGCTGAACTAGTAAAACTCCTTGAAGGGTCAAACCAACGCGTACCGCCTGAGGTACGAGAAATGGCTGCTCGGGGAGCACCTTCTTTCTCTAGGGGCCGGGGCGGGCCAAACCGATGGGATTCTGGAGGTGGTCGTGGCATGAGGGACGATAGTGGGAGTGGTGGCAGGTGGGACTCTAATGGGGGCGGACGGGGAATGAGAGATGGCAATGGTGGTCGGAGGTGGGACTCTGGGAGCAGTCATGAAATGAGGGGAGGTGATGGTGGTGGTGGTCGCTTTGGTGGACGTGGTGGTAGAAATGACTTTGGCGGAGGACGTGGAAATAGAGGAGGGCGTAGTTTTGGTGGGCCACCTGGTGGCCGTGGTTGGCAAGATCGCAGCATTAATGGTCGTGGCCGATTTGATGGTTCTAGGGGAACTATGGAGAGGAATCGGGACCTTAGCTATAGTCGGAGTCCTGCAAGAGTTCGGACACGGGGCTATAGCAGTGATGACAGCAGGAGCAGGTCACGAAGCCGGAGCTGGTCGCGAAGCAGAAGTAGGAGCAGGAGCTGCAGTCGCAGTAGGAGCAGAAGCCTGGAGAGGCCTCAGAGGGTTCGCAGGCCCTCTGGTTTTGATGTACCTGTTAATGCGCCCCCCTTGGTACTGCCAGGCCAAGATAATGTGTCTGTTCCAGGAAATGGGTCCAAAGATCAGTTGCCGGTGCCGGACAGTTCTGGGACTAGTGTTCCTGTTGCAGCTGGACCCATCCATCATGCTGCCGAGATGTAAGCCGTATTTGGGTTCTGAACCTCGCTTAAAGCCAACTTGTATCGGTTACTATTCATGGTTATTAAAGGGTGTGCTGAGTGGTGGCTGGGGACTCGAATGCTTATTTTTGGGTACTATATTTCGAGGTTCTAATTCAATTTCAAATGTTATTTTGCATTGCCACACGGACTTAAAAGGCATATTTGTATTTTTTTTTGTCTGAATTATATACTGCAAGCCTTTATAAAGTTGACACGAAACAGAGACATTGGTATTTTTTATGCTGACGATTTGGTTATTTTTTTTTTTTTTTTTGAGGTGTCATTTCTCTAAGCTGAACCGTGGTCCAAAGCCACCCAGCTGTCTGGGGGAGAATTCGAATCCGAGACCTATAGCCGTCCGGGGGAGGATTCGAATCCGAAATGTATGCTCGGACGGCATCTCGCACTACCACTAGGCTAGTGTCTTAGGGACAACGATTATTTAGTTGAATTCTGAAATAGCGAATTTTCTTGCACATTGTATTCACAAATCTGTGCCATGACGGTTGCAGGAGTGACAAAAAAGACGAAGTTGGAGAAGCATAAACTTAAACTCAAGCAATTGTACTTTCCATGACTAAAAAGCTGGAAGAATCGTCCCAACAGAACATGTGCTTCTGGGTTTCTTAATAACTGTAGCAGTCATATTCCTGGGTTTTGCTCGGAAATCTTCACTGGACAAATGTGAGTGTTTAGACAGAAAGAAATTCCAAAACTTAGAAATTATAATAAAATCTATACTTCCCCAAAATAGTGTCGTTTGTCGAACCAATATTGTCAGTAACTACTAATATAAAAATATTTATTCAGTTAAGATGGAATAATCACTTTCATTTTCTGATAGTTTTTCTATTTCATGATTTAGATGTGCATTTCATGATTATTGTCACGATTATTACACGAGATTAGTGTTTATTGATTCTGACGATTGCGCTGACGTGACGGTCTCCCATTGATTCGGTACTAGCGCACGGTTGGGTGGGGTTCCTGGGGCCAACGAGGGCCAATGAGGAACGGCGCCAGACGGGCTATCAATCAGGCCGAAATTGAATCGGGCACTGGCGGAAATTGAACAACTTGGTATTTGAAATGCGAGCAAACATGGTTAAAGCACCAGAAACACAAAGATCTAGTTTTACATTATTTCAAAAAGATCTCAACTTCTGCGAGACTAAATTGTCCACTATGCTTGCCAAACAAATTATTGAGATCTTTTTAGCATAAAAAGGGACATAAAAAATGGAGGACTTTGAATTCAAAACCGATTAGCACAGCCAAATATCTAGTTTTATTATAAAAACGTCACTCATATTAGGATTATTTAGTTATACGCTATCATATAATATTTGGTATTAGAGTTTAGATTCGCATATTGTTCAATGTTAGAATTTAGGTATCCATGCGTTTGATTGCAAGATGGAAAAATGTGGAAAAAAAATTAATTCCATGGAATTATTTTCCTAGGAAAAAAATTCCATGAAATTTTAAAAAATTTCATGGAAAACTTAATTTGGGTGTTTGATAGCCATTATTTTCTACGGAAAATAATTATTTTCCATGGAAAATAATTATTTTCCATGGAAAATAATATTTTCCTATGGGTTGGACAAGTTTTATTTCCACCATTTAAGATGAAAATATGGAAAATGATAATTTTTTGGAAAATAATTTCATGGAAAATATAAGCTATCAAACACTACAAATGGAAAATATAAGCTATCAAACACTACAAATGGTGAAAAATTTGTGATGGAAATATTTTTCATGGAAAAAAAGCCCAGTCAAACACAACCTAATTTTAAACCGTGAACAGTATAAATGAAGACGTAAACTCTAATATTAAATAATATGGAGACCTAAATTATAATATTAAATATTATAGGAGACCCTGTAACTAAATAACCCATCATATTTAGAAGTTAAGCATCCTACCGTAAGTAATAGCTGCTATAACAACTGTTGCAGCCACTTATCTTCCTGAATGGGCATAGTGGACAATTTAGTTGGTGTTTGAAATGCTAGCAAGCATTGTTTAGAGCATCTCCAACCCTATTGTGACTTTAGAAAAAAGTTAATGCCACATAGGAATGACAAAATTTTATTCAAAAGTTCTTCTCCAATGCAATTGTCAAGTCAATTGTGAAGCTTATGTGGCAAAAATTAAAGAAGACATTGTGAAGTTGATTGTCTTGTTCTAGACAATGCACTTGACAATGCCTTCTCTTCCATGTCATCAATTATGAATAAAATATATTAGAAAAAAGAAAGAAGATGAGTAGTTGTCTTAAAAGTTGCCTTGGAAGTTGGAAAAAATACTTTTTATTGTATTCTCAATACTTTTGCATTGGAGAGAGTTTTTCTATCTCATTGTCTTTTGAGATATAATTTTGCCACATAAATAAGACATTGTCTTGTGGCTCATGCCACATAGGAGCCACCTAAGACTCACAACACTTAGTTCAATTTTCGCCAGTGTGTCTTCAAATTTTCGCCAGTGTGTCTTCAAATTTTGAAGAATCGATTGGTAGAATATGTGCAACACAGATTTTGTCAGTATGTCTGGCAAAATATCTTCTCCCGTTCAATTTATCTAAAATTATTTTCTTCTCTTCCTAATTTTTTATAATTTTTTTTTACCAACAAATTCTCTTTCGATCACTATAATTACAAAATAGATTTTGGAACTGAATTTATTTAAGGATTATTTATAATGACATCTTCTATATTTTTATATTTACTAAGTGTATTTCTCCTAATTTAAAAATAAATACACTGATACTCTTTGTCATTTATATATTTTTTAAAGTAGGAATTGTCAGTGTGAAATCCTTTACAGAAACTATAAAATTTAGGAATGATGTGTATATTTAACACAAAATAAAGGATGTCAGTGTATTTTTTTATTTTTAAACTAGAGAAATTTCGGGTAATAAACACAATATTGGAGATGTCAGTGTATAAATTAATAATAAATAAAAATAATAAAATAAGTAACTCATTTTTATTGGCTAAATTATAACTTGATACTCTCAATTATTGGAGTTTTTCAACTTGATACCCTCAACTTTGATAGGCATCAAGTTAGTACCCTCCTCTAACGGTGTTAAACAGAAATATAAAATGACACAATTACCCCTCTCACATTCTCTCTCTCCCCTTCTCTCTTCCCAGCCCCCCCCCCCCCCCCCCTCTCTCTAGCGACAACAGCCGGATTGGGGGGGGGGGGGGTGGAGTTTCGCAGCAGCGATCAGTAGCAGCAGCAGCCGAGAGGGGCCGCGCGGGTGGGCGCACAGCCGGAGGGTGGGCGCGGGTGGTGCGGAGGAGGGAGGCGCGGCGGCGCAGGGCGGCGAAGGAGCGGGGGTCGAGGGGCTGCTCGGGCCATGGCTGGGGCACGAGGCTGCTCGGGCCGGTGCGTTCCGTTGTTGAATTTTGGTCGCCCAAGTCTACGAAGACTTTTTAACTTCTGACACCAAGATGAACTTGCTATGAAATTGACACCGATTAAAATCGCTAAGGGTCTGCTTGGCAATTGTTGGGGTTAGCAGTTACGTAGTGTTTTTAGAGTACCGGTTGCGAGCCGTTACGACATATGCCCATATATAAACAAAAGCTCCCCCAAACTTTCATTTCTGATGCCCAGGTCTGCTTGATGCAGGATTCTTGGACATGTCTTTATGTGTATGTATCATACAATCTAGATGAGTTTACCACGAAATCAATAATCTAGATGGATTAAGAATTTATAAGAACGTTCGTCTGGATGAAAGATAAGAGAGACTATAGAAAACATATTTTTTTAAAACTTAACGGAGGAAGTAGTCGTAGTTTGGAGGAAGTAGAAGAGAAACAAAGACGAGAAAGAAGAATTAGGGTAGGGTATTAGTAGTTATAATTATATTTTTCTGCTGAGGATATAAATGTAGTAAAATAATAAAAATCCTAAAAACCTACCGATTTGGGGTGTTTATAAATACACTAAAAATTATACTACATCGGTTTTGAGAGATTTTTAAGCCGACGAAAACCAGTGCCTCAAAAAAATTACCAAGTAGCTGTTTTTTAAACACTTCATAAAAGGCTGGCTCAAAAACCCCCAAAAATCGGTAAAAACACCATTGTCAAGCAGACCCCTAAGCAGAAAGTGGAAAGCAATAAAATTGCTGATAAGATGCTAACAAAGTTAGTCAACCTGCTGAACCACCGTTGCTCAAAGCGAGATTCAACTAACTCCGTAGATTCGCTCCCGTAAACCAACAAGTTTTGAAGAACTTTTGGAATACTCTCCTTGTCACCTCTCTGACGCACTAGTCAGAATAGCAAAAAACCTTGATTAGCAAAAAAAAAAACCTTAGACTGCTAGAGATGAAACTCTCTTTTCTCCTTCTGGGTATTCTCTCTTCTGTATATTTCTCTATCTTGTGTGTTTGTGTGGAGCGCAAAGGGAGCCATCTCCTCTTTAGTTACAATCGCCCACTAATGACATGGACGGAAAACCGGAAACTAATTCCCTAATGGATATGACACTTACTAAACTGAACAGTTACCAACTGAACAATTACTAAACCGAACAACCAACTCGTGGCCATAACGGAGGATCCACTCTTGAACGTGGGAGGCAGTTACATAACTGCACAACCATTATGAATCTAGCCTTCATCGCAACGATACTACCATAGACGGTCCCGTTGCATCGCAGAACCGCTGCCACAACAGCCTCGCAGAGCCGTATCCCCACTGCCACAACAACTCTTGCGTCAACTCCGTGCCTAACGCGCAAGAGCACGCTTACTCTGTACCTTACACGAGCGTATGAAGTGCAAAGTACGACATCAAAGTGCCACTTTGCGCCATTGACCATGTCCGCTCCGCAACCGCATTCACGCTGAGTATGTGCTCGAGTTCGAGAAATAATAACAAACACCCTCCCCCCGAGTCACGACCACCATACTAGTCACTTGAGCTAACACACCACATATATACAAGTTAATAAATGAATGTTCCAGTATTGAAACACGAGATTTGTCCCAAAGTGCTAGAGTGGGTCCAAGTCATCTAAGGACTAAACCCCAACAGATTTCCACTAGAGTTCTTTTATTTTTGGGTAAAGTGCATTTAAACCCTCCTTAGAGTTGCCTCGTTAGCAAATTAAGACCTTTTAGAAATTTTATGCGGTTTGCACCTCCCGTAAACCCTGTTTTGAGCACAATACCCCTTTCCGTCAAGTTAACGTCAAAAGTAGCCGTTATCAACCAAATTAAGGAGAGAGAAATTATTCAACTCCCCAAAATACCCCTCCATTTGACCGTTGGGCACAGCAGCTATTCTATTCCTTCTCTATATATAGCATAGTGAAAAGTTGTTTAAAACATTACACTTAAACCACACACTTTCTATTTTCTACCTATTAATCCGGTAGGCTGTAGGAAAAATAACGTTTAATTTTTTTTCTTTATTCCTTTTTATTTTACTTATTTGCTATAATTTAATGTGTTGAAATTTTTTCTTACCTACAGATATCCAATCCAACTGCAAATTATGGCTAGTAGCTCTCAATCTTCGTTCTCAAGACGTCCAAATAGGAATTACGGAAGAACAATTTGTTGCTATTGTGGATTAATTAGTCCACTGAAGACTTCATGGACACCAACCAATCCTGGAAGAAGATTTTACGGGTGTGCAAATTATCCAACAAATTCTTGTGGTTTTCTACTATGGGAGGATGAGAAACTTTCAGAACACTATCAAATTCTTATGTGGAATTTAATGAAAGAAGTAAAGGAGCATCGAGGCCAAGGTTTACAGCCTATTCCAAGAGGATCGACAGAGGCGGTGGCAGCAACTGAATCCAGACCATGCTTCAACATACATATGTTGCAATTTATTTTAGGTTTTTTGACATGTTTAGTACTATTTAAGTTATTCGTTTAAGAAATACGGATGTGATGAATGTTGCAGTTGCAATTCAAGTATTGTACCCAATGTAAACTGCAGTGAGCTGCAAATGAACTGCCAATGTAAACTGCAGTGAGCTGCAAATTAAAATTTGTATCAAGATTTACAAGAAAAGTTTCCAATCCAAGCAACATTTGGAAATTGCCAATGTAAACTAGCCAACTGAGCATCAATTGAACTGCAAGCTCTGCAAGTGAACTGCAACATTTGGAAATCAAAATCAAATCTTCATTCTCAACACATAAAAATGAATTGCCAAAGCTGCAAATGAAGTGCCATCAAAATCAACTTGCCAGTGGATACACTACTGCCATCAAAATCAAAATCAATTCATCAACATATCCACCCTTTAAACAGACATCAAAATCAAAATATTAACCAATGTAACTGCAACAACATAAACTGGTTCATCAAACTTTCTTCAATAAACTGGCAATATTCACTATAAACTGGTTCATCAACATATAAACTTTGAACAATATAAACTGGCAATTCACCAATGTAACTGCAACAAAATAAACGGGCAATATTCACCAATGCAACAATATAAACTGGCAACTACTTAAACACATTATAAACTGGCAACATTCACCAATGTTCATCCATTCATTTCATCCACAGCACAATATAAACTTCCTTCAACAACATTTCATCCATTTGTACAAGAACATGTGAGTTGACTACTACTTAATTACATCCATTCATGTCATTCATTTCTTAAGAGTTCAAAAGCTGCACATCCAAATAGTGCCTCCTACAGCAGCATTAAGCAATACTGCAGGAAAAAAGGAAGAATAAAGGGTCAGTGCTGAAATGAAGAAGTGTTATGAACATGTGTAGCAGGGTCCTGTGTGTAGCATGACAAACCTTGGTAGGGACAGCAGCAAGACCAAAATAACAGTGCCTCGTACAACAACATTCAGCATGGCAAAATGATAAACTTGGTAGGGACAGTGGCTCAGATGAGTTAGTGAGTAAAGGATAACAGGTCACCAAAATGATAAAGACCCCACAGCAACATTTAGCATGACAAAATGAGGTAGGGACAACATCATGCTCCCCACAGTCAGAGCACCCCACTTAATGAGGCAGGGACAACAGCATGCTCCCCACAGACAGAGCCCCAAAATGATAAAGACCCCACAAACAGAGCATAAAGGGTCCCAATTAATCATTGCCACATATATCCATATACTCACATAACTCGAATTCATCATTGCCACATTTCAAATAGGGTCAGCAAAATGATAAGGACCCTGTCCTTGTCTACAACCTAGGAGAGACAAATGTATAGGCAAACAAAAATTAAAAAAGAGTAACAAATATGATAAGGACCCTGTCCTTGTCTACAACATATAAACTTTCAACAATATAAACTGGCAATATTCACCAATGAAACTGCAACAAATTTAAAATGATTAAAATGCAAATACGTACCTTTGGGAGCTAACATTCCCCCCCCTTGCAACACTATCAGAATTATGGTCCACATTTCCTTGAACATGTGGTGTTGGATTACCAACACACGCATGTAGAGATGACCTTGGTAGCTTAGGCCTACCTGGTTTGCCTTTTGGCACTCTCTCCCTCTCCTTGAAAGGATTTAGGCATGCTCTTGAGTTGTGTCCTAACTGCTTGCAGTTGCCACAGGTGACAGTGGCTCTAGTCATGACATTTCCACTCTCCTTCTTAGCCATTCTTTCATCATCTTGTTTCTTTCTCCTCTTTTGCCTTCTCCCAGTTTGGACATGGATCACAGGGGGTATCATGGGTACAACATTTTAAGTTGTCTTAGATTCCTCATTGAAAGAGGGTTGATTGCCTCTGCATAAGCCTTCGAGTAAGTAGACTTGTGATAGCACTTGTCTACATAGTCATCAATAGAGTGCCTCTTCTTCTTGATACATGCAGCTGCATGGTCACAAGGAATACCTGTGAGTTGCCAAACTCTACAGGTGCAGCTCCTTGCTTCCAAGTCCACTGCCTTATTAAGTCCTCTCTGGCTCACTTCAAATTTATTGAACCCAGAAGTAATAACCATACATTTTTTTGCACCCTCTTTGGCTTCTTCAAGTTTTTTCATTACTTTAGGAACAAGGACCCCATCATGATCTCCCATTCTTTCTCTCTTCTCATGGAACCTTACCATGAGCAATCTTCTTATAGTTTCTAGAAGAAAGATAATGGGCTTGTCCCTTGCTTTCAATATGTGCTTGTTCCATGACTCACACATATTATTGCTTGACAGCTCACACTTAGAATTTGTTGAGAACCCATGCTTTGACCACTGGCCTGCAGGAAGTTTATCTAACCATTTATAGGCCTCCTTGCTCACTTTCATGATCTTATTCATTGCTTTCTCAAAATCAATTAAAGTGTATGCCTCTGAAGCTTCCCACAGGAGATACTTCAACTTGGACCCTGGATGTTTCTTCTTGAAGTTGTCATATATGTGCCTAACACAAAATCTGTGCTCTGCATTAGGAAGAAGATTGTGAAAAACATCCAGTAGGCTTTTTTGTCTATCAGAAATCCAGGTGATTGCATTTCCATCCATGCCAAGTGCATCCAATAGTTGATCCATGAACCAGTTCCAAGTTTCCTTATTTTCTATCTCCACAACAGCCCAAGCAATAGGGAAAAAACTGTTGTTAGCATCTCTTCCCACTGCACTAAGAAGTTGCCCTTTGTACTCAGTCTTCAGAAAACACCCATCCAGACCAATGAATGGTCTACAACCTTCTTTAAAACCCTTTATCACAGCCTTCAAAGTGTAGAACACCCTCACAAATCTGGTACACTTTCCATCTTGCTCTAATTCTCCTTTGACCCTAACAACACTCCCAGGATTGGTAGACATCACCAGCATTGCATACTCCCTAATGTAAGCATATTGGTCTTGGGCATTCCCTTCAATCAACTCTAATGCCTTCTTCTTTGCCCTTGCAATTTTGTGTCTTGAACAGTCAATCTCTAAATCTTCTGCAATGTGGGTTCTAAACCCAGCATACTTCCAGTCTGGATCATTCCTGAATCTGTGTACATATCTGTTTGCAAGGAATGTGGCAGTAGCTTGTTTATTGCTGTCCACCTCAACACAGTCCTTTGAATGGTCAGACATGAACTTCTTCAATACAAAATTCCCATGACCACCAAAAATACTCCTATGAATCCTCCACTGACAAGCATCATTTGCACATCTAGCTGTCACCCTCTTTGTTTCATTGTGCACCCACTTGATATTGTACTTATTCTTTATGGCATGGAGCCTTAATGCACTTCTGAATTCTGTATGTGAAGCAAACCTCTGCCCTACATGAAGAGCCACATTTTCCTCCCTAACCAACCTTTTTTGGGTCACTACAGGCTCTGCATGAGTAGTCCCTTCATCCTCATCATCAAAACTTTCTTCTGAGAAGTGTACACTAGCCAACTCATCACTGGGAGCATATTCAGAGTCTTGGTCAATGTCTTCATGTTGGACAAAACTACTAAAGTCATAGCCAACTGCTTCTTCATCCACATTTTCATGTCTTTCTTCATGCACATTGTCTTCATTCTCAACATTGCCTTCATTTTCAGCAGTCCCTTCATCTTGTACATGTTGAGGAGGCCCAGATCCTAACTCTACATCTTCATCAGCTTGAGCAGGCCCAGTCAAGCCTATATTGGCCCAAAAATCATCACCCAACTGCACATCAATCTCATCAGCTGCTTCAGAAGGACCACAGACAAATCTGGTGGTTGTAAACTCAGTAATAATAACATATTCACCATAGTCAATGAGTGACTCAACAAGCTTCCCCAGTACATAAAATTTGATAAGACAAGGGGTTGGAAACTTTTCAAAAAAGCTCAATATATCATTGTCACCCAATATCTGAGTCTTACTTCCATCTACAGGATCAAAATAATAAATTTTACATGGAGCCTAGACCCCAGCAGATGCACATAACCCATCAAGATCAAACCAGCACATCTCATCTCTATCCACACATTCTTTCAGTTCTAATGTCATACCCCCCACATATTGGTTATCAACACTAAAATCTCCCCCCACAAACATATTAACAACATACTTCGTATCCATTAATCCCTCTGCACACACACACAGGCAACAACAATTATAACATAACTAACAGACAAATAGACAAACATATAGACAACATATAGACAAACATATAGACAAACAGACAATATAAACAAATAGACAACATATAGACAACATAGAGACAAACATATAGACAAACAGACAAATAGACAATAGGGGTACTGAGAATAAGTTCCTAGCAATTGTCAGAAACATTATCATTCTAGTTTCAGAACAGTTGCAGACTTGCAAGTATAGCAATTGTACAGATTGGGTACACATGCTCTAGGAAGAAATTATAAAGACATGCTCTAGCAATAAGTTCCTAATGCCTCCATTCTTGATATAAAGACATATCAGAGGCGCATTCCACATGAATTAGATTGAAGATTCATATGTGATGTCAGAATCAGAAGGAATTAAATTCATGCATTTTCTCAAAAAATTACGAAATTTAACAACTCATATAGTACAAACAGACCTCATGCATGCAATTTCCTCAACAAATTCAGAAATTTAACAACTCATACAATACAAAAAGACATCATTCATGCATTTCTTCTCAAAAATTTCAAAAATTTCAAAAATTTAACAAATATACTATAGACAGACATCATGCATGACTTTTTTTCAACAAATAAAGAAATTTAACAAGTCATACACTACATGCAGACATCATTCGTGCATTTTTTCTCAAAATTTTCAGAGAAAGAGTAGTAAAATTCTGAGAATTAGGGTTTTAGAAAGTACCGGTACGAGAATACCCTAATAAGCTCCACTCCGATTTAGGGTTTGCAAATCAATTTAGGGTTTGCAAACCGATTTAGGGTTTGCGAACTGATTTCGGGTTTGGGAACAGATTTAGGGTTTGGGAAGAAATTTAGGGTTTGGAACGGGGGAGAAAGAGTTGAGAACGAGAGAGAGCGAGGCGGGAGAGTGAGAGAGAGAGAGTTGAGAAATGAAACGACGGTCCACTCCTTTTGGTTATATCTCAGGGATAGTTGCGTCATTTCACCCAAGAGTTAACAGCGGTTAACAGAAAAGTGGGATTAGGGGGTGTTTTAAGCATTTTTGCCTCTAACTGGGTTTTCTAAATCAAGAGGTCTTTATTTGCCATTTCGTGACATCTAAGAGGGGTTTAAATGCACTTTACCCTTTATTTTTAGATGCATAGATTTTTGTTCATAGAAAAATAAATAATAAATAAAAGAATCGAGACCGTAAAGAAGGATATGGACCTGGTCTTGATCCAAATTGATAGTTGTAAGGTGATTTGGTTCTGTTTTTTTATTTTTCTTAGATGTGCAGATTTATGTTTAGAGAAAGATAGGATAAGAAATGAGTGTATTCTTGAAAAGTTGAATGTGATGCCAATCGAGCAAAAGATGAGAGATGGAAAATGGAGAACTTGATTTTCTCGGCCCAGAGGAATTGCTCTGAAGGAAGACCAGGCATGAAGGCCAAGATCAGCAGTTCGAGAATTCTTTTTTTGGGTTAGGGTTTCCTTGTATACTCTATAAGTAGTCGTATATTAGTTAAAAAGAGATCGTCTCGGGTGGTTTAGAGTTTGGATATGCAACATTGATCAATAGATACACCAACCGGGAGTGATGAGATATTAGTTAAACTTTCCACTAGAACTAGTAGTAGAGGCCTAAATGGACTTGGATTGAGACTGTTAAGAAGGATATGTTTTCGTTATTGATACAAAGGATGTGGCCCTTAACAATACTGTATGAAAGAAAATGATTCAATTCAAATAGCTGACCTCCACAAATTTGGGATAACAAATTTGTTGTTTGTTATATAGATTTATGTTTAAACTTGCCTATTCTCACATTCAAGACTCGTCGTATTTTTATTCCGTGTGTGTCTCAATTCCTATGTTTGTAACTAGGTTGGTATGTTTATTGTGCCGTGTGTAAAAGGGAAGTGGTAAAACACCTCATTTGGTACTTGATTTCTATGTATGGGTTGGAACTTTAAGATTCTATAGCAAGATATCTGAATGTAGCAATTCGACATTGACTTTCTAAACTTCTTTATAAAATCCATTTTCTTGTTATTACTGCATACTCTTTTTCTGAAACGAGATAATGTGTCGTTTTTCTATTTCATCAATTTCTTACTTTGTGCCCTATGCCTTCTCTCTCCCTCTTTTTATTTCTTGTTTTCAGCTTAATTCTTCTCCTTTCTTCCCTTCATTTTCCAAATCTGTCTAATTTTCCCATTTGTTTATACATCCTTGGATTGCAAGCTTTAATGGGTGTAGTCCGGCACTGTGGGCACGATGTCCTATTTATGCAAAATAACCACTTCTAGGTACGGTGTACAGCCAGTTACCTTCACAGGAGGTGAGCAACTTGTATGATACTTCGATTCACTATGAACATCTTTTTACTTATCTTGTGCATTCTATTCGACTCTTTCACTTTTACTAGAACTAGTGGCGAGGCCAGGATTAAATATGTTGACTACAAGCATATTACATTAGAAGAAAATAAATTTTTGACCCGAACCCGAATCCAAAAGGTTATATGGTTTGGGTTTGAATGTTATATAGATCCAATGCATACCCCCCCTGTTTGACAGCCCCTAATACAACAAATTTTCTGTTTGTTTTTCTCCTTTTTGGATCAATGGCTTCCTATTAATAGTTCCATGTATGAATACAATAATAGTGAATGTGTATTTCATTATTTGACATGAATTAGGAGCTAGGGTTCCACGTTTCAGTAAAGTAAACTCTTGTCTCTTCCACTTATTTGGTACGAGCTAAGGCTTTGGAGATTAAATTTTAAACATACATACAAATTGAATCTGGTTCTTGTGTGTGGCTCACGCATACATATTGTAGAGGACCGTTAGGGGGGCGATAAGAACATGGCAATTAGGATAATTTCCTGTAGTTTTCAGGATCAGTGCAAGTGTGATAGATCATTTACCTATGGAAGGGTTTCTTCTGTTCAAAATCCATCAAAGGTTATTGCCCCTTCAAATAGTCTTCTTCCTGACTAATTCTGGAGCTAGTAATGCACAGGGAAAAATTGCCATTCAGGCTGACCAATATAATAAGGATGACTTTCCAGTTGAGTATCCATATGCCAGGTTCTTTGTCATCAAATCACATAGCGATGGTGATGTGCACAAAAGCATCAAGTATAATGTTTGGTCCAGTACGACTAATGGGAATAAATAAGAGGTTAAGCAGTGCATATGAAGATGCAATATATGTTGGAAAGCCTAGAAATTGTCCCATCTTTCTTATCTTCTCTGCGATGTGCCTTTTTTTTTGGTTCTCTCCATTCTCTGAGCTTCCAGGTAGCTTTTAAAAATTTCTTGACGTCTTTACATAGTAGGATCTGCTCATGTGCAGGTTAATGCGAGTAGGAAATTCTGTGGCATTGCTGAAAGGATTGGCCCTGTCGACTTCCACAAGGACATGGATTTTCGGCAGCATAACAAATGGACTGGTAGCTTTCCTGTTAAATGGCACATTGTAAAGGATGTGCGAACACTAGCTTTTGACATATTCTCTTACAAAACAATGAAAACAAGAAGCCTGTAACTAATAGCAGAGGCACGCAGGAGGTATGTTCTTATCTCGTGTGCTATGGGTGAAATTTTATTTGTGTGATTTGATGGATAATGCTTAGTTTCTTTATGGTAGTGGTGCCAGAAAATATGTAGTGGTCGTATTCTTAGTAATCGAATATGGTCTATTACTGCATTGCCATGTTTATTGCTTGCTTGCAAGTTGCATAAGGTTGTCATCATTTTAGATACTCAGAAGTTTCATATGCATGTGCATAGATTTAACATTTTAACTCTACTTGCATAAAAAACTGTTGTGATATTCCTCAAGGAATATGTATGCAAAATTTGAGAAACGAAGGTTATGGTCATTATATTGTGAATGAAACTATATTACAATCGAACAAACCTTAATACATGTTTGAAGATGTGATTTGTCAATTGGAAGATGGTATTTACTAATGATAGAGAGGAAATGAACCTTAACTGAGTGAAAAGGAAGAAAAGGTTCCAAATAGCTGACCATAAAAGTTTGGAATGAAGGATTTGTTGTTGCATTGGTCTATGGAAAGTATTAGGTTACCTATGTTTTGTTCAATAATACTCTCTTTTACTTCTAATATTGTAGGTTAAAGGTGTTAGATGAATCAAAATGCATTGGTGAACTAGTGGTTCGGATTTAAGTGTTCTTTATATTTGACCTGCTAAGATTTTATGTAAAAGAACTTTGGAGGATTTGTAATGGTAAGTTTTCTATTTTTTTCTTAAGAACTACAATGGTACTTGTGCTACTTTCCCACTTGGCTCTTTGATAAAAGAGGTATGCCAAGTTAGAGATATCCAAAGTGCATTCATATACTAGTGATTAGCATTTGTCTGGTCCTAATCTCCTTTGTCTAGGAGGGCATGCATGCATATTAGATTAGAAGTGTGCCTTACGGGTTTGTGTATACACAAAGTGTCTATGTGTGTGTGCTTCCCTTTTTATCTCTCACTTGTATAGATGTGTTATTTTTCACTTCTGCAATGTACCGTACTTTCTCCCTCCCAGAGGAGTTTCTGTGTTAGTATTACTTTTCCTCATTTTCTTTGTTAGTATTACTTTTCCTCATTTTCTTGTACATTTATTTTGATTGCTTTGGATATTGATAGATTCTGTTAGTTTACAGAAAGAAAGACGAGTAGCAAAAATGTTTTTTTTTTTCCTTCTTCTTTTGTATAGTACTTCTTGCTCCCACCCTATGTTGCACAGAGAGCAAAATGGTGTTCATATCGTGTCCATACCCACTTGCGTGTTTGTATTATGCAACATAGTTGACTAGTTACTGAATCTATCTGAAAATGTCTGTACCCTGTATCCATATCGCATCTTACCAGTATCCTTGTCCTAATTCAAGCGACATAGCTCCCAACTATTGCTGAATTTGATGGTTCTGCTGGATTTGGGTAAAAATTGAAATATGATTTGTAGTTTTGTATACATCTTTTGCTTTTTTATGTTTGTTTGAAAACATTTTATTTTATTAAGATTGTATATAATCTTTCATGCTCAACATTTCCGCTAGTGATAATTACTTGTAGAGTTGATACAGTTTCTGCATCTCTTGTGGCAATCTTGTTTACATGGTCTTGATCTTTTTCTGTGCATATGCAGATTACACATGTTCCAGCAAGAATATGCTAAGCATCTTGAGGACATCAATCTTTGATGACCTTATGTTCTATGAAGAGCGCCAAAAGATTATGCAGGAAGAAAATCTAGATTTTTCGGAAGAAGTTACACATCATACTTGCCTGTAGTTGTTCCTATCAACAATGTTTCTGTTGATCAGTTCACCATAGGAAATCGAGAGCAGCCGGATGTCGCAACTGACCAGGCTACAAAAGCCGAGGCTAACAAATATTGTAATAAAAGTGGCAATTTCAGCCAAGCATCCTCAGACTTCAGGTAATGAAGGCCCAAGTAATGAGCCGAAAATCACTTCAGATACAGATGCTATTAAAATATCTGATAACAAGGAAGGAAGACCATAAGCCTGAAAAAGACGGCAACTCTCATATAGAAGAAGATGCTAAAGTTGCAAGTTCTGTGGAGAAGATGAGTTCACTCTCTATTGTATTTGAAGAAAGTGAAGCTAACTGCTGAGAGCAACACATCGTCGGATGTTGTCACTGTTGGTTCAATCAACTTCAAGGTAAATGGTGCTGGTGAGATGTCCCCGAAGACTATTAACTACATGGAGTGTCCATATCCAGGCAAAGCTATCACAAGTTAATGTGCAGACTGTACCATCTGATGGCCACTCATCTCCGATATGAAATCTATATCTTGTGTGGGTTATATAATAACAAAGCTATATATTTTTTTGTTTATTTAGGGTTCTGATTCCAAGTTATATTGCTATAGGTTCCATATTTGCTCTGCCACATCATAAAGATTGTTTGGCAGAGATAATTTGCTTTTTAACTCTTTGTTTTGTTAAAACCAGTTGGTTGCCTTAGGAGAAGAGATGGAGTAAATTCTATTTTTTTTTTTTTTTATGTATCTGTGATCGTTTTATTTTATAGTTTATTTTCTCGTACTTTTTTGACATCAATAGAATCAAATACAGTTGTTCAAATTACACAATCATATTTTTTTTATCACTGCTGCTATCTTCCATTTTGTTATGGATCAACTTAGTGTTGAATTGAACTATGGTTTTGTTTTTAGATGTAATTAAGTGTGACCGTGGAACATTATCTACATGAACCGAATCAAATACAAATGCTAAAATTAGATTGTCATGTTTCTTGTCACTCAGTTTCTATTTTCGGTTTTCTTGTGGATCCCCTTGGTGTTGAAGTGAATTGTTCGTTAGACAGTTTGACACTTGGTTCATGATATAGTTGTCAATTCTTGCAAGGAGCATCATTTCATATGACAAGATAAATGTTACTGTGTACATTTGTCATCAAGGAGGGCTTCATTTGGTCTCCCATCAACTCTTAGCAATCAATGTGCTTGGGTTGGAATAATTTCTGATACCAGAGAAAGTAGGCATTTTGCAAACGCATGCCCATGAGAGTGAGAAAAAAGTGTCACTGATTATATAGAATACATCTATGCATCTACAACTCTAGCATTTATGATTGGGTTTGAAATGTAAATTCATTTTCGATAACTTTTGACACATGACTGAGGGCTTCAACGCCATTGTAGTTAAATAGTATGGATGAATGCATCATTTTAAAATCGTAGAGTTATCAGGAAATTTAAAGTTTGTTATCAGTTTTTCCTTTGGTGTTTCTAGGGGGTGTTTGTTAAGTGGTTATGCATGGTGTTTTTTTTTTTTTCCTTTCTTTCTCATTCAAGTTAATACTGGGAATAATAGTTTCCCTTTGACATCTTATTTCTGCCATGCCAAGGAATAAGTTTTATATGCTGTATTTTCTTTGAGATTGTTCAAACTATCCAGATCCCAGTTGAAGACCAACTCAATATCCTTTCATGTGTTCATGCGGAAAACATAAAAAAGGATACCAGGTACTTTCTTGCTCCTCTCTTCTTCCTCTTATCCTTCTTCTTCCTCTTTGTCCTTCTCTCTCTCTCTCTCCTCCAAAACCTGGCCCAAACCTTCACATGAGACACACACAAGGAAAATGGGTTATTTACAGTAACTATCCCTAAATTTTGGATTTATAACATGAGGTACCCCTACTTTTAAACTAATTACACTGACCATCCTAATGTTTTATGTTTATTACACGGGTTACCCCTACTTTAAGATAAAAACAAAAAGTTATAACACTACCTACCCTTATTTTAATTTTTTTTCTTCTAAAGAGAGGGGTGGTCAATATAATTTCTAAAGAGGGGGGTGGTCAGTATAATTAGTTTAAAGTATGGGTACCCTGTATTATAAATCCAAAACTTACGAGTAGTTAGTATAAATTCATGGTGTGAGGTGGGCCGGCCCGGGCCTATTGTTGACCGGGCTTGGGCCGGACCGGGCTCAACCCAGATTAAGGATCAGGTCGGGCCGGACAGACCCGAAATTACAAAATCCAAACCCAGTCCGGACCCAAACCCGGATAGGTTCGGGCTGAGCCCGGGTTAGTCCACAGGCTGGCCAACTTTAAAAAAAGACATATTTGGACCAAGTTTTGAATTTATATTATATTTGTTTCCACTTCTAAAACAAATCAAATTGCAACTATAGGTTAGAAGAATGGTTGATAAGAATTGATTGTGGAGATCCTGGGTTCATGAGCCACCCCACTCCTGTATTATTTTGAATTTTTATCAAATATATTCCGGCCGGGGCGGGCCGGATCGGGCTACCGGGTCCTAATCCTGACCCAGTCCGAACCCGGATACAATGTGGACCGGACCGGACTGGCCTGTTGACCGGGCCTGGGCCAACCCAGACCGGTTTTGACCGGGCCGATTTCCGGGCCGCCTGGCCCAATACACACCTTAAAGTGTAAATAACCCCAAGGAAAATAAAGGAATAGAAAACATCCTGGTTTACATAAGTTAGTATGCCAGACAGGAATAGGAACAGAATTCCCAGGAATTTGTATCTGGAAATATGGAATTCTTGGCAGTATTGCAATATGCATACCCAAGCACAGCAAGCACAGCCTAAGGAATTGTGTTTACTTTGTGGCTGTTTTGTTTCTACTTCTATTTTCTTTCTGCACAGTGGACGAGTAGGTGTGCAATTGCTGAGAACTGGGTGATCTGAACCTGCATGTGTACTTTGATCCAGATGTTAAGCCAGGAACTCTGGTGTCAGTTAACATGTTTTTATTGCTGCTAATATTTTTTTTAGTATAGTTAGTCCCATAACTGTAGCTTCATAGTCATTTGTTTACTGTCAATCTTCCTCGTGATAACATCACATGCCTTCCTTTCCCTTTTCATACTGCAGTGGACTTATAAAGAACACAGGACAACTCAAAGAGGCCACACTTTCTTGTCTCCAGTTTTGGAAATACATGCACTGGATGGTCCAGGCTATACTAGTGCACTACAGCACGGATATAACACAGAATAAGAAGAGCACAACGGAATAGGAGAATGTTCAGTCTGCTGCTGCTACTATGAGTCCTGTTATAGTGCTGCTGCTGTCCTGGCTCGTGCTGCCGGCGGCACTGGTAACGTCAGAATGTGCGGGCGAAGCCGTCGTATTCAACTTCGGGGACTCCAACTCCGACACCGGAGGCAATATGTATGGGCTGGGTGTTAATGTACCTCCTCCCCACGGTAGGCTCTTCCGCCAGCACGCTGGCAGCGGCAGGCTATGCGATGGTCGCCTCGTCATTGATTTCCTATGTGAGTACTTTTGTCAACCTTGTGCATTTCTATTTCTCGAAGGCTGATTCTAAAGGCACTCCATAAATTGCTTGAGACTAGTCCAATTTTTTTTCTTTCAAATATTTACAAGTTTGCCACTCCACTTTGTTGCTTGGGGCTAGCCCACATCAGGGCCGGCCCTGAGCTGATGGGAGCCCGAGACGAAACTTCCAAAATGGACTCCCATACATAATGTAAAAAAAAACGAAAAATTGTTGTAGTCAAGATTTTAACCAAGGACCTCTTAAATATAAGTCTAGCATTATAACCGCTACACCACAATATTTTTTTTATTAAAAAAGGCATATGATACATACTAGTTCTAATGTAAATAGTTTCATGTTAGTGCCCTCTTTCGTCAGGGGGCCCTGGACCGTCGCCTGGCCTGCCCTGGGCCAGGACCGCCCCTGGCCCACATTTGGGTATAAAAACCAATATTTTTTTGTTGCTCTCTTCTCCCTCTCTTGCTCTCTTCTTCCACAAAAATTTCGAGGTCACATAAGTAAACCCTAGCCCAAATTTCTTCCCAACCTAGATTTTGTGAAGATTGTGGGTGAAAAATGTAGTTATACTTTCATCGAATTCTACCGTTATTTGGTATGTCATCGAATTATTATATGATTAGGGTTTCAAACATTACTTTCACCTGCACCTCCCTTATCAGGACTGTGTAACCAAGTAAGCTTTTGAACTGATAAGATACCTACTGGTGCAGGTGAAAGCCTGAACATAAGCTACTTGAACCCTTACCTGGAGGCCTTAGGTTCAGCTTTTAAGCACGGAGCGGGTTTCGCTATCGCTGGCTCTGGAACGCAGGCTTCTGCTTCGAATCCCTTGTCTTTGCACGTTCAAGTGCTTCAGTTCCTTCGTTTCAAATCGCGGTCTTTGGAACTTCTGGATCAGGGTGAGTTCTATGTTCTGTGGCCTGACTGATAGACTCGGAAAATGTTGTCCTTGCTACTTATATCGTAACCGATACGAACATGGCTTAACTTCCTAGCGATACTCGGGCATAGGTTTCAAAGATATGATCAGCGAGGAGGGCTTTCGGAGCGCGCTCTACATGTTTGACATAGGCCAGAATGATCTGTACGGCGCCTTTGCTTCGGCGAACTTCAGTGAGAAAATTAACTCAACTGTTGCAGAGATCAAGAATGCTGTACAGGTAAGTCTAGCTCACTTCTACCACCACCAAGAGAGTGATGTTAGGAATAACACTAGCAGGGCCGGCCCGGAGGTTTGGTTGTCCTATCCTGGAGCTAATTTTGGTTGTCCCTTGGCCCTTATTGTCAGCTGGTTCTGGTGGTCATCTGTGACCGTAACCTTTGGTGGGATCATGCTGAGCCTAGGGGGTTGTCCTAGTAGAGGGGAATTGTCCAAGTCTCAAGTCTTGTCTGGCTTATCCCAGGGCCAGCCTTGAACACTAGCAAAGATGTTGCTCTCTTTAAACAATTTTCACTTTGTATCCCTTTTTCTTCAGGACAGGAAGGTCATTAATGACGGACCTTATCTAAAAAAAAAAAGGTCTTGCTCTTGACAACAAATTTTCGATTTTCTATCCCTTTTCTTTTCTTTTCTTTTTATAAACTCGTCTAGACTTAAAGTAAGAGGTTACCCTCCTATAAATATTTGCACATGGATGATTATGAGCCTCTACTAGCAACAATTCCAGTCCATGTGTTTTTACTCCAACCATTAATTTGCTAATAACAGTACAAAGTCTCTTAATTTGAAACCATGGTCACTTTCAAATGCAAGTTTCCGTGACTTCAATTCGTTTGATTTGGTAATGTCATGCTCATCTTGTTCAAATGCAGACAATATACGACAGTGGGGGCAAGAACTTTTGGATACACAACACCGGTCCCTTCGGATGCATGCCCGACAGGCTGTCGCCGAGGAAAGACGACGCGGATCTTGATCCGTACGGGTGCCTGACGGCCCTGAATCGTGGAGCTAGAGAGTTGAATTCGAGGTTGAGCGACGCTTGCGACAAACTGAGCTCCGAACTGAAGGATGCTACCGTAGTTTACATCGATGTGTATTCGATCAAGTACGATCTTATAGCCAATTATTCGAAATATGGTAAGCTCGAGATAACTAGAGATGGACGACGATCAATCAATCAATCAATCAGTTAATCGATCTATTTTACAGGTTTTGAGAGCCCGGTGATGGCGTGTTGCGGCTATGGCGGTCCGCCATATAACTTCAATTCGAGCAGGAGGTGCGGGTCTGCCGGATGCCAAGTCTGTCCGGTTGGCTCTCAGTACATTAGCTGGGATGGGGTTCATTACACTGAGGCCGCTAACGCTGTAGTTGCCTCCAAAATTCTTTCCAAGGAGTACTCAAAGCCTCCAGTTGGTCTTGATTATTTCTGCAGTGCTTGAATCTTCTTCCTCTTTGTACTTCTTCTAGCATTCCTCTGAATTCAAGGGTTATCACTCCCGTAGCTCCTCCGGAGTCTACGATTTATCAAAAAGAGCATAGTAGTCCATACGTCTGGTGAATGCCTTTCCTGCCTAGTGATACCATACCAGTAAGGCTGCAAATGAGCCGAGCCGTTTGCGAGCTGTTCGAAGCTCGGCTCGATAAAAGCTCGTTTGAGCTTGGTTCGTCTAGTAAACAAACTGAGCTCGAGCTTTATTTTTGAGCTCGTTTAATAAACAAGCCAAGCTCAAGCTTAGAAGTACTCGGCTCGACTGAGCTCGCAAGCTGGCTCGTTTAGAAGCTCGTTTGTTCTTTGTTGAATTCTAATTATATATATATTTGTATAACAATATAGTTGGATGTATTATATATTTGTCCTTAATAAGTGATATTAAGGAAAAAAATTTAATTAAATTTTTATAGATAAACTAGCTTGAAATCAAGCCTAATGAGCTTGAAATAAAGTTGAGCCACAAGCTTGATTTCAAGCTTATCGAGTTTGTTTATCAAGCTTGACTCAAGCTTCCTTATCAAGCCAAGCTCAAGCTCAAACCAAGCCAAACTCAAGCTTAATATAAACAAGCTCGAGCCAAGCTCAAGTTTCAAAATAAAAAACTTATGAAGCTCGAGCTCGAATAATTCTAGTCAAGCCAAGCTCAAGCTTACAAAAGCTTGGCTCGGCTCGGCTCGTTTGCAGCCCTACATACCAGTTGAGTCCACGACTCATCCAGAACAATGCAAACCAAGTACGAATCTAGTGTAATCGATAACAACTATCTCATATCACAATACATACGAATACGAATTAACCGGTATCACGACTCACTCGTATGCGATAGGTTGAGTGTGTCCTATTATGCATATCATCATCATGTCATATGCCTAAATATGTGTCAAAGGTCATACGAGATATCGTAATACCTTTATGTAGAGTTCAGACAGTCCAACTAATAAGTCAATATCGAACAAGATCAACATCTATTGTCGATCCCATCCAAGTCACGCTCGGACGTACGAAAATCGATATAAACAAGTAATGAATATAAAAAAATAAATAGTTTAGAATTATTAATTGTACATAGTGCAAGGTATCTTGGCCGAGAGACGGTTGGTGAATCGTCGACGTGTCACACACGAAATAACAATAATATTGAGATGCGTCTATGGGCACTAAAAGGCTAACATAAATGAATCCGCAGATCCAAGATGATACCATTTCTATTGTGTCGTTCTTGTTATGATCCGTGCTGCGATTTCTGTTTATCTTTTGGCTCAACGGTAGGGTTCAGCTTTGACTCGGTTCAATTCAAAACTATCAAAGAGCTAGATTGTCCCTTCGTGTTAGGTTTGACTTAGTCGAATTTGTGCGAAATTTGGATTAAGGACTTGCTTGATAGGCTAGTTGAATGGTTTATTGGGTGAGGCCCACTTGTCACGATCTACTCATACTTTTCAGGATACGAGTACGTGGTCAAGTTCGGTATACATCGTAACATCATCAGCAATAGTAAGCTGTCTAGACCTCAATGAAAATCATCAATCCAAATACTCAAGTCCAAGTAAACGTCACTAAGTTTTTTTCATATAATTTTGGCACGTCCACGCCTAGGTACTCCATTATCAAAGTCTGAGCTGAAAATGATTCATCAAATATTATATGTTCACCCGTAATAGGCAATCCTAAAATATTTGCCACATCTGCTAAAATGATAGACATTTCACCAAATGGGAGTTGAAAGGTATTTCGTTCTGGCCACCAACGCTCAACTAAACTGAAGATCAAGTCTCTATTGTGTTGTAGAAAATATATTTGGTCAATATACTGAAAGCCAAATACTCTGATCAATGCCACTTGCTCGGCACTCAACTTCCAATAACCTAGGCCGTTCTCATAACGCCATGAGGGATGCTCTCGTAATTGTTTACCAGCATTATAATCATATAACTATATATGAAATACATAGACAAAGTTATTACTAGACATGTAAAACATATCAATTATATTGACTTACACGGTTAAATTTTAATATACCTTTCCGGAAAATATTAAACTACATATATGCGAATCACGCTTCTGCTTTATCAAATCAGTAGTAGGTCCTCCGGGAATAAGTCCATCATTTTGATTAGCCATCTGTAAAACAATGATCATGAAAACGAATATTTTTTAGGATGAAGATTATGATTTAAACTATAAAAAACAATTACTTGTGTTCTTCTATCTCTTACTTTTCTTTCTGCCCAGACTCTAATTATTCCTCGGATTACTTCTTCCTCCTCAAACTATAATTCTCTCGGACTTTTTTTTTTTTTTTTTTTTTTTTTTTTTTTTTTTTTTTTTTTCTGGTGTTTTCCTGTTTTCTTTGTGATGTTCAGAGTTGTGCTTCTCTCCTCTTATAGCAAAATTGTCTATGTCCCATCTTTCTCTCTCTCATCTCTCTGCCAAATTAGAACCCGTGAACTAGAAAAACAGTAGAACCCGTGAAGGAAGAAGGAATGTGAACCACATGAATTATGAATCAATGTGAACCACAAAATGTAGCCATGAATAAAAACTAATTAACTAAACCCATGAAGAAAAATCGAGCCAAGAAAAACCGACCCACTAAAAAAACCAACTTAAAAACCACTAAAAAAACCAACTTAAAAAACCACTAAAAAAACCAACTTACCAAAATTCCAACATCCAAGTTGGCGGAATTTTAGCATTGCTAAAATTCCGCCAACATAGTTGGCATCATTTTCATTTTTTGGGTTTTTTGTTTTTTTTTTCCGGAATTGCCAAAATTCCGCCAACTTGGTTGGCATGATTTTTTTTTTTTATACGGAATTGAGCCAAATTCCGCCAACTTGGTTGGCAGGATTTCGAATTTTTTTTTTTATAACTTTCTTCTACTTTTCTTATTCCGCCATCTTGGATGGCTACAAGTTTCGTTTGAACGAATTTCTCCAAACTTCTTTCGTTTTGACTAATTTCTAAGAAATATATTTCGGTACAGTAAATTTTCTGTAAAGTTAACATGAAATCTTGTCTAAGAACTAAATGAGATTTTATTTTCAATTCAAAATTTAAAGAAAATTTGTGCACAATAACAAGTAAAGTAAACACGAACATGATAATTTAAGGAAAATTCGCATAAAACCTAGAGTTCAAGGAATCTTCCAATTTTTTTAACTCAAAATTAACTGGTATGTTCCTCTACCTTTCTAGATTCTTAAAAGTATTTTTGAAGGATTTTAGAAAAATAATAGAAGATCCTAAAAATCCGTACCACGTACTGTGTGTTCAACACACACACTGACACACACCATGTACCAAAACTTCAATAACTCTCGAGCCTGAATATATTTTTCACCTCATCCAATTTTTTATGAACCCTAACATACAAGGCTAAGATATACTTAAAGTAGAGACTAAAAATAATTTTTTTGCTATTTATTATGAATTTTCTACTGAAGATTTCACTGCTAAATTCTTCACATAACTTATGTCAATTTGTAAGGATTACATAGTTTTACCACTTCGTCTTGCTATTACTATTGTTATTCAGTTGATATACACATAGGCCTCGTTTGGTTCACGGATTTAAGGAACCAATAAAGAAAAGTTGTTCTTTTTCTTTGTTTGATAGCCACTGAAAATTAATTTTCTGACAAGAAAAAAAATTGGTGGGAATATGGTTCCACTCAAGATCTATGTGATTGATTTTTCCTTCTCATTTTCCAACATTTATTACAAAAGTTATGACAAAAGTAACCATGTGTCATTGCTTATTTTATCATTAATATTATTTTTTATAATATTATTTTTATTTTAAAAGATAAGGATATTATTAAAATATTGTTATATTTTGTTTTTCTTTCCTAGATAATTTTTTTGTTTTACCAAACAACGGAAAAAAAAATGTGACATGAATCATATATTTTTATTTCCATGAAAAATACAGGAATTCATTTCCTTTCCGTGAACCAAACGAGGCCATAGTGCGCACTGCGCACGACCATCATCATGCAGACTTGTCCACTGAATTTTTTGTTGTGCACGTTTACCGATTATGACACCTTTATAATCATGCTATACATGTTATGTAGATTACTTGACACTTGTTATTAGTTCTTGTTGGATATTATGTACTTGTTTCAATTCTGATTTGTGAGGGAATCAACGATGAAAATAAGGGGTCATGTCATTTGAGAGAGTTGGACCATCATTTTGTGTGGGTTTGAGACACTATTGGGGACCTATGTCCATTATCCTTGTGATTTTTTTTAATATGGAAGACCAAGATCAAGACATACAATAGGCTCATCAACCAAAGTGATGTACTCAACCCACCCCAATTTTTTTTATTATATAGTTTTCATATGTTTTTTATTTTTATTTTTTTCATATGAGTTAGTCTATACACAAGCCGCCATAGTCCAATCTAGTCCACCATAATTCGAATTTCTAGTTCCGTTCTTGTTTCTAATTGTGATGGGTTATCTTTTATGATATAAAAATTATATATAAAGTAAAACCAATTCCAACAAAGGCCCAAATTCTCGTCTTACAAGCCTCATGTTGCTTTATTTAATATGCTGATAAAATTATCCATATAAAATACATATTTATCGATGTGTTAACATGTGCCATCTCATATTGATAAATACGAATTTTACATTAATAAATACATATTTTAAGTAAGAAATATTCATGTAAAATACACATTTAACATGTGTCCTGATGAATACAGATTTACATCGATAAATATATATACTTTAAGTGAAATGTTGCTTTATTTAATATGTTGTTGGAAGTATCCATATAAAACACATATTTATCGATGTGTTAACATGTGTCCTAAAGACACATATTAACATAATCCTTTCTTTTTAAAGGGGTCAGCCTCGAGGTTTTAAAAATATGTGGTTGGAGGCGAGGTATCTGCACAACTCCGCTACCTAGGGCATAATATATGCCCATTGGATTAGGGGTGAACATTATTCGGTTATGGACCGAAACCGAATGGAATAAGAGATTCGGTTAGGATTGAAAAAAATTCGGTTATGTTTCGGTTTTGAAAATACTAAAATCCCTTATTCAGTTTCAACTTCGATCCAAAACCGAATAAGGCTTATAAAATTATATAAATTATCTCAATTCTATGCATATTTTATGATTAAAAATGTGTATAATTTGAAAACAACAATTCTATATATGTGTTTTGAAGTATAACTTTGATAATTTAATAACTAGTCAAACTTTATAAACAATTGAAATATAACAATTGTGTGTAAAAATTATAGTTTTTAATATAATTTAACAACATTTCTAACTTTGGACTGGATCCATTAAACATAAGAAATAGTCAATCCGAAGAAACAGAATAAACTGAATAAATTATTTGGTTCGATTCGTTTTCAGTTTTGGCTAATTTCAATTCGATTTCGGCTATGGATTTTTAGAATTTCCATTTATTCTATTTTGACTATTTCGGTTCGGTTTAAACCGAATAAACCAAATGCTCACCCCTACATTAGATCGTATGCAAATTTGGTTCTCTATACTATACCTTTAGGCCTTGCTTCGTTCGCGGATTCAGTGCCTTCGAAAAGAAAAGTTATTCGTTTTCTGTGTTTGGATGCCAAAAGAAACAAACACGAAATAAAATTAATTCACAAGAAAAAAAAGAGAAGAAAAATGGTTACCTCACTCACCTCGTGGATTCATATTTCCAATCCCAATTACTCATTTTTCCTTCTAATTTTCCGGACCCCAAACTTCTTTTTATTTAATGAAAATTGCAATTTTCCAGAGGACAGAAAACAACAAAGAATTGATTTCCTTTGCCTGAAGCTTATCAGAATAAACTCAACGGATGATACTCGTTGAACTGGACCAGAACAGTGAAAACTTATGATTTGTTCTTTTCATAACACAAACAATCCTCGCCTACAGCCTGCCTTAAAAACTGAAAACAAGAACCAAAAAAACATACAACCTTCCTTAAAAGCTGAAAACAAGAAGAAACAACAAAACAGAAACATACAGTTGGCTTTCGCAAGCATGTCTCTTTATTAGAGCATCATTAGTAAGGCTCATCCCATTTTCTAGATTCTAGATTTAGAATATAGGATCTCATTTTGTAGAATATTAAGTTCCATTCCTAGTTCCAATTTCTACAATTTCGGTCCCATCCTACCCATAGGTGCTAAGGGTTGGGCCTCCCAATTTCTAGATTCTAGATTGTAGGAACTCATTTTTTAGAATAGTAAGTCCCAATTTGGAGTCCAATTTTCTAGATTCTAGACTTTACATTATTTTTTTCTCACATCAATTTTTAACCACACAATCTTTGGGACCGGAGCTCACTTTATCATTTCTTACTATTCTCATACAAATCCAACCCATTCTACATTTACCTTTTTTTTGAATTTTTGGGCCCCAAATTGCATTTGAGAGTCTCAACTACTAATGATGCTCTTAGGCTTTCCCAACTCCAGTGCTTATGGCCTCCCAGCCAAACTCATGATAAGTTATGCAGTAGCAGAGAACTTGCGCCCAGTCATTTTCTCCGACTCATAAAGGATATGATTAATTAGGCCCCTTGCAGCACTGGAGAGCAGTTGGTTAGTAAGAGATTCGAAAAGACTTGAGGCGAGTAAAGATTATATTTAACAGTTGGTACCGTCCACTTACTCGTCCTTCAATTTCTGTATTTTCTCAGGATCAGTTTCCTTCTTGTTTTTCTTGAATTGCTCTCTCACCATGTTTACAAGAAGTTCGGTGTTGTGCTTCTGTCAATACCAACAAAAGTTAGAATCACCTTGACGCGGGACGAAAACCTAAAAACAAATTATTAGCATGAAATTAGGAATTTGAGAATATTTGGATGCGGAAGCTTTAATTGAAGAATGAACAACTATTATAATACTATGATTACCGTTGAAGACGTCAACGTCAAAAGCGGAGAAGTAACGCTTGATAAAGAGATCCACTTTAAGGTTAGGTTTTGGCATCAACACCATATTAATTCAAAATAGATTTCTCATTCTCAATCGTTCCATAAGATAAGTCAATTCCTAACCAACACCAGCCAACTCGAGAGATAAAATTTTCTTTATTTTGTTTTATCATAACAAACAAACTAAAAAAATCTAAAATAACCGAAAATTCAAGTCGTTCTCTATCACACCTTGGTTCATACACAGGAACTACGGAAACATAATTTTTTTTTTTCTGGCACTGAATCGGAATGCCATATATGGATTTCCACTTTGGATCTAAACATATACTAGGTGATTTGATTGCAAACCAGATAATCATTACAAGCTTCAATCTGCACTCTATACTCATTACACATGTTAATTAATGAGTCAACCTTGATCATCCATGCCCACCATGGCTAACAATCCAAGCCCTTCAAGAGCAATACCCACTAACTAAAGCAGTAAAAAGGAGTAAAAGTCAAGGTGGGTTGAACTGTTGAAGCACTCTTAATCATGACAACAAGGATCCTATTGCCACAGATCTAAATATCTCGCAGCAAAAAACATCTTTGCTTGGGAAGAAACATTGATGAGGATGTCCATAAAAGTAGAGCAGCTTGAAAGTGAAGTTAATTGGAGTTCTAGTGACCAAAGTAACCATTAATTTATATAAGTTATTCAAATAGCTACAAGACTAGCTATGTTGTATGGATCAGACTCGGCAATCACAGAGCAACACTATACCGAGTGTGCACGAAATGAGAATGATGTACGGCAAGGTGCAATATGAGAAATTGTAAGAAACAAGTGTCTTCCTACGAATTAGTGCTGGCATAGGAGCCTAGGATAAAATGAGGTGGAATTTCAAAGGTTGTTTGACATGTCCAATAGGGATTGATGGGTGCAACTATTAGGAGTGGTAAGATAGTAAGCTAAGATGCTACTAGGATGAGTGGTAGGGCGAGATCTCAAAATAAACATGGATTTGAGACAATGAAAGAAATATATGATGGTCCTCACTTTGAGTTGGTCTGTGTGGGTGCTTTCTTTTGATTTGGCTGGCAGCTTGGTCAGAGTAATGCTGCATGTCCCAGATGCTTACCTATAGATTGCTTCCTAAAAGAGGTGGCCCGAAAGAGCAAGACCATAGCTTCACTTTTGGCGTGCGAACTCATTCACGGCCAGCCCTGAGTTCATGGGGGCCCTAGGCGTTCAAAATGGGGCCCCGATAATGTAAAAAAAAAAAAAACCGAAATAAGAGTAAATTAAAATAAATGTTGCTACCAAGAATAGAGCTAAGGATCTCTAGTGTGCAAGTCTAACATAATAACCACAATTGTTTTATGTTAAAAGAGGCCAATGGTACATACTAGGTCTAGTTTAGATACAAGATTATCAATATATATATATATATATATATATATATATATATATATGTATATATATATATATATATATATATAGCAAATGACCTCCAGCCTAGTGGTTAAAAGAGATGCATGCGGTCCGAGTGGTCAGGAGTTCGAATCCAAGTGGGAGCGATTCCAGAAATAATTTACCTGGTTCCAATATATATATATATATATATATATATATATATATATATATATATATAAACTAATTCTTTTGGGCCCTCTTGCTCAGTGGGCCCTGGGCGGTTGCCATGGCTGCCCTGGGCCAGGATCAGCCCTGAACTCATTTGGGAATTGGGATTCACGTCTTTGGAAACCATTTGAGATAGATAGCAGGGCCGGCCCTGGCCCAGGGCGGCCAGGGCGACCGTCCAGGGCCCCATGAAATTTGGGGGCCCAAAAAAATTAATTTAAATGTATATATATATTAGTAATCTTATATTGAAAATAGAACTAATATATAATATGATCCTTTTTTATCATAAAACATTTGTGGTGTAGTGGTAGTTTGTTATACTTGTACACAAGAGGTCCTAGGTTCTAGCCTTGGCTGTATCAATTTTTAGTTCAATTTTTTTATATTATATATGGGTCCCATTTTAAAAATTTGCCTAGGGTCCCCATTTAACTCAGGGCCGGCCCTGATAGATAGCATCACCCTCTAGTAAAACATCGGAGTCCCTGTAATGCTATACCATTGCAGGGCTGCAGTACAAGTAGGACTTCCCATATTTACTGTGTAAACACGAGGGAGAGGAGAGGGTTAAAAATAACATGCTTTCCCGAGTGGATTATGGGGAGAAGTGAAAACTAAAGGAAAATGTAGGTATATCTTGATTCGATGAAGGTCGAGTAAAAGCCTAAATCCAATCTTTAGATACAAAAAAATGGACAAGTAAACATCATCTACAAGGGCAAGTCCATATGACAAGATAACCAAGTCCACACATAGTAGGTGGTATCAGTTATATGTTATAAAAAGCTTAATATGGTTCTAGTTGAACATTCGGACTTAGGATGTTAGGTAGTAAATTTTATCGTCTTGGAACGGCTTATAATCTAAACTCGCCTAAACGGGGGACTATACTTACAAATGACAATAAAGTAGTTTCACTAAAGGATAGTATTTAAGATAAAAATATTAATCAAGCCCAAGAACCATGCCCTATTCAACATTACAAACTCTAATCACAATTTGAATAAGTTTGTTCTTTATCTAACATTCTAAGAACTTCAACCAAAATTGAAATCTCAAAAAAAAAGTTATTATAAAGTATAAACCTAATAAGAAAATTATAGCTATTCAAAAAGTTTCCCCGCGAGGGATTGCTTTCTAGTATGGACATTTAGACTTTTTCATAATCAATGTGTTCATGTAACAACCATCTACGTGGCAATTTGAAGTTTAGGAGCTGTTTGGTTGCCCCTAAATGGAAATTCTATGCAACATTTGTTACATGTAGCATTACTTGTTGTAAAGGTGTTGCAAATCTATTATTTGGTTGCATGTAAATATTTTTGCGGGATTCACAAATTCATTGTTTGGAATGATGTAATTAGGATGCTATTTTGCAACTATTTTTATTGTAAATACAAGTTTATTGTTTGGTTGCGCCTTTATGACATTTAAGAAAGAGAGAATAGTGTAGCTTGTGTAATAAATGTTATTGTAAGTGGTGTTGCATCTATTTGGCCCCAAAAAAATGATGAAGTAGTTGGAGGATTGGTGCAGCACTTGTTGCGTAAAGTTCACCATTTACATCAAAGTTGCACGAACATGAGAAAATGGTGTCATGTCTGCGTTGTGAATGTACCCTTATCGTGTCGGTATTACTGTGAACATATTTGAAATTGTATGTATCCCATACTGGTATCGTGTCCTTATCCATATTCTGTCTTTCTTCAAACATAGCATCCCAACGGAGGCATCAAATGTTCATTCTAAGCTTAAAATTAAGGCCAAAATTATCCACTTATTTATACGCAAAAGTTTATAGCTTTGAAGACATAGTGTTTTCGAGACCTAAAGTTGACGACTTTAGCTTAAACGCAATCAAAGAAGAAAAGTATTGAAATTTCTCTAAAAAAAGGAACTTTACCTGGTGGCCGAAGAATTTAGCTCTCCGTAGACACTCCCGATACAACTACAATAACAAAAAAAAAAAAACGTCATTTTTATCAGAATTTTGCGACAGAATCAGCAAAAATGAGAAGAGATGGGGAATGAAGTCTTACTCTTATCGCATTGTTTGCGAGTTCGGGAGGCAGTGCAGTTTGAATTGAAGGCATCTCTTTCTATTGGTTTTTTTTTTTTTTCGAAATTCTGAGAGGTAACCCTAGAAAAAAAAGGCAATTGATAAAGGCACTGCATAATTTGATCGGGGCTAGCCCATTTGTAAGTTTGTGTTATTTACAAGTTTGCCATTGAAAAAATTTATTAGGGCTAGCCCACTCTTTAGTATAAAAGTCACTTTTTTTTTCCTATTTTTTACTCTTCTTCTTCCTTAACCCATCCAAGAAGAAGAAGAAGAAGAAGAAAAGGAAGAAGAAAGAAGAAGAAGAAGAAGAAAAGGAAGAAGAAGAAGAAGAAGAAGAAGAATAACAACAACAACAAAAATGTTAAACCCTAATATTGGTGGAAATCCTAATATTGTTATCCTAATTTTTTTCTCATTTCCAATTTCGATGGCACCCAAAGGCTCCTCATAATATACGAACCATAATATGGGAGGAAACCCCAATATTGCTGTTCAACTATTGCAAACAAGGACTGTCCAATTTTCTGGCAGTCCTACAAACTGACTGGACTGCCAGAAAACTGGGCAGTCCTAAGTCACAACATGTGAAACAAAGGACTGTCCATTTTTCTGGCAGTCCTTACAGTATGTAGGACTGTCCAGTTTTCTGGCAGTCCTGAATACAGTAAGGACTGCCAGAAAAATGGACAGTCCTTTGTTTCACATGTTGTGACTTAGGACTGCCCAGTTTTCTGGCAGTCCATTCAGTTTGTAGGACTGCCAGAAAATTGGACAGTCCTTTGCAATTACCACTAGAATCGGTACCACGTTGCAGAAAGCATCTGCATACAATTGGAATCATTGGGATCCTCCGTTGAATAATAATAGCTAGGCCTACTGGTTTTCTAGATCTATTGTTTTGTATTACAGTCCTGACACCATATTGATACTTCCATCGCATACTATTCACATTAGAAACTATTGTAGGTAAACATTAGAATTCCAGATTATTCTATAAAAAGGAGAAATTATATTATTTTTCCATAACACTAACCAAGAAAAGCACTATAAATTCTTACAAGAATCCATAGCCATAATCAGGATCCCATCAGGATCCCATCATTTTATGTTCAATAAACTGAATGGACTGCCCAATTTTCTGGCAGTCCATTCAGTTTGTAGGACTGCCAGAAAATTGGGCAGTCCTTTGTTTCACATGTCGTGACTTAGGACTGCCCAGTTTTCTGGCAGTCCATTCAGTTTGTAGGACTGCCAGAAAATTGGACAGTCCTGGTCGACGCACAGTTTTTTCGTTCGTGCATACTTGTGTTTAATTTAAATGGATAATTTCCCACTCCGAATGTAGTTTAATTCAAATGGGCTACAGACAATTGAAATAAACAATGTAATGGATGCTTGAATTTTTCAATTTAATTCCTAGGATTTTGGAAACAAATAGAGAAAGAATTTGGGTGCCATCGATCTTCTTGAGAAAAAAATTTGGAAGAGAAGGGGAAGAAGAAGAGAAAATTTCTAGGGTGGAAGAAATTTCTAGGAATTTTCAAATTAACTTCTTGCTTGGAGATGGAGAAATGGTGGAGGAGAAGAGGAAGAAGAAGAAGAGAGGAGTTAGGGTTTAGGAAGAGAGAGAAAAATTTTTGCAAATGAGAGAAAAATTTTGGGTTTGGAGAAATTTTACTTTAGGACAGCCCTAGATAAAAAAAATGGGCTAGCCCCAATCCGGGCTAGCCCCGATCAAAAAAGGCAGTGCCTTTATCAATTGCCAAAAAAAAACCCCTAAAATCGAGAGCGAGGAGCTCAAACGGATCGGATGTAGCTAAAACCATATGCGAATTCGGGTTCTTATTGTCGGGTCCTAGTCGGGTACAATTTGGTTAGCGGATCCGGCTGATGTAGTTATGGATGTTAATTGTTAATTAATCACAAGTTAAATATTTTTTAAAATGGTCATTTTATTGCTAATGAAATAATAATGAAATTAATTTGTCATCCTATTTAATATTTCAAGAGGTTTACAACATATTTCTTTGAGATAAGAAAAATGATGGGAATAAACTCTCTTGCTTTTCATCTGTACTACTAACTATACTCCTTTAAAAAAGACGGTATAATCTATATTACTATATAATAGGAAAAGTTGGCTCCATCGTGAATTTTTCTTCTTCCAAATATACCTTTATTTTACTAACTAAAGTTGTTCATTAAATTTAATGATAGCAAGTAGGTAATTACATATAGAATTATTTTTTAAAAGGGAAATGTAGTTTGCTCTTGGTGTCTTTTGCCCTTTCCAAGTACAGAAAAAAATTTAACTTATCTATAAATTAAGATTTGTTATATATATATATATATATATATATATATATATATATATATATATATATATATATATATATATATATATATAAAGATTTATAGAAATTTAATTTAAATTTGTTATGGATATATGTGAATAAGAGAGGGTATTCTGTTATGTGGAAGAAAAAAAAAAAAAAAAAAGACGGCTCAACTTGAGCCGTTTTGAAGTCTACTTATATTAATACGGAAAATGTTTCATCGTGGAAGTTTTTTTTTCCAAAATTACCCTTAAATATATTTGCTAAAAAAATTAATTAAAGTTGATAAGGGTATATAAGTAATTAAAATGAGTAACTAAATATGTATTAAAGGTATGCATGTATGCATGCATGTGGTGGAGAAAATGATCAAGAGTGTGCACTTTGCATGAGCATTTAGCCTATTTGCAGAGATTGATATTCTCAACTGCCAACATCTCGTAACCATGGGCGGAAACAACTTATAACAAACCCAAAGAAACAACACTAATATAATCTTTTCATCAGCATCCCAAAATAGGTATTTTCTTTTAGTAAAAATATTTTTAATGTTGTACAAGCTGGACATTATTTGGTCTTCCAAACTTCCAATCACCTAATAGTACATATACAAGCATGTTGACATCAAAGAAGACAAAAACAAAAGTTGAAGGGACAATAAAAATTATTATTTTTATGTCCTTTGCAGCACATGATAAAATCAATTGCATAGTCATCGATTTCAAAAACGGGAATGCTAAGTTTACTACCAAATTTTTACAACCTTCTTACAACTACTCTCTTCCACCCCTTACACATGGGTCCCATCGGGTCCCACCACCACTCTCACCCCCCCTGCTACATGGGTTCCATCCGGCCCCACCAATTTTTCTCCTCCTCCAATCGAAGTCCGACACGTGTCCGGTTGTAGGAGAGTTGTAAAATTTGGTTGTAGGCATAGCAAAGCTCTAAAATATAACATGTTCTGATCCGATAATGTCACACACACGACTCCTTCCAATCTGTACGGTTTAAAATTTAAAATTTAGAAACCCGCTTGTTTAAACAACTTACGGTACGTACTCGATTGAAACCACGAGTCCTGAAATTGTATACCTAGCCCTCTTATGCAGTTTATAACTATTGCAAAGCTTGTAAACTGTTGGCAACTGTTTCTCATGGACGTAGTATATATGCACGTGTGTGCACGTATTTTAAGTGTCTTTAAAAAAATTCTATACGTAATTACTACCTAGTTGTCCTCATTAAATTTAATGAACAATTTTAATTAGTAAAGTTAGATAATGACATAACTTGGAAGAAGAAAAAAATCATAGTGAAGTCAACTTTTTATATTATATAGTAGTACTAGTATATATATATGCACGTGCATCGTACATATTTCATACTATTTGGAAAGAGCAAACAATTATTTATTAATTTTTTACTACTTGAAAAGTGCAAACAACAATTCCTTAATTTCTTTTCAGCATCTTAATTTAGATGTTTTTTTTTTGACATTAACTTTGTTGTATCTTCTCTGCGACCAACTTCTTCATAAACTCCGTCAGGTTTCCAAACTTCACCTCCATCGTTGCCAACTTTTCCTTTAGCCTCCCCACCTCCTTCGTCAGCTCCACGATATCATGGTCGCACTTCCGGCCAACGCTCTATGTCTGTGTCTGCTCCCCAGTGGACTGGAAGTAGAGGTGGGTGAGGTTGGTCCTGAGCACCCATGCTTGCAGATCGGGCACGTCGTCTTTCCCTGCGGACAATACTCGAGTCAGATTATTGGTGAAGAGTTTAGTTAGAGAGTTAGAATGGTACCAGATTCGTAAAAGACGTGGCCGTAGATGGGGCACGGACTGGAGGTCTTCGGCGATGGGTTTCAGATTCTCAAAGCAGATGTTGAAATTGGCTTATGGCTGCCACTGACGATGGACATTTTTGCACATCTTCCCCCCCCCCCCCCCCCCCCCCCCCCCCCCCCCCCTTTTTTTTTTTTTTTTTTTTTTTTTTTTTTTTTTTTTCCTTTTGTATGTTTTGCTTGCGCCATTGCAAGATTTAGGGGTTTAATAGGTGGGAACGTGAAAGATGGGAGAAATTAAATGACGGCAATAGGAATCTACTTATTAACTATCATTCCCCGAAGTTGCATGCTTTGTCTTTTGTCACTTTGGCTCCTACAATATATACATGCATACATGCATACCTTTAATACATATTTAGTTACTCTTTTTAATTACTTAGATTCCATTATCAATTTTAATTAAATTTTTGGCTAAATTAGAACTTGATACCCTCAACTATTTAAAATTTTCAACTTAATACCCTCAATTTTGATAGACACTAACTTAATACCATCAACTATTGAAAATTTTCATCTTGATACCCTTCGTTACACTACAACAAAAAGACCTATTAATGACGCTTGATAAGTGGATTTCATGACGGCTGATAAAGAAGCGTCATCAAAGTTCAGCAAGACTAGATTCTATGACGGTTTACAATAAAAACGTTATTGATAGTCCTCCAGTGATACGAGCGTTATGAAAAAAAGTACGAAAATTTAAGTCGAAACCTCGACTCCCCCGCAATTCTCCCGCACTTACGAAAAATTCTAAACCCTCATCCTCTCTCTTTCTCCTTCTCCTTCTTCCTCCGCTCCCCAACTCCCCAACTTGCCGCTTCCACTCTCCTTCTCCCCGCTCCCCCACTTAAGAAAAAGCCTAAACCCTGCCTCTCCTTCTCTCTCTATAACCCTAACCCTAATTTCCCCCCCTTCTCCAAACTCTAACCCTAAATCCCAGAAAAAAAAAGTCGAAAAAGAAAGAAGATCGGAGAATGGGAGGAGGCAACGGTCAGAAGGCCAAGATGGCTCGCGAGAAGAACCTCGAGAAGCAGAAGGCCGCAGGCAAAGGTCAGTCGGACCCCTCTTCCTTTCCTCTTTCATCGATCCCCCTCAATTTCTTTCCTTTATTTTAGGTTTCCTGGCAAATAATTGATCGATCGATCAAAATCTTTTTTTCCCTTTCTTTTTGCAGGAAGCCAGCTGGAATCAAACAAGAAAGCCATGACGATTCAGGTCTCTCTTCCTTACTCCCTTTCTTTCTTTGGATCTGGTGGATCTTGATCCTTTTTGTTAGAATTTAGTAGATTTTTGTTATGGTTCACCTAAAATTTGTACTTAATAGGCAAGAAAATGAGGGGTTTTTTTTTACCATGGTTATTGTACTTAATCGTTATTGTCCAATATTTCGAAATATTTTGCAACAAAGTAAAACAAAAAATGTCAAACAAATCTAAGAATATAGTTTTGATATTATATACATCCTTGACTTCTGCTCTTTAATTCTTACAAGAAACACACAAATATGTGACTGAACTTAATCCTAAATAAGTAAAGCTATTGGACACTCTGACCTTGTTAAAACTAGAACCAATCTTTCACGAATTAGATGAAGTCCAGTTAACTAACTCATGGAATGGAATTACAACCCAATACTGCAAAAAGTTAGTTCTGATTTTCAAGTGAAAAGTCTTCACTTGTACATATTCATGTGCAAATAGCTAGTTCTATAATACTATGAAAAAGTGTAACCCTCTTGGATTTTCCAATCTCTGTAAATAGGAACATGAACAAGTGTTTGGTGGGAAGATGCATAACAGTTGATCCTGTATCTCTGTTCTTACTTTCTTTTGGTATATCCACACTATGTCCTTACATACGTATATACAATACTTATATATGCATGTGTGCACAGACACAGCCCCACACATATATAGACATGCATGCATACTACATACGCGTAAATTCATAATTATATCCCACAATTTTAGGGCTGTCTACATGAATCCATTTTTTTCCTGTTCAGCTCCCCAAGGGTCTCCTTTATAACATTAGCAACTATCATCACTTACTATGTACAATTATCCCTCATTGGTGGGGTTGGCTACATAAATCCCTCTACCGGGAGCTCTATTAAGGGTGATCTAATGTCAGCAACTATCATACAGGTACTTCTTAGGACACTTGCAATATGATTCTGTGAACAAGTTTGGAGTCACGAGTCACTGATCTTTTTTCAGCAGCTGTATTGTTTACTTTGGGTCCATTTGTAATTGGAATTATGTGCATCAAAGGCAAACGAGGGGAGCCATTTTGGTGTTATGTAGACTGAAACTTTTAAGATAAGTAAACCAGTTGGTTACTTTGATGCACTTCATTCCCTTTTCTTTTTCTGCAGCTAAATGTTTTAATTTTTGATGCATTTCTAAGGAAGCATTCTCCCTCACCTAATTGACCTTCTTTGTCCACGGAGATAGTATGGATTTACTTAGGACACAGTTTGGAAATGATTTTAAAATGATAGCCAGCCATTGAGGTTATCAGAAGATATAACATAGTGCATGTGTACAACTTTTGGACAGTTTATGTCTACACTCGTATAGTGCATGAATATTGATGAATTTTGTTAAAAATTCAAGTCATACAAAATAGTTGAAACCGAGGGTTCTGGTACTAGGCCTTGTGACATACTCAGAAGTATTTTTTTTTTTTTTACTATTTTAGGTTTTATGTTGTAGGGCTTATGATAATTTGAAAGCATTGTTTGCACTTGTGTCTATTTTTTTTCCTTCTTCTGGTTAGAAATTTTGAGAAATGATACGGGCTTCGATATCTATTATTCTTGGGTTTAATCTTTCTAATTGAGGTTGTTTTCTTTTCTGTTGCAAGATAAAGTAAATTTTATTCTCTAAATATACATTATTATTATTTGGAACAGATAACACAATTTTTAGATTCTCAAGGTTTTCTTGATTATGTGGAAAGATGTATCGGTTCCGGAGATCGAAGGCAGTCATAATCTTCTTGACAAATTACAAGATGTAACAGGGAGGGGTCTGAGCCCTAGTACTATCTTTCCTTCTATGCTGGAAGAGCCAGAGATTATAACTATAACAGAACCTGATGCTGAAGATGCAGGTTTACCAAAAGTTTCTTTCAGCAGTACATTCATATTTATTATTGCTTCAAATTAGTCTAGTTAATCTTATACAGTTTGCTTGGATTTGTCAGCGCTAAAGAGTTCTTTTTTTAGTGCTAAAGAGTTGGTTTTTCAATTTTTGTGTTCTCTTGAGGACTTATAAATTTTTTCTTCCATCTTTTTCAGGTGATAAATGCCGTTATGATCGATTTCCTTTGAACGTCAGGACAGAAGAGCAAGAAGAGAAGCGCAGATCAATCCTGGCATCAGCAAGTGGAAGCCTTTCTGGGAAATTATTGGTATATTTTCTTCAAATTCATCCAGAAAACTATGTCTACCCTTCTCCCATATTTTCTTCAAATCCGTTCAGAAATTATTGGTATATTTTTCCCATTTGTCCAACCTCTCCTCAATGTACCTGCACACCAACTCTCCCAATTCACATGTGCAACACTTGAGCTGAAGTGTATATGATATCCAAAATTTTCTGATTATAATGTAACCACCTATAGATATTAGTGTATGAAAATATTACCACAAGTTAGCTTCAAAATGACCAGAAGTGATTATTAACATGAGTAGGATCAGAGTTTCTGAGTAAATTGGCATATGTTAATACCCATTGAAAGGAAGATGCAGGTAATACTCAAATTTAGGGTAACAATATGCGCAGACTTAGCAGAGCAAAGAGAACTTCAACTACAAGACCAAACATAACTAGAGAGATGTTAGAAACAAGCCTCTGGAATGGAAAATGTACAAACCGCAAGATTGTGATAAATCTCAAACATCTACAAATAATAATAACTCTTTACCACATTGATTTGTCTTACATAAATGATAACTCTTTTAAGGGGTAAAGTTTGCAAGAATGTATATTCAGTCTTTTCAATAGGGAAGCTGCTCTTCTACCAGGAATTGACTAATAACCATAATTTGTTCCATAGGCAGGACCATAGCTACCGCCCGAGTGAGCAGGTGGTCCTGCATTGGCCTGTGGAGCTGAGTATATGGAACCGTGTGACTGGTAAGAGTTGTAGCCCTGGTCAACTGATCCCGCTGTATTCTGTGCTAGTGTTGGTGCTGGACCTCCAGCTTCAGCCATGAAATTCTGAAATAAAAGCAACAACATTCAGTTTGGATAAATAAAATAAAGAATCAACAAATATCATGTAAGCATAAATAAAATAACATTGAACATTTAATAAAGAGCTTAAATTTGACAATAAAGAATCAACAGATGAGAAAAATTTGGATATCGTATACACTTCAAAATTACCACCTATAGATATTGTTGCTTGTTACTTCAATATTCTGCTCTACTCTACAATGGTCTGTTTGCTACTTTGAGTTAAGTGATTATTAACATGAGTAGTCAAACATTGGAAAGAAGAATTATACTAGAGTTCTTTTTGTCTATTTACCCAGTTGAATATATAAAGTACACCAATTTGATTACAATGGTCGACCGTGCAGCCGTAGAGTTAGGATTCTCATTTTTTCCCCACTAATCAGTATTTCACATTATCCACCTTCGATTTTTCTGATCACATTCTTGACTTTCTTTTATGCAAAAGAAATTCTTTGATTGTGAAGGTTACTTTTAGAAGCTTCGAGCCTGTCTGGTTTGTTGGTGTTTTATTCTATGTGTTGTGTGTGTTCACAACATTCTATTGTTAAAAGATAGTCCCACATCGGAAAATCACACCAATATGTATCTCTATATATTACTTATGAAGGAATAGAGAGATGCACATGGGTTGAGGCCCAATGGAGGGTGCCATGTGGGGGGATTTTACATAGAGGTGAGAATAAGAAACCAACTTTTGGCCAAAATGAAAATAGATTGGATCTAAGCCCCGAAGGGGCTTAGCGACTCGGACTCGGACTCGGGCTTGGGCTTGGGCTTGGGCTAATGGGCTTTTGAGGCTTATTGTGGCTTTTTGATGGCACTTTGCACTTAGCACGACAGCTCGTCGCAATGCGCTTTAGTTGCGCTCGTGCACGAGCCTCTGCGCGGCCCTGCGTGGCGTACGGAGCGTACGGGTCGAGCGGGCCCTGGTTTAATGCTCAGATCAAGAAAATCCGGATCTGGCATTAAACCAGGGCGTGCGTTCAGAATTTGAAAAGCCCACCTCGTGCCTATAATATCAGGAGCATCTCCTCTCTCCAGGGTTACAGAAAATAATCAAAGAATTTCCAGAGAGAGAGAGAAGTGCTGCTGCTATTCCGAGGAGTCGTCGACATTTTTGGCCAGCGTTCTAAAGTTCTCTTCGAACTTGCTGGTTCCTGGAGGCTTGTTCGTAAGGTGGATATAGCTTTGAGCGCCGGTGATCTTTCACCCCAGCAGGCTTTCTTCTTCCTCTGTTGCCTTCGAGAATACCGTCGCTTCTCTTTAGAAGTTATACGGTTCTGTTGCCTTCGAGAATACCGTCGCTTCTCTTTAGAAGTCATACGGTTCTGTTGCCTTCGAGAAATATTACGAAATCTTTTTAGATTTCCGTAATACAATATCACCTTCTTTAAGGTGTTGTTGCTGGAAACATTGTCTTTATAATAGTTTCTGAATTCGTGGTTTTCCATCGATTGTTCGCCAAGGGACTAACAATCTCAAAGCTATATCGAGAAGATGGATAACTCACGTGTATCGCTCGTCAATACCGACTTTAACAAGTTGGAGAAATTCGACGGCGAACATTTCCAAATCTGGAAACGGAAAGTAACCTTAAACATTCAACTCGTGGAAGTTGATCACGTGCTGAATGAGGAAGAACCGATCGTTCCAACAACCGGAACCGCAGAAGTTATTGCAGCTGCTAAGTCCAAGCAGGCAAAATGGATTAGAGAAAACAGTATCTGTAAACTGTTGATTCTCAATAGCATGGAAGACTCTCTGGCAGAGTCCTATTCCAAGAAGAATTCTGCCAAAGAGATTTGGGACTCCTTGGAGAAATTGTACGAAGATGACGAGAATCGGTCCAAGATCTTCTTGGTTGAAAGATACCACAAGTGGACCTTCGAAGATGAGAAGGCTATGCTGCCCCAAGTAAAGGAGTTTCTGAAGCTGCGCCAAAAGTTGGATGACGAGAAGATGCCTCTTGTCGACAAGTTTGTCGTTGGAGGAATCGTCTCTAAACTTCCTGCGGGTTGGAGCAACTTCTATGCAAGGATGCACCGCAAGAAGCTGGACATATGTATGGAAGATCTCCTGCAAGAGATCCATGTTGAGGACGAGATGCGCTCTCAACAGAAGATGGATTCTCTGTCCAAACAACTGGCGAAAGCAAATCTGGTCCAAGCCAGAGAGTACAAGGGGAATCAGGCGGCTTCTCCTCACAAGAAGAAGAATGACTTCACTAATCTGAAAGTGAAGAGTCCTTCATTCAAGAATCAGAAGTCCAAGTCCCATGTGACTTGTTACAAATGTGGCAAGAAGGGCCACTACAAAAGTGACTGCAAGGAACCAGAAAAAGGTGAGCCTAGTAAGGTTTCTTTGGTTACTAATCTGGTTGCAATGATAGCGCAGGTTGCAAATGTGGGGGTTGACTCGGACTGGTGGATAGACACTGGTGCGACATGTCATGTCTGCTCAGACAAGGAATGGTTCGACTCCTATGAGCTAACTTCCGAGAAAGTCATAATGGCAAACCAGGCACAAGCTGAAGTACTGGGGATCGGGATGGTGGAGCTGAAACTCACATCGGGGAACACTCTGACGCTTCAAGGAGTGAAGCATGTTCCTGTAATTGCTAAGAACCTGATCTCTGGGAGCCTGCTTTGTAACGCAGGCTTGAGGATGGACATCAATGCTGGCCAGATGGTGATGTCCAAGAAGGGTACATTCTTCGGAAAAGCTTTCCAGACTGAAGGAATGTACAAAATTCAGCTTGTTGTAACCCAGAAAAATAATATTAATGCTATTTCTACTTTGAACTATTCTTTTGAGTTGTGGCATAATAGGCTAGGACATGTTCATTGTAAAAGGATTAACAAGATGTCTAGCCTAGGACTTATCTCCAAGTGTGGGAGTAAGGTAGAGAAATGTGAAGTGTGTGCTCAGACGAAGATCACAAGGAAACCCTTTCACAGGGCCCATCGAAGCACAGATCTTCTGGAGTTGGTTCACTCAGATATCTGTGATTTCAAGCAATTCTCTACAAAAGCCGGGATGAAGTATTTTATTACTTTCATCGATGACTTCTCAAAGTATGCTTTTGTCTACCTGCTCAAGTCTAAAGACGAAGCATTCGAGAAGTTCAAGGAGTTCAGGGCCGAGGCTGAACGGCAAACTGGACAACAACTCAAAAGGCTAAGGAGTGATCGAGGCGGGGAGTATCGGTCTCATGATTTCTCATTATTCTGTAAAGAACATGGAATCATAAATGAGACGACGGCTCCGTACTCTCCTCAATCCAACGGAGTAGCAGAAAGGAAGAACAGAACGTTGACAGAGATGATGAACTCTATGCTGTTGACTGCGGATCTTCCAAAGAGCTTCTGGGGAGAAGCTGCATTAACGGCTACTTTCATTCTCAATAGAGTACCGTATGCAACTTCGGACATAACACCTCATGAACTCTGGTTCAAAGTCAGACCTAAATTGAATGTCATTCGAGTGTGGGGGTGTCTGGCTTACGTGAATCTCCCAGATCTGAAGATTCAGAAGCTGGAGACTAGGACCACTAAGGCTATCTTCTTGGGTTATGCCGAGAAGAGTGATGCTCGGAGATTCCTTGATATAGAATCAAATCATATCATTGAATCTCGCGATGCTGAATATTTTGAAGACAAGTTTGCAAGGCACAAAAATATTGTTCTCGCGGATCTTCCGGAGAATGATGAGAGTGCAAAGCAGACAGAAGTCCTTAAAGAACCAGTAGTCCAAGAAGAAGCTATTGTCGAAGAGACACCAGTTGAACCAGAACTCGCTGAGCCGTCAACTAAGCGAGTAAGGAGGCCGAAAGACTTCGGAGATGACTTCGTCACTTATCATGTGGAAGCAGATCCGCTTACCTATGATGAAGCGATGAAGACCAGAGATGTTGTATTCTGGAAGGAGGCGATAGACAATGAGATTGACTCAATCACCTCCAATAATACATGGGTGTTAGTTGACCTGCCAGAAGGAGCAAGACCCATCGGATGCAAATGGATCTTCAAGAAGAAGATGAAAGCAGATGGAACCATCGACAAATTCAAGGCCAGGCTAATCGCCAAAGGGTTTGCTCAGAAACAGGGGATCGACTATTTTGATACTTATGCTCCAGTAGCTCGGATGATAACCATCAGATTGTTAATTGCTCTAGCAGCAATACACAAACTAGTGATACATCAGATGGATATGAAAACGGTATTCCTTAATGGCGAGCTGACAGAAGAGATCTACATGCAATAACCAGAAGGTTTTGTCTTCAGAGGTCTGGAAGACAAAGTCTGCAAGTTGATGAAGTCTCTGTATGGTTTGAAACAAGCTCCCAAAATGTGGCATGAGAAGTTTGACAAAGTGATAAGGTCAAATGGCTACAAGGTCAGTGAAACAGACAAGTGTGTCTATACTAAGTTTGCTGACGGAAGAGGAGTTATCGTTTGTCTATACGTTGACGACATGCTAATCCTAGGTACGGATTTAAGCTGTGTCACAGAGACAAAGAAATTTCTCTCGACCAAGTTCAGTATGAAGGACTTGGGGGATGCCGATGTTATCTTGGGGCTCAAGATCATCCGGACAGGTACGGGAATAGCATTGTCACAATCTCATTACATTGAGAAAATGCTCACTCGATACGGGTATCAAGATCTTCCTATAATTGATACACCGTACCGGAGTGATCAGAAGCTGGAGCCAAATTCGAGAGAAAGCGTCAAGCAATTGGAGTACGCCAGCATCATCGGAAGCTTGATGTACGCTACTACTGCCACAAGGCCTGACATAGCTTTTACGGTGGGAATGCTGAGTCGGTTCACTAGCAACCCAGGCGTTGAACACTGGAATGCTGTGAAGCGTGTTATGAGATATCTTAAAAAGACTCAGACATTTGCACTATACTACAGCGGAGATCCGTCAGTAGTGGAAGGCTTCAGTGATGCTAGCTGGTGTTCAGAGGTGGAGAGCGAGTATTCTACAGGTGGATTCATATTCGCCTTGGGCGGAGCTACTATATCGTAGAAATCGAAGAAGCAGACAATGTTATCTCGCTCCTCCATGGAATCTGAATTCTTTGCATTGGATGCTGCTGCAGATGAAGCAGAGGGGCTTCGGGAGCTCATGTATGATCTTCCAGTGGTTGGAGCTCAGATACCGACAATCCCGATATACTGTGACAACCAGGCGGCAGCAGCAGTAGCATCAAATGAACTCTTTAACGGAAAGAAGAGGACTGTGCGGTTAAAGCACAGAGCAGTGAACGATCTCATCAAACGAGGCGTCATTGCAGTGATCGATGTTCGGAGTCAGGAGAACCTGGCGGATCCGTTCACGAAAGGCCTCAAACGACAGCTGGTCGAGGACACAGCAAGGAAGATGGGTTTGAAGGCATTCTAATATTGTGTCATTATAATCCTATCAATAAATTTTATGTTATTGGTTCAAAGAGAAATCTACCAGATATCTAATTTTTTGATTCAAGGGAGGACTATTGACTGGAAAAATGTTAGTTAACAGTGGGTACTTGTTCTGCGGAACATGGAAGGGTTTCGGACCCAGAACCACTGTTGTCTACTATGAATTTTCTACGGAAAATTGATCCTGTGGGAAGGATGGCATAATGCCTTAATGAATTCTCAGACTGAGTGAAGGTCTGTTATGCTTTACAGGAAGCATGGTAGCACAGCACTACAAGGAGTGTGACTCCATGCTATGTGTGGCGGTGACTCCACCATGAGGTTCTCGAAAGAGGTAAATCCTCGGCTATGTTAGCCAAGTCACAGCGGCGTAGCACCGCAAATAGGCAGTTGGCCTAATGCTGTATATTGAATTAAAGAGGGATGTAGTCAGCACTACAAAGAGGAGGTGTTCCTCATGTTACGGGTGGCACGACACCACAATGAGGTAAACCCGGCTAGGGATAAAGCCTCGGCCTTGCAAGCCATGTCGTAGCGGCTTAACACCGCACAGAAGCGTAAGGCTTCATGCTGGGTAGTTTGGCACTACAAAGGGGCTAGACCTCATGCTACGGGTAGTATGACACTACGATGAGGTTCCCGATGATTCGGGGTAAGGTTCTCGGTTTAAGGCCATGTCATAGCGGCGTAGCACCGCAAAGGAAGCGTTGGACGCTTCATGCCATGTCTCTTTAATAAAGAACTCACCTATAATGTATGGACAGAAAAATAGGCCGTTTCTTGAGGGTAAATTTGTAGACGCCCAAAATACATACATTGAAATCCAGGCTGGCACAAGGCCTTTAATGTGCAGCCAGAAGCACAGATAACTACATTATGTGAGTGGGAAAAATTACAGTTGTGGTACAGAATTCAAGGCGTAGTCCATTCTTGTATCATACTGTTGTTCAACCCATGCGGGAAGATTCAAGTCGTCAGCGACATCTATCCTAATGCATAATGGACAGTTATTATGTGGAACGCTTAACTCATATATATAGAGATATATGAAGGATTGTTGGTGTTTTATTCTATGTGTTGTGTGTGTTCACAACATTCTATTGTTAAAAGATAGTCCCACATCGAAAAATCACACCAATATGTATCTCTATATATTACTTATGAAGGAATAGAGAGATGCACATGGGTTGAGGCCCAATGGAGGGTGCCATGTGGGGGGATTTTACATAGAGGTGAGAATAAGAAACCAACTTTTGGCCAAAATGAAAATAGATTGGAGCTAAGCCCCGAAGGGGCTTAGCGACTTGGACTCGGACTCGGACTCGGACTCGGGCTTGGGCTTGGGCTAATGGGCTTTTGAGGCTTATTGTGGCTTTTTGATGGCACTTTGCACTTAGCACGACAGCTCGTCGCAAGGCGCATTGTGCGCTTTAGTTGCGCTCGTGCGCGAGCCTCTGCGCGGCCCTGCGTGGCGTGCGAGGCGTACGGAGCGTATGGAGCGTACGGAGCGTACGGGACGTACGGGTCGTACGGGTCGAGCGGGTCGAGCGGGTCGAGTGGGCCGTTCAAATTATGTAACGTTCGCGGGTCTTGTGGGCTCAGATCCGGAAATGGCTCAGATTCAGAAAATCCGGATCTGGCATTAAACCAGGGCGTGCGTTCAGAATTTGAAAAGCCCACCTTGTACCTATAATATCAGGAGCATCTCCTCTCTCCAGGGTTACAGAAAATAATCAAAGAATTTCCAGAGAGAGAGAAGTGCTGCTGCTATTCCGAGGAGTCGTCGACATTTCTGGCCAGCGTTCTAAAGTTCTCTTCGAACTTGCTGGTTCCTGGAGGCTTGTCCGTAAGGTGGATATAGCTTTGAGCGCCGGTGATCTTTCACCCCAGCAGGCTTTCTTCTTCCTCTGTTGCCTTCGAGAATACCGTCGCTTCTCTTTAGAAGTTATACGGTTCTGTTGCCTTCGAGAATACCGTCGCTTCTCTTTAGAAGTCATACGGTTCTGTTGCCTTCGAGAAATATTACGAAATCTTTTTAGATTCCCGTAATACAACATCACCTTCTTTAAGGTGTTGTTGCTGGAAACATTGTCTTTACAATAGTTTCTGAATTCGTGGTTTTCCATCGATTGTTCGCCAAGGGACTAACATGGTTTTAGTATAATATAGACACAATAAAGAACAAGTCTTGTATTTAGGATTACTATCACTATCAGAGTGTATTCCTCTTCCTTCTTCTTAAGGGAAGACTGCCAAGAGGATAATGTGTCTGTGTTTTTGTTTTTTTACATTACATGGGTGTGGACAAGTGAGTTTTTAGGAGGATACTTATTGTATAACTTCTTAATCTCTTGACAAGTGAGTTTTTGTTTTTTTACATTACATGGGTGTGGACAAGTGAGTTTTAAAATTTTACAATGAAATGGTAATATTATCAATTTTATTTGCTTATAGTTTTTATTCTGCATAGCTAAATTTATGGGATTCCGATATAAATTTTTTAGAGTTACTCTTTCTTTTCTGAATTGTGGGATTCTGATATGAATTTTTTAGGTGCATACTAGTTGGAAAGATCAGAAGATCAGAAGTTTCACATTATGGGACTCCGATATGAATTTTTTAAAGTGTAAACTCTATATATATTGGATACTTTTATATTTTGAGAAAATGTATATAATGAAATAAATGTATAATGGTAGCTAAAGTACTCTATTTTGAGACAATGAAATGTAGCTAGCTAAAGTACTATATATCTGTGAGATGTTGATGTACCCTATTTTGAGACAATGAAATGAAGAATGGTACTTTATATTACATTTCAATATTTTGTTGTGAATATGGATCAAAGTGGTTGTTTTCGAATTGAATTGAGCAGCGTTTGGAATGTATAACATGCAGTATAGAGCGTTATAAATGTGATACAATAACCATATGCAGATCAATTATTCATAACGCTTTCAAAATGTCCTGACTTCTAAACCATATTAACTATTCATAACGGTCTTACATAAATATCCATAACGCTTTGAAAATAAAACGTAACAGAAATTCAACCTATTAATGACGTTTTTGGAAGAATTATCTATAACGCTTTCAAAAACATTTATAACACCCGTTTTCATAACGGTTGGATTGGAAAAAAAAACGTCATGGTTCTTAATTAATGACGGTTTATAGCCGTCATTAAAAGGTATTTTTGTTGTAGTGTTAGTTCAAACATTAAATTTTTCGTTATTTTTTTTTGCTTGACAAAAATGCCCCTTTCTCTTTCTTCCTCCTCTACATACAACCCCCCAACCCCCTCCACCGGTAAAACACTTACCCCCCCCAACCTACCACCGCGCTCTCCGGCGAACCCCGTGCTCGCGTCCACCACTACTGCGACCGCCCCCGCCAGCCGTCACCACTGTTGCTCGTCACCCCCGCCAGCCGCCGCCACTGCTGCTCGTCACCCCCGCCCGCGCCCTCCCGCGACTGGCCGCGTTCGCCCGCGTCCACCGCAGCCGCTTGCTTGCACACACCGCAGCCACCCGCCCGCGCCACCCGTCCCCGTGCCTGCCTCAGCCGCCGCTGCTCGCCTACGCCCACCCGCCCGCCCGCACCGGGTCTTGCCCACCCGTGCCCGGCCGCGCCCGCCAGCCCGCGTTCGTCGCAGTCGCCCACGCCCACCCCTGGTCACGCCCACCCGCACTTGGTTGCGCCCACCCGCGCCTGGCCGCGCTCGCTAGCCCGTACCCACTCGCCAGCCCGCGTCCGCCCACGCGTTGTTTTTGCTGCTCGCTGCTACTGCTGCGCCCCCCCCTTTCCGGTCGCCGGCGCCGGAGAGAGGGGGGGAGGGGGCTGTTGGAGAGAGGGGGAGGGAAGAGAGAAAGAGAGTGGGAGGGACATTTATGTCATTTTATCTTTTTAATTAACACTATTAGGGCCAAAATAGAGAGAGGCCGGTATTAAGTTAGCACCTATCAAAGTTGAGAGTATCAAGTTGAAAAACTTGAATAGTTGAGGGTATTAAGTTGTAATTTAGGCTAATTTTTTAAGCAAATATATTTTAAGGGTAATTTTGGAAAGAAAAACTTAAACGGTGAAACATTTTCCATATTAATATAAGTGGACTTCAAAACGGCTCAAGTTGAGCCGTCTTCTCTTTTTTATTTTTCTTCTGCATAACAAAATACCCTCTTTTGTTCACATATATCCATAAAATTTAAATTAAATTTATATATATATATATATATATATATATATATATATATATATATATATATATATATATATATAAGTTAAATTTTTTTGTACTTGGGAAGAGCAAAAGACACCAAGAGCAAACTACGTTTCCCTTTTAAAAAATAATTCTATATGTAATTACCTACTTGCTGTCATTAAATTTAATAACAATTTTAATTAGTAAAGTAAAGGTATATTTGGAAGAAGTAAAAATTTTCGATGGAGCCAACTTTTCCTATTATAGAGCAATATAGATTATACCGTCTTTTTTAAAGGAGTATAGTTTGTAGTATAGATGAAAAGCAAGAGAGTTTATTCCCATCATTTTTCTTATCTCAAAGAAATATGTTGTAAACCTCTTGAAATATTAAATAGGATGACAAATTAATTTCATTAGCAATAAAATGACCATTTTAAAAAATATTTAACTTGTGATTAATTAACAACTAACATCCATAACTACATCAGCCGGATCCGCTAATCAAATTGTACGCGTTTAGGACCGACAATAAGAACCCGAATCCGCATATGGTTTTAGCTACATCCGAATCCGTTTGAGCTCCTCGTTCTAGGGGTGAGCATTATTCGGTTTTGAACCGAAAACCGAACCGAACCGAACCGAAAAAGAGATTCGGTTCGGTTTTAAAATAAATCGGTTCGGTTTTAAAATAAATCGGTTCGGTTTTGAAAATACTAAATTTTCTTATTCGGTTTCGGTTTTGGTTTTAGGTTTCTGTTTCGGTCCAAAACCGAATACCGAATAAAAAAATTTAGTTTATATATATATATATATATATATATATATATATATATATATATATATATATATATATATATATATTATAAAAAAAATAATTTTTATTATATATATATATATATATATATATATATATATATATATATATATATATATATATATATATATATATATATATATATATATATATATTTTATATATATATACCTATATATATATATATATATATATATATATATATATATATATATATATATATATATATATATATATATATATATATAGGTATATAATAAATATAGGTATATAATAAAAATAATTTTTTTTTTATAATATATATATATATATATATATATATATATATATATATATATATATATATATATATATATATATATATATATATATATATATATATATATATATATATATATATATATATATTATATATATTAAAAAAAAATATACTATAGGTATATAATAAATATATCTAGGTATATTTAGTTATTATATATATTAACAAAAAAAAACACAAATAAACCAAAAAACCGAATAAAACGAAAACCGAACCGATTTAATTCGGTTCGGTTATTGACCAATTCGATTCGATTTCGGTCCAATTCGGTTTTCGGTTTATTCGGTTCGGTTGGAACCGAATAAACCGAATACTCACTCCTACCTCGCTCTCGATTTTAGGGTTTTTTTTTTTTCTAGGTTTCCTCTCAGAATTTCGAAAAAAATCCCAATAGAAAGAGATGCCTTCAATTCAAGCTGCACTGCCTCCCGAACTCGCAAACAATGCGATAAGAGTAAGACTTCATTCCCCATCTCTTCTCATTTTTGCTGATTCTGTCGCAAAATTCTGATAAAAATGACGTCTTTTTTTTGTTATTGTAGTTGTATCGGGAGTGTCTACGGAGAGCTAAATTCGTCGGCCACCAGGTAAAGTTCCTTTTTTTTAAGAGAAATTTCAATTATTTTCTTCTTTGATTGTTAAATTTAAGCTAAAGTCGTCAACTTGAGGTCTCGAAATATATTTTAGGTCTTCCGAGCTATAAACTTTTGCGTAGAAATAAGTGGATGATTTTGGTTTTGATTTGAAGCTTAGTATGAACATTTTATGCCTCCGTTGGGATGCTATGTTTGAAGAATACAAAGACAGAAAATGGATAAGGACACGATACTAGTATGGGATACATGCATTTTCAATTATGTACCCAGTAATACGGACACGATAAGGGTACATACACGATGCAGACATGACACCATTTTTTCGTGTTCGTACAACGTTGATGTAAATGGTGAACTTTGTGCAACAAGTGTTGCATCAATCCTCCAACTGCTTCATCATTTTTTTGGGCCAAATAGGCGCAACACCACTTACAATAACATTTATTACACAAGCTACACCATTTCCAATTATTCTCTCTTTCTTAAATGTCATAAAGGCACAATCAAACAATAAACTTGTATTTAGTATTTACAATAAAAAGAGTTGCAAAATAGCATCATAATTACATCATTCTAAACAATGAATTTGTGAATCCCGCAAAAACATTAACATGCAACCAAACAATAGATTTGCAACACCTTTACAACAAGTAATGCTACATGTAACAAATGCTGCATAGAATTTCCATTTAGGGGCAGCCAAACAGCCCCTAAGCTTCAAATTGCCACGTAGATTTCCGTCTTCCCAAATACCATCACACTTTTAAATCTTCTTCTATTTTCTCCCCAACTATTTCCTTCATCCCATTTTCTCCCCCAACTTTTTCCTTCCTCCCATTTTGTCGCCCTCCCAAACAGTACCTTAAGCATCCTCGCATATTTTTCGAAATAGTAGTCGTTCAGATTATATCCTTAAAGTATCCAATTTCTCGCGAGTTTTTTTGACCATTCAGATTAGATTAAAATCTCGCAAGAAATTGGATAGTTTAAGGATACAATCTGAATGGGTCCATAAGGACAATCCAACGACTGTTTTTTTGGAGAACATGCTGGGATGCTCAAGTGAGGCAATCCCACTATATCAAATGGTTAGAGTGAGACGTATCCCCCCAGAGGTTGTAGGTTTGAACAACGGGGAAGCGCATTAATTTCTTTGTGGAAAATTATGCGATGGGGGTACAGTGCGGCCCAGGTGCGGATGCTTGCAGTTGTGGTGTAGTGTGGTGCGGTTGAGGTGTTGGTGCTGGGCTTTCAGCCCGAAATGTCGCATGCGGGCTGGGTTGTAGGCCTTCGGACCAAGATTTGTTGAACTAAACTTTGAAATCGAATCGAAATTGTGCTGTCCCTCCATCATTGTCGAGTTCATGTGAATACATGTTCGAGGGGGTTAACGAGCCAAGTAACCGTGAGAGCATGAAAGACTCATTATAATGTTGAAGAGCATGGACTCAATAGGCTCATTAAAATAAATTCAAAGCCTGAGCTAGGAGTAAACGTTAGGTTTATTCAGTTTCAACCGAATCGAAATAGTCAAATTGAATTAATTAAAATTCTAAAAATTTAAAATCGAAAGAAATTAGTCATAACCGAAACCTAACTAATAAACAATTTGATTTGTTCGGTTGGACTTTTTTTTATTGTTTAACAAACCGAGTCCATAGTTAGAATTGCGGTTAAATTATATTAAAAAAATATTTATACATATGTTTGTTGTATTTTAAAATTGTGTCGGACTAGTTATTAAATTATTAAAGTTTGACTTTAAAAGACATACATATAATTATCGTTTTCAAAATATACACAATAATAGACACATTTTTAATCACAAAATATGCATAGATTTGAGGGTATTTAGTAATGGTATAAAAATGAGAAACTTTTTGCTTTGGTAGAAATTTCCTATACTTTTAAGCTATGTACGAATTTTTTTTGAATTCGAAATGTGATTGTGCATGCAGTCCACGGCTATGTAGTAAAGGTGGGCATGGACCGGACCGTGCCCAAATTTTATAGAACCGGACCAGATCCTTACTTTGGAGGGGCGGAGCGGGACGGGACAGACTACATTTTTTTGGAACCAAACCGGACAGGACCCAGACCGTTTGAAATAGGTTCAAACCGGAGCCACCCAGGCACCCACGGGTCCAAACGGGTCCTAAATTTCTAAAAAAAATTGGAATTCGAAAGCGAAGCAACCCGGGGGTCCAAACGGATGTAAATCCTGTTCCAGTTTTCATTTTACTGTATTTGTCTAAAACGAAAGAAGCGAGAGGAGCGTGGTCATTTACTTGTAACGTGCTTAGAGTCCACCCCAGTCCCAAAGTAGCCTCTGAATGCGAAGGTCTCCAGTAGATTTGTTAACGGGTGGTGAATGGCCGATTAGAACACGTCTTTCGGAATTTGGGCTCGTCTCTTAAACATTTTAGGCCCTGTGAATTGGGTAATACAATATAAACAATATTTTTGATCAGCGATCGAAAATTTGTGCTGGAAACCATTATTTATAGAGAATTTAAACATTGGTTTCTTTACGATATGTCTATGCTACATATAGTGCTTTTTAGGTACAAATTCTTAGATGAGAATATTAAAGTTGAATTTGGAAGGAGTGGTTAAATTTAGTTCTCGTAAATCAAAGGGTGCTTGGAAGAGTTAGTGCATGCTTGTTGCAGCTGATAATATTTTTTTTTGAGAATATCATTTCCCCTTCAAATTAGGTGGATTTTGTGTGATTGGATTCATGTCGATTAGGATCCTAGTCGGATTCGTATTTGGGTCAAGTCGAATTTTGAATCGGGTTAGATGCAGATCTTAATAGAATTCATGTTTGGTTGGCTCTGCTTGGGATATTCTTGGAAGCTATCAATATTCAATATCATTTTAGTTGTGACATTCTTTAGTGTAGTCATATGATTCATGCTAATATATATAGTGAGAAATATGCTTCATGTCATCTGTATGGCCATATTTTGTTATTAAGAATAATTTATTTGCATATTATAAGTACTGATAAAAGAAAAGAAAAACTTTCATGGTATATTTTAAACAGATTTACGTAATAGAATTCTATAAATATCAGCATGATTGTGATTGAGATATTGGAGTATACCAATTAATAAGATAAACGGAATTATTATTCATATATATATGACATGATGCTCGAACATAGTATTTCGTATGACAAAGTAATCGACCATGTAGAGTGTTACAAGATGCATAGACGAGGGTTCTTCTTCTCCTGCAGTGTTTGTAACAAAATCTTTCATCGATACTTATAAATTTGTATAAATCTTTCATCAATGATTATAAATTTCTAGTAATCTTCATCGAAAATATTTTTATACATTAAAAAGAATATGAACAATAACAGTTACAACGTAACGGAACCATAATCCATATGATACAATTGTACGGTAGTGTTCACTATGACCAACTTCCTCGACTGAACATGGTTAGCGGTGATGACTTAGGTAATACATTATATTTCCAAATTATTGTGTACAATTTTTATATTCATGAAAGTATTTAAGATAAAAAACGTAATTTTTTATATTCAAGAAGTTATTTAAGATGGAAAATAATAATAATCTGTTTTGAGATCCGTACAATTGTTATAGACGAAAATATGATAAATTGGAAGCAAAACGGTTTATTGACGGTGATATTAAACCATGAACAAAAATTATTATTTTTGACGGTTTATTGACGGTGGTACTAAACCATCAACAAAAATTATTATTTTTTGACGGTTTTGGTATTGAGTATCAATATAAAGTCATTTCTTCTAAGATAATGCTATTGTAAACGTTTTGTAAATCCTTCTTTAATTAAAAATTTGAAGACAATAATTCTAAAACTAACTTTTTCTTTCTTCTTTCCAAAATTTTATAGAGCCGGATCAGACACGTTCTTTGGAGGGGCGGGACTGGATGGACTGATTTTTTTTTTTTTTTTTGATTTGGGAATCAGACTGAACTTGGACCGTTTGAAACGGGTCCTAAATTTCTGAATTCTTTTTTTGGAATTCCGAACCGAAGCGATCCTCGGGTCCAAACGGGTATAAATCATGTTCCAGTTTTCATTTGACTGTATTTGTAGGGAATCAAAGAAGCGAGTGTAGCGTGGTCCTTTACTTGTAAGTGATTTTTCATATAATCGGACAGGAATTTGGAGATTTCTGATATTCTTCCAGTGGAGGTTGTCATCCCATTAGATTTTGATTGGCATCAATCTTGTTCGTGGTAACTCATTTCTTGGAAGTCAGTTGCCTGTAATTCTGGGAGTAGCTTCGCTGACTGTTTAAATGAACTGTTGCACAAGCCTCTTGCCATTATAGGGGAGGCAAATGCTGCAAATTTGGATGGCTAGAACCGTGATCCAAAACTTCCTATATACCATTCTACTTATTATCACTCTTCTGTGACTTGTAATTAGTACATCAAATAGACTGATTATATTGATGCCATGAACATTTAGAAAGATTTTGAGTTAAACAAGTACTCTTCGGTGCAAGGCTGAGAGAACCACGGGCTGATCCAGGTACCACTTGGGGTGGGTTAGAGACCACCCCAAATTTTTTTTCCCTTTTTTTTTCGTATAAGTTTTTTAGATTTTTTTTTTTTTTGGTGAAAGTTAGCCTACATCTAGCTCACCCCATCTCACTCTAATCAACCCTAGTATACATTTCCAGATCCGTCCAATCAGAGACCAGGTGCACTTTGCATGAACATTTAGCCTATTTGCAGAGAGTGATATTCCCTAATGCCAACACCTGGTAATCATGTGCGGAAACAACTTATAACAAAACCCATAGAAACAACAGTAATATAAATATATAATCTTTTCATCAGCATCCCAATTAGTAGAAAATATTTTTAATGTTGTACAAGCTGGACATTATTTGGTGTTCCAGTCACCTAATAATACATATACATGCATGTTGATAGTAAAGAACTGACAAAAAAACAAAAGTAAAAGAGACAATGAGAATTATTATTTTTATGTACTTATACAACACATGATAAAATCAATTGCATGGTCATCAATTTCAAAAACGGGTCATACCGGTACTCTGTTTACTTTAGAAATATGAGTCGTCCTACCCGTTAATATCACACCATTTTTTCAGATCCGTTCTGTTTAATTTTAAAATTTAGGAACCAGCTTGTTTGAACAATTTATGATTCAGACTGGATTAAAACCACAACTCCTGTAATCGTATGCCTAACCCTACTATGTAGTTTTTAACTGTTGCAAAGCTTGTAAATCGTTGACAACTGTTTCTCCTGGACGTAGGACGTAGCTGAAAGTGTGCATTCATGTTTTATCTATCGTTTTACAGTTTTACTTGAGTAATTGGGAAACCATCTATTTCTATAATCAGAAATATTTCACTAATTATCTACAACTAGTATATATGCACGTGTGTTGCACGTATTTTAAGTGTCTTTAAAAAAATTCTATACGTAATTACCTACTTGCTCTCATTACATTTAATGAACAAATTTAATTAGATAATGGCATACTTGGAAGAAGAAAAAAAATCATGGTGAAGCCAAAATTTTATATTATATAGTAGTACAAGTATATATGCATGTGTGTTGTATGTATTGCATGTTGTTTGGAAATCGAATCGAAATTGTGATGGCCCTCCATCAGTGTCGAGTTCATGCATGTGAATACATGTTTGAGGGGGTAACGAGCCAAGTAATCGTGAGAGCGTGAAAGACTCATTATAATGTTGAAGAGCATGGACTCAATAGGCTCATTAAAACAAATTCAAAGCCTGAGCTAGGGGTGAACGTTTTCAACCAAATCGAAAAAGTCAAAATCGAATAAACTAAAATTCTAAAAATTTGAAATCGAAACCGAACCAAAATTAGTCATAACCTAAATCTAACAGATAAACAATTTGATTTGTTCGGTTGGACTATTTTTATTGTTTAATAAACCGAGTCCAAAGTTAGAATTACAATTAAATTATATTAAAAATACAATTTTTTTATACATATGTTTGTCGTATTTAAAGTTGTGTCTAAAGTTGGACTAGTTGTTAAATTATTAAAATTTTACTTTAAAAGACATATAATTATTGTTTTCAAAATATACACAAAAATAGACACATTTTTAATAGTCCAACCGAGGGTATTTAGTAATTGTATAAAAATGAGAAACTTTGTGCTTTCGTGGCAAAAAAAATTTGAATTTGAAATGTGATTGTGTATGCGATCCATGACTATGTAGTAAAGGTGGGAATGGATTGGACCGTGCCCAAATTTCATAGAACCAGGCCAGATCCGTACTTTGGAGGTGGAATAGGACGGGACGGGCTAATTTTTTTTTTTTTGGAACCTAACCGGATCCGTACCGTTTGAAATAGGTCCAAACCGGAGCGACCCACAGATCCAAACGGGTCCTAAATTTCTATAAAAAATAATAATAATTTCAAACCAAAGCGACCGCGGGTCCAAACAGGTCTAAACTCTGTTCCAGATTTCATTTTACTGTATTTGTCAGAAACGAAAGAAGTGAGGAGAGCGTGGTCCTTTACTTGTAATGTGCTTAGAACCCACCCCAGTCCCAATGTAGCCTCTGGATGCAAAGGTCTCCAATATATTTATCAAAGGGTGGTGAATGACCGATGACAACACATATTTCTTTCTGAATTTGGCCTTGTCAAACCATTCATTTGTAGAGAATTTAAATATTGGTTTCTTTACCATGTGTTTATGCTAGATCCAGTACTTTTTAGGTACAAATTCTTAGATGAGAATATAGAGAATATTATGGTTGAGTTTTGTAGGAGTGATTTTATTTTAGTTCTCGTAAATCAAAGGGTGCTTGGAAGAGTTACTGCATGCTTGCTGCAAGTGATAATATTTTTTTGGATAATATCATTTCCCCTTCAAATTAGGTGGATTTTTTTCAATAATTTTTTGTGTGATTGGATTCATGTCGGTCGAGCCGGATTAGGATCCTAGTCGGATTCGTATTTGGGTCAGGTAGAATTTTGAATCGGGTTTGATGCAGATCTTAATAGAATTCATGTTTAGTTGGCCCTGCTTGGGATATTTTGGAAGGTATGAATATCATATTGTGACATTCTTTAGTGTAGTCATATGATTCATGAATGAGAAATATTCTTCATGTCATCTGTATGGCCATGCTTTGTTATTAAAAATAATTTATTTGCATATAATATTAAAAATGATTCTTACTTGATTTTCACCTGAGAATTCTACAGTATAGTATTTACAGTATAGTATTGTTTACACTTGAGAAAGATAGATGTGCATAGACTTCTGAATAACATCACCATTAAGAACAAGAAGAAGTACGAGGATAGATGATCTAAGTAGCGATGATCTTTTTGAGTTAAAAAAGAAGACATTCTGCATGTTGATGTCATTTTTATTTACAAATGCTCAGTCTCTCGACCATGTACTACTGAAGTGTTACTCAGCAGGGCCGGCCCTGAGCTAATGAGGGCCCTTGGCAAAATTTTTAAAATGGACCCTCCATACATGTAAAAAAAAAATATAACAAAAAAATTGTTGTCACCAAGTTTTGAACCAAGGACCTCTAAAGTAAAAGCCTTCATTATAACCACAACTACAATTGTTTTGGTTAAAAATGACACTTGATACATACTAGTTCTATTGTAGATAGAACCATGATGGTGCCCCCTTTTGCCGGGGGGCCCTGGGCCGTCGCCCGGTCTGTCCTGGGCCAGGGCCGCCCCTGTTACTCAGTAATAACTTACTCGACCATGTAGCATCTAGGTCCATCTTTCTTGACAGTCTATTGACGGTAGTATTAAACCATCGAGAAACATTATTATTTTTGACCATTTTGGTTGTAAACTTAGCATTATTGTTTTGATATTAACTATCAGTTTTGGTTATTTCAAAACCTTCATTTCTACCAACATAAGGTCATTTCTTCTAAGATAATGCTATTGGAAACGTTTCGTAAATCCTTCATTAATTAAAAAAATTATCAAGACAATAATTCTAAAACTAACTTCCTCTTTTTTCTTTCTCATAACAATAATCCTCTAATTTATTCACATATTCCATAACAAATTATAATTAAAATATAAATAAATATATAACAAATTCTAATTAAAATATAAACACATATATAGGGGTGGGCGGGTCGGACCCAAATTTTATAGAACTGGATCGGACCCGTTCTTTGGAGGGACAGGACTGGACGGACTGAATTTTTTTGGAATCAGGCTGAACTCAGACCGCTTGAAACGGGTCCTAAATTTTTGGGTTTTTTTTTTTTTTTTGGAATTCCAAACCGGAGTGATCTATGGGTCCGGGTCTAAACCCTGTTCCAGTTATCATTTGACTTTATCTGTAGGAAATGAAAGAAGCGAGTGTAGCGCGGTCATTAATTTACTGGTAACGTGCTTTCTCATATAATCGGACATGATTTTGGAGATTTATGATATTCTTCCTATGGAGGTTGTCACCCATTAGATTTTGACTGGTATCAATCTTGTTCCTGGTAATTCATTTGTTGGAAGTGAGTTGCCTGTAATTTTGGGAGTAGCTTCGCTAACTGTTTAAACGCGCTGTCGCACCAGCCTCTAGCCATTATAGGGAGGCAAATGCTGCTAATTTGGATGGCTAGAACATACCCATATACCATTCTACTTATTATCACTCTTCTGTGACTTGTAATTAACAAGAGGTACATAGTGTTGGAGTGGGTGGGGTTCCCAACCTAAGTGGAGAAGACCCCGGAGTGCGACGAGCGCCGTTTGTGTGTCAGAGAAGCTCGGGGAGGTGACGAGGCCAGTCGGAAGAGACGAAGAAGCTCGGGAAGCTACCTGGAGACATTCTGGAACAGGGGGGCAGAGTTCGGGCCGAACTCTGCCCCAGGATAGAGTTCTGGCCGAACTCTGTTCGTCGGGGCTGAAGCGTTTTTCAGGGTGTTTAATCACCATTGGATCGTATCCTACGGTCCAGGTTTTGCTGCGGATTAGGGGGTTTATACTTGGTTATTCCTAAACCTAATCAGAACACAACATTAGAGAAAAAGAGAGAGGAAGGAGGCAAAAGTGCCATTACAACTTTGGAAGAGAAGACGGAGGATTGAAGGTCTTTTTAGGAGGAGAATCGAATTCGGGTAATCTCTACTCGTTGTTCTTGTTCTTCGTAGCCTTGTAATCATTGTTCTTGCTTCCAAGTGTTGTGGGGATCTGATTTGGATCGGGAGATGTTTGTAGAGGGTGTAATACTCCTTTATTTCATTAGTGGAGGCTTCTCAGGGTTGGACTCCGATCGTCCCGTAGTTTTTTCCGCAAGGGTTTTCCACGTAAAAAATTCTCCGTGTCTGCATGGTTTGTTTTGGTATTTTGGTTCGTGCGTTGTATTGCTCGGTTCTCTCGCAGGTACTCTCTAGTTTAGGGAAAGGTTTTTGCGTTTCTTTTCCATCAGAGTGGTATCAGAGCCAGGTTCTGAAATTCAGAAGGGTGTCAGGAGTTGACAGAAAACTAGAGAGGAGAGTGGACGCGAAGCCGGTGCGCATGGTAAACCTGAACGACACCAACTATCACTATTTGCGGAGCAAGATGAAAGATTTGCTGTTTGTCAAGAAGCTGCATCTGCCAGTATTTGTATCCGAGAAGTCCAGTGATAAATCCGAGGAGGACTGGAAATTCGAGCATATACAGGTGTGCGGATATATCAGGCAGTTCGTTGATGAGAATATGTACAACTACGTTGCCAATATTGAGCACACGAAGACGTTATGGGATAAGCTGGAATCTTTGTACGCGAAGAAGACCGGGATAAACAAGTTGTTCCTGATCCGGACGATGATGGGTATGCGGTACAAAGATGGGACGTCTATTACGGATCACTTGAGTGATTTCCAGGGCGTGGTTGACCAGCTGTCTTCAATGGGAGTCAAGTTCGACGATGAAGTTCAGGGACTATGGCTGCTGTGTACATTGCCAGACTCGTAGGAGACCGTACGAGTATCTATGATCGCTTCTGCTCTAGAGGGCGTTGTTAGTATGGAGTTTGCCAAGAGCGGGTGCTGAATGAAGAGATATGGAGACGTTCTCAGGACACTTCATCCACATCCCACCACTCAGAGGCATTGGTTTCAGAGAGCCGCGAAAGGAGCAAAAGCAGGGGTCCAGGTGGTGGCAGAGACAAGAACAGGGAGAAGTCCAAGGGTCGTTACGAGGACTCGGAGTGTTACCATTGTGGCAAGAAGGGCCACATCAAGCAAAATTGTTTTGCTTGGAAGGGAGAGAAGAAGGGCGACAAGGGGAAGCAAGATGAGAATACTACAACGGTTATCACGAACCTCGCCTGCGATGATAATTCTTGGCTGGTGGACTCATGGACTTCAGCACATGTATCTCACAACAGGGCACTATTTGTCACTTACACGACATGCGACTGTGGAGTGTTGAAGATGGGCAATAGAGATGTGTCGAAGGCGGTTGCCGTTGGAGATGTGCATTTGAGAACGAAGACGGGTGCAATTCATGTTCTCAAAGATGTTCGTCATGTCCCTGATATCAGTTTCAACCTGGTGTCGGTTGGAAGGTTGGATGACGAGGGATTCTTCAGTCTCTTCGGGAATAGCCAATGGAAGCTTTCCAGAGGTTCGATGGTGATTGCCAGAGGAAGCAAAAAGTCTGGTCTCTACTATATGGAGGGGAGCGCACAGGGAGCACAGGAGGTGAACGCAGTCAGTGATGCGTCTACCGAGTTGTGGCACAGGCGGCTCGGCCATATCAGCGAGAAGGGGATGAGCTACTTGGTGAACAGGAAGGCGATTCCAGGGCTCAAGTCTACAAAGTTGGAGAAATGCACGTACTGCTTAGCTGGAAAGCAAAATAGAGTGTCTTTCCAAAGTCACCCAAGTTCAAGGAAGCCGGCGTTGCTCGAGTTGATTCACTCGGATGTCTGCGGTCCTATGAAGGTAAAATCTATTGATGGTGCTTCTTACTTTGTAACTTTTATTGATGACTGTTCTAGGAAGGTTTGGGTCTATGCCTTAATGACCAAGGATTAGGTGCTGCCTACTTTCAAAGAGTTTCAGGCCTCTGTTGAAAGAGAGACGGGCAAGAAGTTATTGTGTGTTTGGTCCGACAATAGCGGCAAATATATCGGTCCCTTTGATGCTTATTGCAGAGAGCAGGGGATACGGCACCAGAAGACTCCGCCCAAGACACGTCAGCTCAATGGTGTAGCGAAGCGCAAGAACAGGACACTGATGGAGAGGGTGCGGTGTTTGCTGTCAGAAAAAAACTTGCCGGGCAGTTATTGGGGTGAGACTCTTCTCACAGCTGCTTATGTTATTAATTTGTCTCATAGTGCTCCTTTGCAGGGTGATGTGCCCGACAAAGTATGGTACGGCAAAGAGCCGTCATACAATCACTTGCGGGCGTTTAGCTGTAAGGTCCTCGTACATGTACCGAAGGACGAGAGGACTAAACTTGAGCCGAAGACGAGGCAGTGCGTCTTTGTCGGCTACGGTCGGAATGAGTTTGGCTATAGACTCTACGACCCGGTGGAAAGAAAGCTCTACAGAAGCAGGGACGTGGTATTCGTCGAGGATCAGACCATGACCAACACTCAGGATTCCGAGATGCCTTCTGAGGCTGAGGAATTTGTCACGACCCGTTACCCAAATTGTTGGGCCGGGCCGAGCCATGTCCAGCCTACGCTTGGTTAAAGCGTAGTAAGCTGTTCTAAGAATAGACAATAAAGGATCTAAGCTGCTAACAGTTATAAAATCATATTTAAAGGTTCATCACAACACAGCATCTATAAGCGAAAGTAAAACATACGGATATAATAATACACTTCCAAAGTATCTAACTGGAGACAAAGTCCAGTGTCCAAATATAAGTTCAAAACAAAGTCTAAGTCTCAAAATACAAGAAAGATAACTAAGCAAGGTTCCCCGCTGGGGCCTCTTCTGGAGCTAAGGCCAGGTCCTCAAAATCAGTGCCATAATATGTATCACATAGCATTTCCTCCTCAGAAAGTATACCTACAACGTTATCCTGTCAGGACGGGAGCAAGTACAATCTCTACAACTAAAGTACTGAATATATAATAAAAGAGATGTACAACAAAAAACATGGTATGATAAGTCTATAAAACAGGAAATACTGGAAATATGGAATCATGGTACAACTGGGATCACAGTATCATAGTAACATAGGGAACATGGCATTTCATAGTCTATCATGGTAAGGACACATATGTCATATAGACAGACGTATATGTAATGTTTAAAACTGTAGCATGTACGTGATCGTCAATAGGTGTAAAATATACTGTGGTACAAGTATATAAAATGTACTTCCGTACAAATAAAACAAGCGATAGATGTACATACGTACAAATACAGCTGGTGTGCCTACGACAAGGTATACATATAAAATGTCAACCTTGCTCGGTTCGTACGTACGAGTAAGGGGACATGATCACGTACTCAACTATCAGTTTTCCCATAACCCAGATTCTAACATGTAAGAGATACGAGAATAGTAGAAACATGTGAGAGATACGAGAACGGTATAAATATGTGAGAGATACGAGAACGGTATAAAATATGTGAAAGATACTGGGAGCAGTATAAGCATGGTAGGTACTGATAGCAGTATAAAGCATAGTGAAACATGTACTGAGAACCAGTAAGAAGCATATGAAGATATAAGAACTGTCCTAAGCATGGTAGGTATTGAAAGTAATACAACATGTGAAGATTTAACTTGCTACCTCAAGGATCAGTATTTTAACAGGGTTAATACATGTTCTAGCATTAAAAGACAGTAAATGAGTTTGTAGATGTACTTGCCTCGAGCAAAGCAATAATACTAGTACGAAGATATAGATGTTCGGTGTCCTGTCAATAATGATATACAAACTCAGCCTCTAAGTTATGTTCAAGATTACACTAGTGGTGTGACACGACTCCTGACTGGATACTAGCCAAGTGGGGACCTAGCATAAAAGTCTAATGTAGAGTGCCACTATATCCAAACTAATTTTCTAGAGTCTTTACACTAGTGCGGGGTGAGGTCCAATACAACAATAACTCAAAACAACACAAAACATTGCAAGTCGTAACTATTCAATAAATAAATCAAACTGTACACTGAGTTCCAACAATTTTTGAGATAGAAAAAAAGCTCAAATATACATAAAATAAAGTACCAAAATGATCCTTGTTAATTATAAAAATTTATACTAATTTTTTTGGAATTTATAAACCCTCATAAATATTTATTAAAAATCAACAAACACATGTATCCTGAAAATGAGTTCTGTTTTCTCATTTTTATAAAATACCAAAATTACTTATTAAATACTGAAAAAATTATAATAAATTAGCTAAATTAATATAGTATTTAAATATAATTTTTTTCCAAATTTTAACAGAAATTAAAATATATATAAAAATTAAAAACAGAAAGTAACAATTTCTGGAAAAATAATTAATTACATAAGGATGATACATAAGCAAAATCTACACATGTTGTCGGATGATAAAATAAATATCACCAACGTGTCCAGAACGGTCAAATTAGCTAGGATAGCCTACCCATAAGTCTAATTTAGACACATGAACAAAACAATAATTTCGGATCAAAATGATGTCCGCCGTTGGACACACTTTGCACCGAAAAACGTGTCGGGATAGAAGTCTACAAAACCTAACAAATTATATGTCCACGAATTCAGAATGATGATACGAACCCAACGGTATGTCCGAAATAGGATTCTGATGTGCCGATCTCAAAATGACACGTTGATGCGGACACTTGGAATCCGGTTTGCACCGAAATACGTGCCGGAGCAAATGTTTTCAAAACTCAGTAAATTATATGTCAACGAGTCCAGAATGAAGATACAACTCAATGGTATATCCGGAATTGGATTCCAATGAGCCGATCTCAAAGTGATCCGTTGACGCGAAAAGTGGGACCCGCTTTGCACCGAAATGCGTGCCAGGGCCCACATTCTTCAAATCAAGCCAATTTTATATGAAAATATGTCAGAACGACGCCACCAGTCTACTGGTGGTGTCAGAAATTGAATCCGGAGTTCCGGGTTCAAAATAGAATTTAACAAGTATAAATTAAAGAATTCGGACGACCAACTTTGGCGTCGAATTCGACCAACCGAATGTGCTTATAATGAAACGAAACTTAAAGGAGGCAGGAAGAGGGTTATACCAGCTGCGCACAGGAACTGGTAGCGCACAAAACGGAGCTGCAACGACGATGATACGAACCCGCGAAGTTGGCATCACGAAACTGTCCAAAAATAGTTCAATTTAAAATGTCAACTTGGTGGCCAGTTTTGAGGTATCAAACGACGAAATTAACGGACGAAAATTGAGGGGAGTGAAGTGCTATTACCGAGATTGAGACGGAGTAAAGAGTTCGCCGATCCAACGGTCGGATCTCCCAGAAGACGTGTACGAAGTTGCTGCGACGGGACACTATTTCCGAGTTCAAAACTCGCGCGCGCCGACGGGATTCCGTTCAAAACGCACGAATAGGCTATTCGGCGCGTCGGGGAAGCGGGCGGTGGCCACGGGGTGGCTCGCCGGAGGTGCGCGCGCATCAGGGGGTGGCCACGGCGGCCGTGCGGCAGCGCGGCGGCGCACGACGGCGGCCCGCACGCGTGCACGTGCGCGCTGCTTCTGCTGTGGCCGCTGCTGCATAGTGCTGAGCTGCGCTGCTGGTGACGCGCATCCTTGCACGGCCAGGGCGGCGGTGCAGCGGCGGTGGCACGGCGACGTGTTGTAATGACCTGACTTCTTCCTGCAATTCTTGATTTAATTTTCTTTTTTATTTATATATATACGTGTCTACATATAAAAGGGATTCTACAGTTAATTTAAATTTCTTGTATTTATTTGTCGTGTACAAATAAATTTGTCAATTGCAAAAATTAATTTCATTAAACAAAATTTTATTTCTTGACAATGTGTTTTATTGTTAAATAAAATATTTGTCATATATAATTAATTCTATTTGTATTATTTAATTCAATTTTCTAAATTGGAAAATTGTTCCTTGCATTTTCCCTAACTTATAGAATTGTTTTCATGTAAAAACCAATTTCTTATCCAACCCTCCAAAATTTTTTTTTTTTGCAATTACACAATTGTTGGGGACACATGGCATTGTCATATGGGTTGGAAGCTTCAAGATGGACATGTGTCAAGCATGGGTTGATTTGGAAATTCTAAGGCTTAAGCCTTAAGGAAAAAAAAAATTATATATATATATCAACATCCCTCCCCCTCTCCACTACTTGGCCGGCCCATTCTCCCCTATCTCTCTCCTCTCTTCATCTTCTTCACTTCTTCTTCTCTCCATGTTCTTCTCCTTCTCCAAATTTTCTTTCAAGTAGAAAAAGCTTCCTTGGTAAATAGTCTTTCCTTTTCCTATTCTTTCCTTTCCCTTCCCGAATTTTTTTTCTTACTCTAGTTGGATTCTAACATGCTCTTTTATATATATATATCAAATTGTTGTGTTCTTCATTTTTAGGGTTCTTTGGAAATTAATTGGGTTCCAAAATCATTACAATCCAAGGCAAGTCCTCTTCTCCTCCTTCTTCTCCAATAAAAATTTTCTTATTACCCAATGTTAATTCTGAATAAGTTAGGAATTCACTTTTAAATTCTGAATTTTTAGTTAAGAACCTACAAATTTTCTTTTATGATATAATTTTGATAATACTAGAAATTGGAACTTGTATGGGTTAATTATAAATTTAAAGTCTTATAATTAGATATTAATCTCTTCAACTTATCATAATTCGGAATATAAGTCATGGAATTATTTTTAATTATGGTTAATTACAAATTTTGAAGTTTGGTAGTTTTAACCCACTTCAAGATATTTAAAATCTGACAAATTTCTGATTTTTAGTAAATGTTCAATTTTGATAGACATAGGCAAGGAAATTAAAATTGGCACTGGAACTAGTATTTGTGACATATCACGGGAACTGATTGTGAACTGAATTATTTGGACTTGAATTTCCATGAACACATAAACATACATGAACATGGGACTCTCCAAAGGTAAGTCTAACATACACAGTAGAACTGAACAATTGGACCGCACGCCGGGAAGGTAAAAAGGACCATGTATTTCTCTCTATTTTAGTACTCAATTTTGTGTGTTCATATTTAAGAAATAAGTCTCTTTTCTACATTTTCCTACATCATGCACCAAAATTTAAAATGTTGATATTGAAGAGTTTTGGTTGATTTTATTTTCTTTATACTATCTATACGATATATATATATATATATATATATATATATATATATATATATATATATATATATATAGTTATATATATATATATATATACATATACATATATATAGTTATATGTTATAAAGTCTTACATATTAACTAATATAGTTGGATAAATATTTGCTCTATTTTGACAAACTGCAAAGCTATTAGCAAGCCGCGACCCGACTAATTGTCAAAAGAAAGGTAACTATTGCTTGCTCAGGTAAAAATCTCCAGTCCCTTTTGTTCTTTTATTTCTTGCGTGGTTCCGGTGTTGAGAGTTGCTCCATCGAAGGGGTCGACGAGCCCATATTTTCTTTTATCATATATATATGTTTCTTGTAAATTTTCGGGGCTCCTAAATACAAAGGAGATTCTGCCGAAATTTTTGAGAAATTTAGGAGATAGACTAATTTCTGACATTCGGAAATTTTAGAAAGCATTTGGGAGGGGAGAACAACTGAATATCCCTAGATATCCCGTAACATAAATAACAAAAGCTGATCAGTATTTCGTGAATCTCGTGAATCAGTACATCTAGTTTTCGACTAGGGTGTACTAGCCCAAGGGAGGCTCGGAAATCAATTTCATCTATTTGACAGTAACATCAATAGATGTCTTTTTAGCCCAAGGGAGGCTCGGAAATCACAGCCTGATCCCAAGTTAACGGGATTGTTCACGGGAAATATTTAGAGGAGTATTCGGAGTATTATTCTCAGAACTGCATCTGCATTTCATTTCAATCCTACTCCAGAAACAACGCTGCCTATTATAAATAGGCAGTGTCCTTAATTGCTCAAGAAAAGTAATTTCTACTAAAAGCTCAAGGGAAGCTCGAAAATCTTATCATTCATGAAGTAGGACGTTGATTTCATTTATGTTTTACTAAAGCAGATATATATATGTATAACAGTGCAAATTGGCATACTATGTTTCATCTTTTTCTAAACTACATATTCCTTGTTTTGTTTAACTTTCACCGTTCTTGGCCGAGGACTTGCTCGTCGTTTTCTAAACGACCTAGTATTTGTTCACTAGGTGAAGAAGAAGAAGACGCATCCGTCGAAGTATCGCCGCACTACAACGAGGAGTAAACTGTCTGGACTACCTACAGTTATGACCAGCACTATCGTAGTAATCTTGTAAATTACTTTTGTAATAAACTTGTAAAAGCATTGTTGGAAAAGTTTCCTGTATAATAACTTCACTATATTTAATACCATGTAAACTCCTTGTATTTTTCCATTCTTGCTGATGATTACAGGCGACAATCGCGGTTTCGGCGCGTAGCCTGGAGATGTGTTATGGCGTCACCGTTTCAAATATGGGAAGCGGGACGTGACACGTCTTTTAGTGGTGGCCCATGCAGGTCAGCAAGAATGAAAAATCTTTGATGAACCATAGGTTTAGATAAGACGTAGGTTCTAGACTTAGACGGAGAACTTTGATTTCCGTATTGGACCCCAAGGTTAAAGGACCTAAAATAGGTTGCAGGTTTTACAAAACCGAAAGCTTAAGGATGAGGAACCTACCAATCTTCTAGGGAAACCTATGCAGGATAAGACATGACGGTAGGTCAAGATTTTTGGAATCCTATGGGCTAAGGCACAGACTTTAAGGAATGTCTTAAGGAACCTTAGAACATAGAATACCAATTTGATTGGTGTATGTTAGACTATATTCTTGGTATGCTTAGCTAGATAAAATTCCTATAGCAAGTATGAACCATTAAGTATCCTTACTTGGTTATGGGTAGCACAAGGGCAGACATGACCTTCTAGGCCAGATTAGTATGTATTTGAGGATTTGACTAGCACTCTTATTTGAGCTATTAAGGACCTATAAATTCCTTAAGGATCTTGGGCTGAGTATGGGTATCTCTAGTAAACCATGAATTCAAATATTTTGAATAGTGAGGGGTAAGAATATATATATATATGTATCTCCTTAATGAATATTGGATAAGTTAGTACTAGCAATAGCTTGTCTAAGTGATTTGTATAGTGATTGTTGTACGTAGTGCTATATAAATAATTGGATTAGAATTTAGTTCTTATTCCTTAACCTCTTAAACTTATCACTGTTTGAGTCTCTACCCGTTCTCATTCATCTGTTGAATTCTCTATTATTCACCTATCTCCCCAATTCGACTATTTTCTGCGTTATCCCCAATATTATTTGAAAATTTAGATCATATCCTCAATCTTTTCATTCAATCCTATCTTTCCATAGCATTCCTAATTTCAGTAATTGTCCCTTCTCTAATATACATGCTCATTTACTCATTTGATTCTATTCTATGAGGTAATGCTTTGACCTGGATAGTATGGATGGATTTATGCGAATGAATACTTGTTGTGCCTTGAGCCGAATGCTCTTTTGTTATCATGGAAAGAGAAGTTGTGCAGCCACCTATGTTGGCGAGGCACAACATTATCGAATACATGAATTCACAAGATTTTGAGCCCGAGATAATGATTCTGTGTTTGATTTCAAGGAGTTTGACATTTAGATTCTAATTTCATATTCTCATTTTGAATTTTGAAACCATTGATTTGAAAAAAAAAATTGAGATGAGACTTCTATTCCCCTAATAACAAAATCTTTGAGATCATTTTCGAGTTTTAATATTTTGTATAAGTGATGTTGATGATATTGCAACTTGAATTGAATTTCTATTTGAATTTGATTTCGAATTGATTGGATTTTTTCCTGACATGTATGGTTACTTCACAGTCATATTCCCTAATCATTTTATGGAATCGTTGGCATGGTAGCAAATGCTGCAGCCATGAATTCAAACAATGAATCAATATCTTGATTGCAGCCATGTGCACTGGCGAGGCACAAGATTACCTTATTACATCGGATATGAAAAGGGAAATATGAATCAGGATAACCTACGTGGTCATGGATTGAGATGATTGGCATATTTTACTGGGTTCTATAAGATATTTATTGGTATAGATATTTCAAAAAAAAATATTTCATTCTTCAGATTTTCATAAATGTAGTTTGAGAATTCTTCTTGCTATATTTTGTGTCTCCTTCATTAATGCAAATTTTGAGGACGAAATTTAATTAAGGTGGGTACGAGTGTAATGACCTGACTTTTTCCCGCTATTCTTGATTTAATTTTCTTTTTTATTTATATATATACGTGTCTACATATAAAAGGGATTCTACGGTTAATTTAAATTTCTTGTATTTATTTGTCGTGTACAAATAAATTTGTCAATTGCAAAAATTAATTTCATTAAACAAAATTTTATTTCTTGACAATGTGTTTTATTGTTAAATAAAATATTTGTCATATATAATTAATTTCATTTGTATTATTTAATTCAATTTTCTAAATTGGAAAAATTTTCCTTGCATTTCCCCTAACTTATAGAATTGTTTTCATGTAAAAACCAATTTCTTATCCAACCCTCCAAAATTTTTTTTTTGCAATTACACAATTGTTGGGGACACATGGCATTGTCATATGGGTTGGAAGCTTCAAGATGGACATGTGTCAAGCATGGGTTGATTTGGAAATTCTAAGGCTTAAACCTTAAGGGAAAAAAAAATTATATATATATATATATATATCAACATCCCCCCCCTCTCCACTACTTGGCCGGCCCATCCTCCCCTATCTCTCTCCTCTCTTCATCTTCTTCACTTCTTCTTCTCTCCATGTTCTTCTCCTTCTCCAAATTTTCTTTCAAGTAGAAAAAGCTTCCTTGGTAAATAGTCTTTCCTTTTCCTATTCTTTCCTTTCCCTTCCCGAATTTTTTTTCTTACTCTAGTTGGATTCTAACATGCTCTTTTATATATATATCAAATTGTTGTGTTCTTCATTTTTTAGTGTTCTTTGGAAATTAATTGGGTTCCAAAATCATTACAATCCAAGGCAAGTCCTCTTCTCCTCCTTCTTCTCCAATAAACATTTTCTTATTACCCAATGTTAATTCTGAATAAGTTAGGAATTCACTTTTAAATTCTGAATTTTTAGTTAAGAACCTACAAATTTTCTTTTATGATATAATTTTGATAATACTAGGAATTGGAACTTGTATGGGTTAATTATAAATTTAAAGTCTTATAATTAGATATTAATCTCTTCATCTTATCATAATTTGGAATATAAGTCATGGAATTATTTTTAATTATGGTTAATTACAAATTTTGAAGTTTGGTAGTTTTAACCCACTTCAAGATATTTAAAATCTGACAAATTTCTGATTTCTAGTAAATGTTCAATTTTGATAGACATAGGCAAGGAAATTAAAATTGGCACTGGAACTAGTATTTGTGACATATCACGGGAACTGATTGTGGACTGAATTATTTGGACTTGAATTTCCATGAACACATAAACATACATGAACGTGGGACTCTCCAAAGGTAAGTCTAACATACACAGTGGAACTGAACAATTGGACCGCACGCCGGGAAGGTAAAAAGGACCCTGTATTTCTCTCTATTTTAGTACTCAATTTTGTGTGTTCATATTTAAGAAATAAGTCTCTTTCTACATTTTCCTACTTCATGCACCAAAATTTAAAATGTTGATATTGAAGAGTTTTGGTTGATTTGATTTTCTTTATACTATCTATACGATATATATATATACATATACATATATATAGTTATATGTTATAAAGTCTTACATATTAACTAATATAGTTGGATAAATATTTGCTCTATTTTGACAAACTGCAAAGCTATTAGCAAGCCGCGACCCGACTAATTGTCAAAAGAAAGGTAACTATTGCTTGCTCAGGTAAAAATCTCCAGTCCCTTTTGTTCTTTTATTTCTTGCGTGGTTCCGGTGTTGAGAGTTGCTCCACCGAATGGGTCGGCGAGCCCATATTTTCTTTTATCATATATATATGTTTCTTGTAAATTTTCGGGGCTCCTAAATACAAAGGAGACTCTGCCGAAATTTTTGAGAAATTTAGGAGATAGACTAATTTCTGACATTCGAAAATTTTAGAAAGCATTTGGGAGGGAAGAACAACTGAATATCCCTAGATATCCCGTAACATAAATAACAAAAGCTGATCAGTATTTCGTGAATCTCGTGAATCAGTACATCTAGTTTTCGACTAGGGTGTACTAGCCCAAGGGAGGCTCGAAAATCAATTTTATCTATTTGACAGTAACATCAATAGATGTCTTTTTAGCCCAAGGGAGGCTCGGAAATCACAGCCTGATCCCAGGTTAACAGGATTGTTCACGGGAAATATTTAGAGGATTATTCGGAGTATTGTTCTCAGAACTGCATCTGCATTTTATTTCAATCCTACTCCAGAAATAACGCTGCCTATTATAAATAGGCAGTATCCTTAATTGCTCAAGAAAAGCAATTCCTACTAAAAGCTCAAGGGAAGCTCGAAAATATTATCATTCATGGAGTAGGACGTTGATTTCATTTATGTTTTACTAAAGCAGATATATATATGTATAACAGTGCAAATTGGTATACTCTGTTTCATCTTTTTCTAAACTACATATTCCTTGTTTTTTTTAACTTTCACCGTTCTTGGCCGAGGACTTGCTCGTCTTTTTCTAAACGACCTAGTATTTGTTCACTAGGTGAAGAAGAAGAAGACGCCTCCGCCGAAGTATCGCCGCACTACAACGAGGAGTAAACTGTCTGGACTACCTACAGTTATGACCAGCACTATCGTAGTAATCTTGTAAATTACTTTTGTAATAAACTTGTAAAAGCATTGTTGGAAAAGTTCCCTGTATAATAACTTCACTATATTTAATACCATGTAAACTCCTTGTATTTTTCCATTCTTGCTGATGATTACAGGCGACAATCGCGGTTTCGGCGCGTAGCCTGGAGATGTGTTATGGCGTCACCGTTTCAAATATGGGAAGCGGGACGTGACACGTGTGGTGGTGGAGGGGATGTTGAAGGTGGTGGTACATGGTGGTGATGATAATGAGAGGGGTAGTGGTGATGGTGATGGAGTGGTGTGGTGTTGGTGATAGAGAATGGAGGAGGAGGAGGAGGAGGAGGAGAGGGAGGTGCTCGACCTAGGGTGAAGGAAGGAAGGAAGGGGTCGGCCATGGGAGGAGTGGGGGCTGTGATTTGTTTGGGAGGAGAGAGGAAGAGTGTTTTTTATATGTGTGTGTGTATAAATAATAGAAAGAGTGAGTGAGAGAGAGAGAGAGAGAGAGAGAGAGAGAGAGAGAGTATATAAATATAATAGAAAGAGAGTGAGAATAGAGAGAGAGTTTAGATATTTGAAGAGAGAGGGGGGGAGGGTGAAGTCGGCCACTGTTGGGGGGGGGGTATGTGTGTGTGTAGGTGTAAAGTGAGGGAGAGAGAGTTGTGTATATATATATATATATATATATATATATATATATATATATATATATATATATATATATATATATGTGTGTGTGTGTGTGTGTGTGTGTGTGTGTGTGTGTGTGTGTATACATGAGATATTTAAGATATTAATAAAGTAGAGAGGAAGAGATATTTTTAAAATAGGAGAAATAGGAAAATTATGTGGGATGTTTGGGTAGTCACGAAAGGGCAACATGGAGCTTGGGTTCGGTCGAGCCGAGTCGGGTCAAAATCGGACATGGGGCAATATTCGAATTAAATATGTATTTATGATTGTAGAAGCATGAAATTTCACAACCAGAAAGCCCATGCGCCAGACACTACATACGCCAGAACGCGGACAGAACACTTCACAGTAAAGTCAATAAGTATAGACATTTGAAGAAGGACTTTTTATTTATATACAAAAGTCTATTACATGTCTAGAAAAGGTTGTACAAAGGAGAATTTCTACAAAGGAAAGATCCTAAGTCTACAGCCAGCGGCCACCATGCGCCTTCAGATAGGCGCAGCAGTCACCATGCGCCTCCAGATAGGCGCAGCAGTCACCATGCGCCGCCAGTTAGGCGCAGCAGATACCATGCGCCTCCAACCAGGCGTATCCCACCATTTATTCAGCAGCTCAGTTATGTGCATCCAGCTCAGTTATGTGCATCCAGCTCAGTTATGTGCATTCCTTCAGCAGCCCAGTTATGTGCCGCTCTTCCAGCCAGGCTCACCTGATAAGTGCTTCGAACAAAGCATTTAACCCTCTGGCTGGAACCAAAGAAGAGAAGAGCACCGCAAGTCTGTGGCCAGGGGAGGTTTTGAAAGAGCCTCCAAAGACCAAGGAAGACCGTAATCGAAATACGGCTAAAGGAGCAGCTTTCAACACAACCAGAGTGGGCGACACCTACTTTGAAGGAAGAGAGAGCCTAGCACCGCCATTTCGATCTACGACCCTTCCAGAACAACGGAGACGAGGCCCGAACATCCCCATCTTTGGATGCAACAGGCACCTTCCGCCTGCCTCAGAAGCCCTCGACTCCGTCTTTTGGATGTAACAGTCACCTTCAAGAGCATCAACGACGACATGGCGTCTCATCTTCACCCTCGGGAACACTTCGTCAACAGAATGCACCCGAGAACCCAAGATCACGATTGGAAGTACGTGAGAGAGTGAGAGGCCAACCTTCTCTCCATGCCACTATTTATAGGCCGGGCAGATCAAACCCATGCGCCAAGTGGATGGCTCTCCGAATTCCGTGCAATGAACTCACATTAAATGGATGAACCAGACGCCTCGACTTCAGCCAAACGGCTATTTAAAAGCACTCGAGAAGCGAAACAGCCGCATCATTAAAGACGTGTCGGATGCGCCGGCTGGACAGCGCATCACACCCCTTCAAACACCAAACGCCATAGATGTGCCCTGTACCGAGCGCATCACAGAGGATGCGCCCCCATGTCTCCATACGCCTAGTGGAACGTCAACCGACGCGCCCACTCAGCTGTCCATCGAATGTCACCAACATTAAATGCTGAACTGACAGAGTTGGCAGCACGCCTCCCCAAGCCTGAACGGTTGACAGCTTTTACAGAAAACAAAGCATCCACAACGTCAGCATCATCATGACTTTACTCCGACGGCTACTGCCACGTGGCCACCCAACCATCCGCATGCGCCTCAAAAGCCATGCGCCTCAGACCCTTCACTGATCCCTAAAGAAAGAAGAAGAGTCTCCAGTTGAAGCTTTGTATGCGCCTCAAAAGCCATGCGCCCCAGACTGATCTCTGATCCCGAAAGACAGAAAGAAAGTCGCTCGCATGCGCCTCAAAAGCCATGCGCCCAGAACGGTTCGTGACTCCTAAAGGTCACGAGCCAAAATCTCATCATGCGCCCAATCCAAGGCGCATCCCACCAAATCATCCCCCCATCAGATCCGAGATCTCCGAGCCATGAGTCGACGACACGTGTCCTTTGACTCAACTCATCCAAGATTTCAGCAACAGAAAGATCTTCTTCTTTGTTACGTGCTGGCTCACAACAGCAGTATGAAGAATTCAACCCCTCGAGTTGGGCACATCATCCATGTGCCTCCATCAGCAATCTCCACGTGGTGTCCCCACGTACTGGCGCATCCTACATATTCACGCATGAGCAGCCAACCTGCCCAGCTATAAATAGAGGGATCATTTCCTTCTGACCGATACACCTACACACAAGGGACAACGCACAGAATCCACAGAGAATCACCAGAGAGACAGGGATAGACACTCAACGTCTTTCTCCTCTCGGCAAGCTCCAGCACCCAAAGCAATCTACACCTTCAGAGAACCGATAACCGTCGTCAGCCCGTCAACGGAGTCAACGCATTACCACTCGCTCCATTGGCACTAAGGACCCAGATTAAACAAAAGTGTACTCCTAGGACTACATCTAAGTCCTATATTGTAACACTGTTCTGTTTGTATTAAAGTTTTCAATCAAACAATTTTAATGGCAAACAAGCTGGCGACTCTGCTGGGGACTCTTTCTCTTCCTTCGAGAAAGTCGTGTCACAGGCCGACGACGTGAAGGTGGGCTCCTCCCACAAGACGCTGGTCGTGCGCCTCAATCAACAGGCGTACGAGGAGTTCATTTCTGAAGGAAGTACGAGTCCTTCGAAGCGGCTGCCGAAGCCGAAGAAGACCCGCCGTGTCTGGGTGCGCAAGGTCGACGCCTCGGGCACCACCACTGAAGGGAATGCGCCAATCCATCCCTCCCTTCCTGCTGACATTCTCAGCAACCAAGGTGTGCCCGCTGATGCAGTGCATCTCTCGGGGAAGCGTGCGGTTGACCACGTTCCCCAGCCATCTCCCTCTCAGGCGAGGAAGATACGTCGACGGAGCAGGGGCGCAGCCAATGCCCCGTGTATCACCTCTGATGCGCCACAAAAAGTCTCTGTCTTTGACAGACTCACTCGCTGTAATGGCGAGGAGAATTTGGATGCTGAGTACTATGCGCCCCAGCGGGCTAGTACAAAGAAATCCAAGGCGGCACGGGCCATGCGCCACAAACGTGCTATGCCAGCAACAGGCCAGAGGCACGCGCTCACAATCACGTGCGCTGCCGATGGCAAGTTGTATAAGGTCGAATCAGGTGCCTCTGCACCAAAAATGAGTCGACCTTTAAAGTCCTCATCTCACTTGGGCGCATCTACTGTGTGCACAACCAAGTTGAGTGAGGCAAATTCAGTGGTCTTGAACTCCCGCACCTCCTCTGGTTGTGCGTTTGAGGTCCGTTCAAGTCACTTCAAATGTTGTGGTTCCTCCACTACTGATCGTGATGCCTGCTTGGTATTAGATCAGGGGGCGCAGCACTCACCTGACCATCCTGACGTTTGGCCTTGCCATGTGCCTGAAGGGGGTGTGAAGGTAGCACTCTCCTCCAACGACCTGCGTAACGTGATCACTCACAAGCGCCGGTCAGGAGAGTCGACCAACAGGCACGATGCGCCTCTCACGGGGCATACTTGTGCGGTTGTCACCATCAACTGCTGTTGCAAGGCAGCAGTACCACCAAGGTAGTCAGTCTTCCAGCGGCTGCAATCATCCACACCCCTCCGACATCGCCTCAGGATGAAGGTGTCAACAGAAGAGGAGCCAAGGGTTGCTTCATGCAACGTGACCTCCAACTCCTCGTCAGTCCGGAAGACGACTGGCAATCCCTCGTCTTCATCCAAAAGCCAGCCAAGGAAAACCAAGGCAGCTGTCTCCACCTCTGGAGTGTTCGAAGGCACTCGGTCGAGGAAGAAGTTCTTGGAGGAAGCTGGGGATAGTCAGACCCTTGTCGAGCCTCCTTCCGAAGACGAAGATGTCCAAAGCACAGCTGCGGCAGATCTTCGTCCTCAAGGCGAAGTCAGCCTCCCAGAAGCCCCTCAAAACGAGGATGTCCCCCAGGACACGGCTGGGGGTAGAGACGAAGAGGTCCTTCAAGACGGAGCTGAGGGCAATCAGGCCCATGCAGATGCGCCCGTCGAGAATGACCTCCAGAATGTGGCTGGGGGTGGCCAAGGTGGAACACCAGGAGAGGTGACTCCCCCACATGAAAGTGAGGCCGAGAGCGAAGCCTCAACCAATCCATCCACTCCCGGCCGTGTCAGGACAGTATACGTGACTGGAGGTGATTCCGAGTCTGATGCGCCGCCGCAGGACATTGTCCAGCGCATAGACTCATTAGAGGGAGGACTCAAAACCCTCTCTGCCTCTATGCAAGCACTGACTCAAGCAGTGTTTGATATACGGTCGGCCTTGACCAGAACACCTTCAACAGGTCCCGACCCAGGAGCCAATGGGGAGTCGAGTGTACCCCTTCAACGGGCACCCTCAGACACAGAAGCACCCCGGACGTCGGAGCCCTCAAACGCTCCACTCCAGATAGTACCACCTTCCCCGACTCCTAGCTCCACGGAGGATGTGGTCGAAATGATCAAGGACTTGCGGGAGCGCTTCGAGTCCAAAAACAGGCAAGAGGAGCGCCAGAAGATGGGCATTCCCCAGCCTTATCCCCTCGAGTGGAACAAGGTGGTTTATCCTCCAAAAGATAAACCACAAACACTCACGCCGTACGACGGGAAGGACTCTCCGCGTCGGTACCTGACATATTTCCAGTCACAGACGGAGCATCTTCCAAAGGAGGACGCGCTCCTCACCAGCATCTTTGTTGGGGCTCTAAAAGGGGTGGCGTATGACTGGTACTGCAGCCTCCCCGACAATTCTATATCGTCCTTCGACGACTTGACGCGCCTCTTCCTTGATCGCTTCTACGACGGCGGGAAGGATATGACGATGGCATCTCTCATAGAGATACGCCAGAAGGAGAAAGAAACGGTTCGGGTGTTCATCGAACGCTTCCGACAGGCCTGCTTCAGGCTACCTCCAGGCATGCCAGAACATGCGCTCCTCTCCTCTTGCAGCATGAACATGCTGCCTGCAGTGAAGCTCTGGCTCAACTCTACTCCCCCTCCCGACTGGAGCTCCCTGATCATCGAAGCTGAAGTCGCAGAAAAGAAGGCGGCCAATGCACGTCTTCTGGGTGTCAGCTTCCCCACCTTTGATGATAAGGGGAAAAGGTCTGCAGCCAACAACTCCGGACGAGAAGCAAAGAGGAAACAGGCATTGACGGTTAATGCCTCGAAAGGCGCATCTGCGTCTACTCAGAAGCCTCCACTGGCACCGAGACCCAAGGAGGTGTATTCATTCAATGACGAAGACACCCTGCAACTGTTTGAAATACTGAAGCAGGGTGACAAGATCAAGCTCCCGGACCCAAAGCGGCCCGATGAAGTCGGGAAAGTGGACAACCCGAGGTACTGTCACTACCATCGGTTTGTCGGACACCCGACCAAGGACTGCTAAGTCCTCAAGAATTACATCCAGCGCATGATCAATGCCGATGTAATCTCCGTCGACTATGAAGAGAAGACGATGTCAGCCAATGTGGTGTCACTTCAGTTCGGCACCTTGCCGCCGACCACCACACAAGATGGCGTCGTCCCCATCCCTAAGGCGACAATGGAGGTGGTGAACTTGCCACCTACCCGTGACAATATGAGTGGACTCATCCCACTCACCACATCTCGAGGAGAGGTCCTCTGGGTTCACCCCGACCTCGTCTCCGAGGTGACTCAACCGGAGGTACGCTCTACCTCCAAATCAAAAGGCAGGAAGATCAAGTCTTGCCGCACGGTCTCTTCTTCAACGAAAGAGGCACTTCCAGTGCAGACGCGTGCACAATAGAACGCCCAGCCCGGCGAAGCTGCCGCCGAGGTGGTGCCTCCTGGCACCATCCCTGAGGAAGGCCCGTCTAAGCCCTCAGCAGCCAATAAACAGAAGCAGGTGAAGGCTCGTTTCGACAGACCTCTACGGAAGGAGAATGCTTCGGGGCTAGCCAAGCCCCACAACTTTGACATACTGGCACAACTGGCCAGTACTCCTGCATGCCTGTCTTTGTTTGAGCTCCTGCGTCTTTCCAAAGACTCCCGAGAAGCTCTATGCGAAGCTCTGAAGGACGCTGAATCCTTTCTCAGTCAGGTCAAGCAGCCTGAAGACCTCCCAACTACTTGTGCGCACTGTCATTGTACGGATGAAGTTATCCCAAACATAACTTTCACCCAACAAGACATGCTGCTCAAGCACCACCGACATAACCGACCGCTGTATTACACAGGGTACATCGGTTCAGTCAAGGTGAGCCGGATTCAGATCGATCCGGGGTCTTCCCTCAGCATCATTCCGAAGGCGCTGCTATCAAAACTGGGGATCCCAATGTACCGGCTGGCGCCCTCCAACACAACCATTAGTGGGCTCAACGCTAGCAAAAGCGAGCCACTGGATAAGATTCGACTGAAGTGTCACATCGGCAACCTCAAAACTGAGGTGACCAGTTTTGTGGTGGATGCCGAGGTCAACTACAATATCCTGCTCGGCCGACCATGGCTACATGAGTACATGGTGGTGCCTTCCACGCTCCACCAATGTATGAAATATGTATCCACCAACGACGTCATCCGGACGGAGTTCGCAGACATCGATCCTTTCAAAGGGATTGAAGCCTACTTCACCGATTCCGACTTGTACAAGCCACTTGACGAGGAGGAAGCCAACGATGCTGATGATGAGGCAGAGACGGCAACTGAGCCGGACACGGAGCCTGAGATGACCCCAGACGCCCCTTTGAAGATTCGACTGAAGGGCAAACCACCCCAGAAGGTGCCTCCAATGAGCATCAAACTATCAGGGAAAGCACCGACTCCTGAGGCTCCCCTGAAGATACGCATCAAGGGAAAGCCGCCTCAAACATCGGCTCCCCTGGTGGCAAAATTACAGGGGAAAGCACCACTCACAGGAGGCGCAGTTGAGGCACCTCTGAAGGTGCGTCTCAAGGGCAAGCCCCCTCAGTCATCCAAGATGTCAGAGAGGGCTCACATAACCCTCTCAGACCCCAAAGTCAAAGCTGTGGTGGATTCTCCTGATCCGGCCCCAGTGCTTCTAGATGAGGAGCTTGGCGAATATATCTCTGCTGATGTAGATGCACCCTCCTTAGACAATGTAATCCCACGGGATAAAATCTCGTACTTCATCAATAATAGAGTGTCTTTTAATTATTCTTGTCTTCCACATTGGAATGCCATGTATACATTAGATAACGCTCTACGGTCGTTGCAAACACAAATAACGATCGTCCATAATGTAAATCGAGTAGTCCCGTCTCAAGGAGTCTGTTTCATAGCCCCTCCACGAAGCCGAGACGAAAGATCCATCATTTTGGGCAAAGTCGAGCGTCATCAAGATCTCCAGTCACTCGAGCCAGAACCTGATACCGGCAGAGTACAAGTCTATCGGTACACGGATACGGCAAAGCACATCATCCAAAAGATGGGCTACGACCTAAAAAGCAACAAAGGCCTAAACTACGGCAAGGGTCGACGTCTCCCTCTCCGGCTTCCAACACCCAAAGGAAAGCCGCAGGACTACTACAACAAAACTCGACGGGGGGTAGGCTATGTCACGCCGCCAGCAACTCCAGAGAGTTCAGACGCAGAAGACGTAGAACATTCCTACTCGTCCGAAGCATCGACTTGGGATTCCGATACCAGTATCGGATCAGTCTTCAGGAAGGTGCTGTCAGCTAACATGACGTCATCACAACCTCAAAAAGGTGAAGGCAAAGACCAAGCGCCGGAACCCTTCGAAGAAGAACCCTGGGCTCAACGCCTAGGAGAACAATGGGAGTCTCGTTTTGAGTTACGTGAACCTCCCACCGAAGACGAAGTCGAGCAGATCGACCTTGGGGACGGATCTTCTTCCAAACCCATCTTCATCAGCAAAAGCCTAGAAGGAGAAGACCGAGAGTCTCTAATCCAGCTGGCTAAAGAGTATATCGACGTCTTTGCCTGGAGCTACGAAGATATGCCGGGACTCGATCCACAGATCGCAATGCATAGGTTGAACATCTTACCTGATGCCAAACCTATCAAACAACAACAGCAACGTTTTCGTCCGGACATCATGAATGCCATCGATCAGGAGGTGGACAAACTCCTGACCAGCGGCTTCATCCGTGAGGAACAGCACCCAGATTGGGTAGCCAACGTCGTACCTGTCACCAAGAAGAATGGGAAGATACGAGTCTGTATCGACTTCAGGGACCTCAACTCTGCTTGCCCGAAGGACGAATTCCCGCTTCCGATCACCGATGTGATGATCGACAACACATGTGGCTTTGAACGCATGTCCTTCATGGACGGGTATTCAGGCTACAATCAAATCAAGATGTTCTCCGATGACGCAAAACACACGTCATTCAGGACTCCGAAGGGTGTTTTCTGCTACACAGTGATGCCTTTCGGCTTGAAGAACGTCGGTGCAACATACCAACGAGCTATAAGCACCATCTTCTGTCAACATCTTCACAAGACAGTCGAATGCTATGTTGACGACATCGCAGTCAAGAGCCGCCTCAAAGGAGATCACCTACAGGATCTGAAGACAGTCTTCGATCTCATGCGGGCACATCAACTCAAAATGAACCTCGCTAAATCCTTCCTGGGGGTTTCTAGCGGCAAATTCTTAGGCTTTGTCATTACGGCAAAAGGCATTCATGTTGATCCCGAGAAGACCAAAGCCATCCTCAACATGGACCCTCCGAAGAATCTTCGAGAACTTCGGGGCTTACAGGGACGTCTGGTATACATCCGGAGGTTCATAGCAAACCTCTCCGGTAAATGTCAACCCTTTACTCAGCTCATGAAGAAGGGAGTCTCTTATGTCTGGACAGAGGAGTGCCAAAAGGCTTTCGACGACATCAAAGCCTACTTGACGAGCCCACCAGTCCTAGTGGCACCTGTCGCCGGCAAACCATTTCTCCTCTACGTCTATGCCATGGATCATTCCCTTGGCGCTCTGTTGGCTCAAAACAGTGATACAGGCTATGAGCAAGCAATCTACTACCTCAGTCGAACGCTCATCGGGGCCGAACACCGGTACAACCCCGTTGAAAAGGAGTGCTTGGCTTTGGTGTTTGCCATCCAGAAGACTCGTCATTATGTCTCGGGCCAGACAATTCATGTCATTTCCCGAGTCAATCCGTTCAGAGTCCTCATGACGAAGCCAGGTTCATTGAACTCCCGGCTAGCCACATGGGCGATCTTGCTAACACCGTATAATATGGTGTTTGTCCCACAAAAAGCTGTTAAAGGTCAAGCTCTGGCTGACTTTTTAGCTGCACACCCCATCCCAGAATCCTCAAAACTCTATGAAGACATCACGGATGAGGTCCAAGAATCCAACGTCACCGAAGGAAGCTCCGTTTGGCGGATGTTTTTCGATGGCGCTTCAAGAACAGGCCCCAAAGGCCAAATCATCGCAGGAGTGGGGGTAGTCTTAGTCTCTCCCGACCAGTTGGTCATCCAGCGTGCTTACTCCCTTTCGAAGCCGTGCTCCAACAATGTTGCCGAGTACAACGCACTCATCATGGGACTCCAGCTCGCACAACAGCTGGAGGTGGACCATCTGGAAGCCTACGGTGACTCAAAACTTGTTGTGAACCAGATTCGGGGGCAGTACGAGGTTCGCCATGAAGATCTGATCCCTTACCATGAAGTTGCATTGAACATCATTTCAACCTTCACTGGGTTCTTCATCGAACACGTACCTCGTCTACAAAACTTGGAGGCTGACGCTCTGGCTGGCCTCGCAGCCTCATTGGCAGTGCCCTTTGGGACTCAACACTATGTCACAGTAACTGGCCGAGACTTGGTTTGTCCTAGAAACAACCTATGCTTGCAAGTGGCTCACGCCATGCCGACGAACACTGGTGTTAATGTCCGAGACTGGAGGTTCCCGTTCATCGACTTCGCTGTCTACGAAATCCTTCCAGAGGACCCGAAGGAAGCCGTCTCAGTCAGGAGACGCTCTCTTCGATTCTACTACGATACAGCTACCAAAACGCTGTACCGACGCTCCTTCGATGGGCTCCTCCTTCGATGCTTGTCCAACGAAGAAGCAGCCGAAGGTCTTCAAGAAGCTCATGACGGAACTTACGGAGCTCATCAACCCGGTCCTAAGTTGCAGGATCGACTGCGACGTATGGGCTACTACTGGCCAACCATGGCCGCCGACGCTGTTGAATATGCTAAGAAGTGTCATGCATGCCAACTTCATGCAGACTTCATACATACACCGTCTGAACCACTACATCCTACAGTCGCCTCCTGGCCCTTTGAAGCCTGGGGCATGGACATTGTGGGACCAATCACCCCTCCTTCATCAAGAGGACACCGCTTCATCTTGGCCATCACTAATTACTTCTCCAAATGGGCAGAAGCAGTCCCACTGGCGGAAGTAAAGAGCTCCAGGGTGGTCAGCTTTATCAAACACCATGTCATTTACCGTTTCGGAGTACCCCGGCGGATCATTCATGACAATGGTCCTCAGTTTATCAGCCACATTTTTAGCAGATTCTTTGACAAGAATTGCATTCAAAATGTGGCATCCACCGCCTACAATCCGGCTACAAACGGGTTAGCAGAGGCGTTCAACAAAACTATTGTCAGGCTACTCAAAAAGGTCGTGTCATCTAACAAACGCGACTGGGATGAAAAGCTTGGCGAATGCCTTTGGGCCTACCGCACAACGGTACGGACCCCAACTGGCAACACACCATTCTTCCTGGTCTACGAGAGCGAAGCGGTACTGCCTCTCGAGATCCAGATACCCTCACTCCGCGTAGCAATAACAAACAAACTCACAGAAGAAGACAATCAACGTCGTCGTCTGCGGGAACTGGAGGCACTCGATGAGAAGCGTCTCCTGGCTCAACAACGCATCGAACTCTACCAAGCCCGTATATCACAGGCTTTCAACAAGAAGGTCAAACAGAGGACTTTCCAAGTTGGCGACCTGGTTTTAGCAGTCAGAAGGCCAATGGTGTTAACTCACAAGACACCAGGAAAGTTCGAGCCCAAGTGGGAAGGACCTTTCATCATAGAGACGGTATACTCAAACGGTGCTTACTGCCTCGCCAAACCCAATGGGGACTTGTTCATGATGCCCATCAACGGCAAGTTCCTAAAGAAGTACTATTCTTGACATCCTTCAGATATGTACTTTCCCAAAGGGGATCTGCGGGCCCAATCATCGGGGCTCACACACAATCTCCTTCCACAACTCATACTCCAGCTGTTCCGTGGCATCCTTCAGTAGAAAGACAACCACGTCCACATCACCTCTGAGTTGTTCCTCTACACCCTTCAAAGCGGAATCTTACGCTACGTAAGCCGACGCTACCCTTCATGTTTACCACGTCCATATTACCTCTGAGTAAACATCTCGTACAAACAACCCCTGCGTTGTCGTACATCGATCGCAGAACTTCCACGTCCACATCACCTCTGAGTTGTTCAGCGTATCCCCCAGGATCATTCCTACCACGTCCATAATACCTCTGAGTAGGATGATTTTATCATTTGAACCTAATGATTGCCATGTCCACATCACCTTTGAGCAAACATGTTGGTTCCTTCAAACTTATTATCTGTACCTAAAAACCAAGGTGCGCAAAAGATAATAGGTCCACACAAATCATCAAGTTCATAATAACAAAAATGAACACATCACAAAAAAGGTTGCGTACTTCTTTATTTTTCTGAAAGAGAGAGTACAAAACTACACTATCCCCTAGCAAGGGTTGCAAAAGAACTTAAAAAAGGAGAAGCTACAGTCCCTGAACCTCTCCAGGGTGGGCTGAGAGCTCTCTGACTCGACGTCTTAAGTCGGCTGTACGGGTCTCCACAGTCGCCAGGACTCGACGCTCAGCTTCTTGACGCATCAATTCAACAGCCTCAGCGGAAGTTTCGCTCTCATGCTTCTCATCAAGCTGTTGTCGCTGCTGAGCCAAGGCAAGAGTCCGCTGAGTAAAAGTCGCTTCCTCCTTCTTGAATGCTGCGTGTTCAGCCCGGACACGTTCGGCATCTAACTGGAGTCGGGCCCGTTGGTCCTCAAGGCGGCGCATCTGGGTGTTGATCTCTGCGATGTTAGCATCCAACGCAGCTCGCGTTTCCATCGTCTTCTTCATGGACTGAGATAACTGCTCTACCGCAGCCTCAGTCTCAGCCACCTCGCGCTCCCAAATGTCCACAGTGGCCTGGTAGGAAGACTCGATCTCGGCAATCAACTTCCCCTTCTCTGCATCTACCAACACGGAGCGGTCGTTTTGCTGGATGTGCTGAAGTTCCGCAAGCCGCTCGTCCAGCTCGATCACCGAAGCCTCCAGAATTTCGGCCATATGGTCGTGGCCTTGGTGAACGCGGATCAGCTCGATACAGGGCATTGCCAGAGTTTTTGCCGTCGCAAAGCTCCCGTTGGCATCCATCACCGTAGATACACCCGTCTGCAGCATTTTGTACACCCCTTCGACGAGGAATTTCACGTATTCGTCTGCGTCCGCCAGTACCTGCGGCGTCATAGCAGGAGTTGGAGGAGCTACTACAGTTAGCGGACCGGAAGAAGATCCGCCAACCTCAACTTGCGAGGCTTGAACCTCGGCATCAATAGGCTCTTCATTAACAGGGGCTGGACTGCTAGCCCGAGGAGCCGAAGGAACAGAGAAAGTCGGCACAGGCGTCGAGATAGTTTCCCAAGTAGAAGGAGTAACAGAGGGTTCCACACCCTTGCCCTTCTCAAGCCCGGAGGAACCACTGACGTCAACGGCCACTTCTTCAGCCCCCAACGCTCTATCAACAGCCAATACCTCCCCTGGCAGAATGGGGAGATCAACACTTGTCTCTCGACCCGCCTCAGCAGTTGGGATCGGCAGACGGGTCTCGTCATCAAATCCCTCTACAGGGACAGGATCTGCCGCTACCTCCTGATCGGTAGCCACCTCAACTTCCACGGTTGAAGCTGGGGTAGGACTCGACAATGATATAGCCGACCTCCCCTCATCATGACAAGGAGGAGAATCAACCCTCTCCTCTGTCCCAACCATATCTGTTGCCCCCACAACAGACTCTTGCAGCTCTGGAGCAACGTCATCCGAAGGCGGCGAACTCCAATCCACCTCATCATTAGATGCCTCGAGTCCGTAGGACCCTCAACGTCCAAGGCCTCTACGGCAGACTGTACCTTCCCGAAAGGAGATACTAAAACCTCCGCAGGAACGTCTTCGGGATCCTCCTCCACGGGAGACATTATCATCGGTGGAATGCGCTCATCAGAAGAGCCTGCCACCTCCTTCGGTTTACTAGCACCCGGTTTTGAAACACGGGACTTCTTCTTCGACAATCTCTGCAGGAAGAAAAGCATAAGTCACCACAATGACAAAATGAATTAGAATTATGGAAGCACTCCTTACCTCAGCAGGAACTGATCCCGTTGGCGTTACAAGTGGCACTTCCGTAACCTTCGGAGTCGACGTTTTTCTCGACCATTTTGGTACAGAAGAACCAGCTTCTGTGTCGGCCCGCCTCTTCCCAACAGACGGATCTCTCACTGGTACTGCAGCAGCAGCTCGATATCCCGCCAATTCTGGTGGACGATATGATCGGGCTGCCATCAACATATTCGTCGTGGCCTCCAGCTGAGTTCCAATGATGAAACTAGTCTCCCTGTCATAACCAGGAGACGCAGCATTCATAATGCAATCTGCGACCGAGGGTTGCGGACTGGCGTAGTAAAATTAACGCTAGTGCATCCAGCGTTATAATACTGCCATCCCCGGGCTCCATCCAGCAAACTCCCGATGAAGCCTAGACTGCTACTGGGATTCCGCAACATTAGCTGGGTATAGCCAAATTGACGAGCAAATTGGCTTGGCAGATATGGCTCCAGATAACATCTATTCTGGTTGCGGTAGACCAGGTGAGAAGGCCGGATACTTTGCAACCAACAAAAACTCCATTTCGGCAAAGTGACCGCATCTTCGCCAGAGTCAACTAAATCTTGGTCGGCCTCGAAATCTTTGAAGATCGGGCCAACCTTGACAATCTCCCACCCCTGAAGGTAGGACAAGACTCTCCTACAAACGAGGACGCCGGTGTATGACCACTTCCTCTTGTAGAAGCGGCGGATGAAGGCATCCCCTTCAACATGATCCTCCTCCGGACCGGGACTGATCACGTTCGGATGATGCAAAATCAGCCACCCCATAAGATAATGGAAAGGCAGCTCGGCCCGGGAAAAGTTGTCATTGTTACCTTTCTCGTGGATCACATCATCAGCAAAAGACCTCAAACCGCGTAACAGGTTGCACACCATCGCAGGGACGAGAGCTAAAGGTCGTCCAAAAGCCAACTTCACGGCAGGCAGAATGAGATTCTGATGTACCCTCTCTACGGCACCGGATCCACCTGCAAACACGCAATCCCGGAGCCATATCATCAAGTAGGTTGTCAACACTGCCTTAGATGACATCCGGTGCACACAGTGCCAGAAGCAGCTATATGTACCCTTGCCGCTCTCATCCGAATGTGGGGTCCTCTCGTCCAGCCGACTTATTTCAGAAGCCACTTCCGCGGGCTTCAGTCCCTGCGGAGTCAGAAACCGGATCCTCGAAGGATTCGCCAAATTTGCTTAAAGACATAGTCCCTCCAAGCAGTCACATGAGGATGGGTCTTGCCCTTATCCCTCCGGTGCATCAGATAATAGTGGCTCGTCACCTCTTTGAATACAGCCATCATCTCTGGGTCCTTATCTTCCAGAACCTGGATCTCCTCATTTGACGGGAAATATTTCTCGTACGGCTCCGAGCCCCAAGGAAGCTTAGACACTTCGTACATCTCATGGAGAGCCAACCCCAACTCTTCCACCGGAGTAAAAAAGCTGCCAGTATGGGCATTGAATAATTCCAAGAGCGAAAGGAACATAGGCTTATTAAGATCCACGCCTGCCTGCGTAGCCCGAATGGCGGCTGTCAGCCCGATCTCCTTAAGCTCAACATTGAACCTTAAAAGCACCCAAGTGGTCAACTTGTCCCACCTCGGAATGTAGTGACACCAACCTTCGACTCTAAAACCACCTGTCGGGTACATGACCTTCGCTGTCAGCATCCGATTTGTAAAGGTCGGGGCATTGAAGGAAAACGTGTCGCTTGGGACTTCACTGTAGAGGCTCCCGGGACGCAAGGCTCGGTAACTGAACGAGGAACCGGCTCGTGAAGCAGCCAAGGTATCTCGCTGGTTCGAGGTGGCGTCGATCGAAAGGGTACCTCCCAAGGCCCCTCCTTGAGAAGGAGTAAGTTCCCAACCCATCCTTCTCTTCGAAGCTAAACGATAAAAGGCCGTCAGCGGTAATTGGCGGTCAACCTGCCGCATGTATAGAACCATGCCTTTGGCAGAAAAGAACCAGTCTTCTTTGATCTTCAGTATCTTCGCTTCAGAAGAGACTAGCCGGTCTCCAAACAGAAAGGCAGGTTTTAAGAAAGTCACATCTTCAGATTCAGCAGACTTCAGTTTACCACTCTCCATCATACTCTGGAGGAAAAGCGGCAACTGGTTCTGGATTTGCAGCATTCTCTCCCGGGGCTGGTTCTGTAAGATAGCATCCTTTGCAGGGTTGATCACCGCCTCATCAAAATCAACTCCCATTTGGCAAAGAGAAGCGTCCAGGAGGACCTCATTCAACAAAGGGATCGTCATCGACACTGGCACAACAAAAGTGGAAGTCAGGCAAAAAGACAAAAGGTGTCAAATAGATTGGCGCATCATCAGGGTGTAAACCCATGCGCGTCAGCATTGGAGCTTCGACGCATCATCAAGGCGTGAGCCCATGCACGTCAGCGAAGGCTTCGGCGCATCATCAGGGTATAAAACCCATGCGCGTCAGCGATTAAACCTCGGTGCATAATAAAGGCCTAAACCTATGCACGTCGGCGGGATAAAGCCTCGGCGTATCATCAGGACAGAAGTCCATACGCGTTGGCAGCTTTGAGTTAGGGCATAGTATGGCCCAAAACTTGTGTGAAAAAGATAACACCCACCCGTCACAGCAGGGCGAACGTCAGTCGGAGTCACAATGGTGATAGGGGCATCCCCCTCAGCATACTCCATCGGCTCTTTTCCTTTGCCGACACCGCCGCGAGAAGTCTTGGGAGCCATTCTCTCAAAGAGGAAGAAGTTAGGGTTTTGAAGAAGAACTCTAAAGGAGGCAAAGGCACAGGGCAGAAGAAATCTCTCTCTCTCCATCTCTCACCAATTTATAGGCCGTGGTCGCACGCGTGAACCGATGACGAGTGATCTCAGCCATCGCCTCGGGTTCTGTGAAGAGATAACAGCAAATACAACCAAAAGATCATCATTAATCTTTTCGGTTACCAAGGCATTATCATATGCATTAACTGAGAAGAGCATGCGCCCGAACAGGCATGCGCCCAACAACCATGCGCCCTGATCGCCATGCTTCTTATTCAAAGTATTCCAAAACTTATTCAAAAGTTTTGAAAACTTTGAAGGGGGTCTTGTAGAAGCATGGAATTTCACAACCAGAAAGCCCATGCGCCAGACACTACATGCGCCAGAACTCGGACAGAACACTTCACAGTAAAGTCAATAAGTATAGACATTTGAAGAAGGACTTTTTATTTATATACAAAAGTCTATTACATGTCTAGAAAAGGTTGTACAAAGGAGAATTTCTACAAAGAAAAGATCCTAAGTCTACAGCCAGCGGCCACCATGCGCCTTCAGATAGGCGCAGCAGTCACCATGCGCCTCCAGATAGGCACAGCAGTCACCATGCGCCGCCAGTTAGGCACAACAGATACCATACGCCTCCAACCAGGCATATTCTACCATTTCTTTAGCAGCTCAGTTATGTGCATCCAGCTCAGTTATGTGCATCCCTTCAGCAGCCCAGTTATGTGCTGCTCTTCCAGCCAGGCTCACCTGATAAGTGCTTCGAACAAAGCATTTAACCCTCTGGCTGGAACCAAGGAAGAGAAGAGCACCGCAAGTCTATGGCCAGGGGAGGCTTCGAAAGAGCCTCCAAAGACCAAGGAAGACCGTAATCGAAATACGGCTAAAGGAGCAGCTTTCAACACAACCAGAGTGGACGACACCCACTTTGAAGGAAGAGAGAGCCTAGCACCGCCATTCCGATCTACGGCCCTTCCAGAACAACGGAGACGAGGCCCGAGCATCCCCATCTTTGGATGCAACAGGCACCTTTCGCCTGCCTCAGAAGCCCTCGACTCCGTCTTTTGGATGTAAGAGTCACCTTCAAGAGCATCAACGACGATATGGCGTCTCATCTTCACCCTCGGGAACACTTCGTCAACAGAATGCACCCGAGAACCCAAGATCATGATTGGAAGTACGTGAGAGAGTGAGAGGCCAACCTTCTCTCCATGCCACTATTTATAGGCCGGGCAGATCAAACCCATGCGCCAAGTGGATGGCACTCCGAATTTCGTGCAATGAACTCACATTAAATGGATGAACCGGACGCCTCGACTTCAGCCAAACGGCTATTTAAAAGCACTCGAGAAGCGAAACAGCCGCATCATTAAAGACGTGTCGGATGCGTCGGCTGGACAGCACATCACACCCCTTCAAACACCAAACGCCACAGATGCGCCCTGTACCGAGCGCATCACAGAGGATGCGCCCCCATGTCTCCATACGCCTAGTGGAACGTCAACTGACGCGCCCACTCAGCTGTCCATCGAATATCACCAACATTAAATGCTGAACTGACAGAGTTGGCAGCACGCCTCCCCAAGCCTGAACGGTTGACAGCTTTTGCAGAAAACGAAGCATCCACAACATTAGCATCATCATAACTTTACTCCGACGGCTACTGCCACGTGGCCACCCAACCATCCGCATGCGCCTCAAAAGCCATGCGCCTCAGACCCTTCACTGATCCCTAAAGACAGAAGAAGAGTCTCCAGTTGAAGCTTTGCATGCGCCTCAAAAGCCATGCGCCCCAGACTGATCTCTGATCCCGAAAGACAGAAGGAAAGTCGCTCGCATGCGCCTCAAAAGCCATGCGCCCAGAACGGTTCGTGACTCCTAAAGGTCACGAGCCAAAATCTCATCATGCGCCCAATCCAAGGCGCATCCCACCAAATCATCCCCCCATCAGATCCGAGATCTTCGAGCCATGAGTCGACGACACGTGTCCTTTGACTCAACTCATCCAAGATTTCAGCAACAGAAAGATCTTCTCCTTTGCTACGTGCCGGCTCACAACAGCAGTATGAAGAATTCAACCCCTCGAGTAGGATGCATCATCCATACGCCTCCATCAGCAATCTCCACGTGGCGTCCCCACGTACCGGCGCATCCTATATATGCGCGCATGAGCAGCCAACCTGCCCAGCTATAAATAGAGGGATCATTTCCTTCTGACCGATACACCTACACACAAGGGACAACGCACAGAATCCACAGAGAATCACCAGAGAGACAGGGACAGACACTCAACGTCTTCCTCCTCTCGGCAAGCTCCAGCACCCAGAGCAATCTACACCTTCAGAGAACCGATAACCGTCGTCAGCCCGTCAACGGAGTCAACGCATTACCACTCGCTCCATTGGCATTAAGGACCCAGATTAAACAAAAGTGTACTCCTAGGACTACATCTAAGTCCTATATTGTAACAATGTTCTGTTTGTATTAAAGTTTTCAATCAAACAATTTTAATGGCAAACAATGATAATGGGCAAATAAATAATATGCGGGGACTCCAATAAATGGGACATAAGTTTCATGTAGGTAGTAGGCTTCATGTGGGCCACGTCCATACTTCGGATCGACTAGGTTGGATCGATGTCGAGTCCCGAAATTAAATTGGAAATTAACTCAGCTTTTACGGTAGATAATAAATTATTGGCCTAAATTGACCCGAAAGTTGTGCGAAAAAAATGAAGCACAAAATAGAGTGTCTGGGTGGGACACGAAGGTCATAGGTGAAGAGCGTCTCGAGTAGATCATTTATGAGAAGTTGGTTCTGAGAAAATGACTGGTCTGGTACTCCTAAATTAAAAGCCACGGTGACGTGTAAACGATGATCAAAGATAAAAGTGGGAATAATTATTCAACGATTAATCGGTCTAAGTTGACCCGAAGTTGTGCGATACAAAAAGAGCATAAGAGAACGAGTTCAAGTGGGACATGATATATCAAAACGAAGATAATCTTGTCTACTTCAAAATCCATGAAAAGAGTTTACAGAGATTGGCATCTGTGACGCTTCAGAAGTCAAAGTCACGAAAAGTAACATTAATGATCAAAACAATTAAATAATAAAACATTTATCGAAAATAATTCATTCAGAAAATTTAAAAATAAACCCTAAAATTCAGGGGGCTTACAGAATTTCCTGAGTTAGAGTCATTTTGCTTCGAGCAGTTTTCAGAAGACATCGTAGAGGATCCAATTATGGGGGAGCTAGTACATGGAGTTGCTCCCAACCTTGATCATCATCCTGCTGATGGTGGTCAGAGTGTCCCTCAGGAGGATGAGCATGCCAGGGAGGCAGTTCCTGAAAGAAAGGAGGTTATTGTTATACAGCCAGCACCAGTGGCTCCACTGAGAAGGAGCGACAGAGATCGTCGACCATCTACGAGATACTCACCGGGTGAGTATTTGCTACTGACTGACGGGGGAGAGCCCGAAAGTTTTGCAGAGACTATGGAAGACGAACACAGACATGAGTGGATGGAGGCTATGCAGGAGGAGATGAGTTCCTTGCACACTAATTCCACTTATGAGCTAGTGCGGTTGTCAAATGGCAAGAAGGCTTTGAAGAATCGATGGGTGTTTAGAGTGAAGCAGATGGATGATTCTACTCGCCCTCGATACAAAGCAAGGCTGGTAGTTAAAGGCTACGGTCAGCGAAAAGGCATAGATTATGATGAGATCTTTTTGCCTGTCGTCAAGCATTCGTCTATTCGGGTGGTGCTAGCATTGGCAGCCAGTCTCGACTTGGAGGTCGAGCAGATGGATGTGAAGACAACATTCCTCCACGGTGATCTTGAGGAGGAGTTATACATGGAGCAGCCAGAGGAATTCTGTGAGAAGGACAAGTCATATTTGGTCTGCCGGTTGAGGAAGAGCTTGTATGGTCTGAAGCAGGCTCCGAGGCAGTGGTACAGAAAGTTCGAGTTGTTTATGGGAGAGCATGGTTATGCACGGACGACGTCGGATCACTGTATTTCTGTGAGGTATTTTGCCGATGATGATTTCATCATTTTATTGCTCTATGTTGATGATATGCTATTAGTGGGTCGGAATGCCACTAGGATAGCGGAGTTGAAGCGCCAACTGGGCGCGACCTTCTCTATGAAGGATTTGGGCGCAGCGAAGACTATTCTTGGGATGGAGATCAACCGAGAGAGAGTCCAAGCTGCTACACTTGTCCCAAAAGAAGTACATTCACCGGATACTTTATCGTTTCGGTATGGACGGGTCGAAGAAAGTGAGTTGCCCCCTTGCGGCCCACTTTAAGTTCACTGAGGAGCAGTGTCCATCTACCGAGGATAAAAAGAAAGATATGGAGCAGGTTCCATATGCTTCAGCTGTGGTGAGTCTTATGTATGCTATGGTGTGTACGAGGCCAGATATCGCTCATGCAGTTGGCACAGTTAGCAGGTATCTTTTAAATCCTGGAAGGGTACATTGGAGTGCGGTCAAGTGGATTCTACGATACCTTCAGGGCACTGCCGATTGGAGACTTTATTTTGGTGGTGACGAGACGAAGCTGATTGGGTATACCGACGCTGATATGGCTGGAGATGTAGACACGAGACGATCGACTTCGGACTATGTGATGATGTTTGCCGGAGGAGCGGTATCGTGGCAGTTGCGGTTACAGAAGTGTGTTACCTTGTCGACGACGGAGGCGGAATACATTACGACGACAGAGGCTTGTAAGGAGCTACTGTGGATGAAGAAGCTGTTGCAGGAAATGGGGCTGAAGCAAGAGCAATATACTTTGCTTTGCGACAGTCATAGTGCTATTCATATTGTGAAGAACCAGACATTTCATAGTCGGTCCAAGTACATCGAGACTCGGTATCATTGGATACGGGATGTGGTTGAGGAGAAGGATGCGGCGCTTGAGAATGTTCATATTGATGACAATGGAGCGGACATGCTCACGAAGGTTCTACCAAGGAAAAAATTTGAGTACTGCAGGCAGATCGTCGGGATGACGACCTCCTCCACATAGTTGTGAAGGAGGAGATTTATTGGAGTGGGTGGGGTTCCCAACCTATGTGGAGAAGACCCCGGAGTGCGACTGTGTGTCAGAGAAGCTCGGGGAGGTGACGAGGCCAGTCGGAGGAGACGAAGAAGCTCGGGAAGCTACCTGGAGACATTCTGGAACAGGGGGGCAGAGTTCGGGCCGAACTCTGCCCCAGGACAGAGTTCTGGCCGAACTCTGTCCCCCTGGTTCCAGAACCATTCTGGAGTCAGAACACAGAGTTCTGGCCGAACTCTGTGTCGTCGGGGCTGAAGCATTTTTCAGGGTGTTTAGTCACCATTGGATCGTATTCTACGGTCCAGGTTTTGTTGCGGATTATGGGGTTTATACATGGTTATTCCTAACCCTAATCAGAGCACAACATTGGAGAAAAAGAGAGAGGAAGGAGGCAAGAGTGCCATTACAACTTTAGGAGAGAAGACGGAGGATTGAAGGTCTTTTTCGGAGGAGAATCGGATTCGGGTAATCTCTACTCGTCGTTCTTGTTCTTCGTAGCCTTGTAATCATTGTTCTTGCTTCCAAGTGTTGTGGGGATCCGATTTGGATCGGGAGAAGTTTGTAGAGGGTGTAATACTCCTTTATTTCGTTAGTGGAGGCTTCTCAGGGTTAGACTCCGATTATTTTGCAGGTACTCTCTAGTTTTGGAAAAGGTTTTCGCGTTTCTTTCTCATCACGTAGGTCATTGTATTCGTATATCAAATAGACTTTGATTATATTGATGCCATGAACATTTAGAAAGATTTTGAGCTCTTCTGTGCAAGGCTGAGAGAACAATCAGATGTCAGTGTGCACCTTGCATGAGCATTTAGCATATTTGCAGAGATTGATTTTCCCTAATGCCAACATTTGGTAACCAGGGACGGAAATAATTTACACAAAAATTTGCTGTAGAAAAAATAATTTTAATTAAATTATCTGGGACTAAACATGAATGAAAATTTTAGAAATAAAGAAATATTTTGCAGAATTTTGGATGTTCAAAATTCTGCGAACTCTGTTGGCGGAAAAAAAAGTAAAGGGTTTTATTTTGGGCTGGTTTATTGGAATGAGTATTTTTTTTGGGCGGAAATTTTGTTTTCGGTTTTTTTGATTTAGTGTATTAATTTGGATTTTATTTGTAAATATATTCCATATTATATTTTGAAATAAATATTTTTGATTTATTATTATGCATATTATATTATTTTGTAATATTACTAATAGGTTCGTAGTTTCGGTATCGGACAATTCCTATGAGTATCGGTATCAGCGATATCGGTAGTATAGCGGTTTCAGATCGGAGTATCGAATTTTTTGGTATCGGAAAACAAATAATTATTAATAAATTATTAACATTTAGAAAATATATTTTCTACATTTAGGCATAATTTTTAGTATTTGCAGTGTTATTTTTAGTAGTTTTGAAATTAAATGAAATAGTAATCGCCCTTACCGATTGGTTTACATACAATATATCAATTTTCTTCTTTTATATGCTTTTACAGTCTTATTATGCTTCAAACACTTGTTGATTTGTCTTTTTTTTCTTCAATTTTCTTTGCCAAATTAATCGAAAAAGAGACCTCCAATTTCGGTATCGGTCAGTATCGGATCAGGACATGCCAAACCATATCGATATTGGCTGTATCAGATCGGTATCGGCCGATACTTTAAACTATGTAAAAATAGATGATTTGTTATTATCTATTCAAATTTGTTAGTATCTAAAAATGAAATAAAATGTGAGATATCAAATCAAAATTTATTATTATCTATAAATACAATTAATTTGATTCAAATAATATAGATAATAGCATAGATAATTTTAATAATATTTATTATTTAAAGTGAAATCAAATAAATAGTTATATATATATTATGGTATCAAAATATAATGGTTACAAAAAGAATCAACAAACAGATAATACCAAAATTTCTATTATCATCTAAAATATAATACAAAAAAGTTTTTGAAAAACATCACTTATTTGAATTTGTTAGTATTATACATATTATATTTTCAAATAAATATTTTGATAAATACAATCTAAAATAAATATTTTTGAAAAAAATACAATTACGGTATCAAAATATTATATTTTGATATCTCTTTAAATAATATTATAATTTTAAAGATGTTCTAATTATATAATTATTTATTTGATTTCACTTTAAATAATAAGATAATATTAAAATTATATAATTATTTTTTGACCGTTCATATTAGATCAAAATCTCGCAAGAAATTGGATAGTTTAAGGATACAATTTGAATGGGTCCCTAAAGAAAATCCAACGATGGTTATTTCGGAGAACATGCTGGGATGCTCAAGTGAGACAACCCAACTATATCAAATGGTAAGAGCGAGAGGTATCCCCTCAGAGGTTGTAGGTTCGAACAACGAGGAAGCACATTAATTTCTTTGTGGAAAATTATGCGAGGAGGGTGCAGTGCGACCCAGGTGCGGATGCTTGCAGTTGCAGTGCAGTGTGGTGCGGGGCCTTCATCCCGAAATGTCGTATTCTGGCTGGGTTGTAGGCCTTCGGACCAAGATTTGTTGAACTAAACTTTGAAATCGAATCGAAATTGTGATGGCCCCCTCCATTAGTGCCGAGTTCATGTGAATACATGTTGGAGGGTTTAACGAGCCAAGTAAACCGTGAGAGCATGAAAGACTCATTGTAATGTTGAAGAGCATGGACTCAATAGGCTCATTAAAATAAATTCAAAGCCTAAGCTAGGGGTGAACGTTGGGTTTATTCAGTTCAACCGAATCAAAATAGTCAAAATTGAATAAATTAAAATACTAAAAATTTAAAATCGATGCCGAACCAAAATTAGTCATAAACAAAATCTAACTGATAAACAATTTAATTTGTTCAGTTGGACTAGTTTTATTGTTTAATAGACCGAGTCCAAAGTTAGAATTGTGGTTAAATTATATTAAATATTTTTTTTATATATGTTTGTTATATTTTAAAGTTGTGTCCCACTAGTTATTAAATTATTAAAATTTGACTTTAAAATACATACATATAATTATTATTTTCAAAATATACACAAAAATAGACACATTTTTTAATCCCAAAATATGCATAAAATTGAGGGTATTTGTAATTGTATAAAAATGAGAAACTTTGTGCATTCGTAGCAATTTCGTATAACTTTTTAAGCTATGTACGATTTTTTTTGCATTTGAAATGTGATTGTGCATGCAGTCCATGACTATGTAGTAAACGTAGGCATGGACCGGATTGTGCCCAAAATTTATAGAACCGGACCAGATCCGTAATTTGGAGGGGCGGAGCGGAATGGGCGGACTAATTTTTTTGGAACCAAACCGGACCGGACCCGGGCCGTTTGAAATAGGTCCAAACCGGAGCGACCCATTGGTCCAAACGGGTCATAAATTTCTAAAATAAAATTGGAATTCCAAACCAAAGCGATCCGCAGGTCCAAACGGGTCTAAACTCTGTTCAAGTTCTCATTTTACTGTATTTGTCGAAAATGAAAGAAGCGAGGGGAGCGTGTTCTTTTACTTGTAACATCACCCCAGTCCCAATGTAGCCTCTGTACGCAAAGGTCTCCAGTTGATTTGTTAAAGGGAGGTGAATGACCGATGGGAACACATATTTCTTTGAGAATTTGGGCTCGTCTCTTTTAAACATGTTAGGCACTGTGAATTGGGCAATACAATATAAAATACGGGAATGTTCTTTTGTCCGCAGAGGGTGGCCATGCGCGTACCTACACGCTGGAGTGTGGCACACCCCCTCCCCACCCACCGGTCCCGTGCACCACTTCGGGACCACCCGCCTCCTCCCCTCCAATGGAATGGTGACACGTGGCCTGCGGGTCGAGATTACTGTGCAAATCGGTGGACAATGTAGCACTGCCGAATGAAATACTGGTTTATAAGGTCTAAATAGTAGTTTTTGATCAATGACCGGAAATTTGTGCCGGAAACCATTATTTATAGAGAATTTGAACATTGGTTTCTTTACGATATGGCTATGCTACATCCAGTACTTTTTAGGTACAAATTCTTAGATGAGAATATTAAAGTTGAGTTTTGTAGGAGTGATTTTATTTATTTCTCGTAAATAAAGGGTGCTTGGAAGAGTTATTGCATGCTTGTTACTAGTGACAACATATTTTTTGAGAATATTATTTCTCCTTCAAATTAGGTGGATTTTTTTTCCAATATTTTTTGCGTGACTGGATTCAGGTCGGTCGAGTCGGATTAGGATCCTAGTCGAATTCGTATTTGGGTCAAGTCAAATTTTGAATCGGGTTGGATACATATCTTAATAGAATTCATGTTTGGTCGGCTCTGCTTGGGATATTCTTGGAAGCTATCAATATCATATTTTAGTTGTGACATTCTTTAGTGTACATATGATTCATGCTAATATATATAGTGAGAAATATGCTTCATGTCATTCGTATGGACATGCTTTGTTATTAAAAATAATTTATTTGCATATTATAAGCACTTATGACAGAAAATAAAAACTTCTATGGTATATTTTAAACAGATTTTCTTTATAGAATTATATAAATATCAGTAGATATCAACATAATTGTGATTGAGATATTGGGGGATACCAATTACAACGTTACGAATACAAACAAAACGGAACTACTATTCTTTATGACAACATACTCGACCATGTGAAGTGTCACTTGGACGGAGAGATGTGCATAGACTAGAGCGCTCTGAATAATATCAGCATTAAGAACAATAACAAGTACTCTCTAAATAATCTTTTCGAGAAGCGGTGGTTATGAACAAAGTCTTTCATCAATACTTGAATAAATTTATACTAAACTTCATGGATAATATTTTTATATATTCCAAGACCCAAAAACAAGTTAAACGGAACCACGATCTATATGATACAATTGTCGAACATCTACTAGAGTGTTACCCGTGATAACTTACGCGACCATCTAGGTCCTATATGTAAATAAATTGTACTTCCACAGGAGAATTATTCTGTACAATTTTTATATTAATGAAGTTATTTAAGATGTAAAAGAAGTTATGTTCTAAGGTCCGCAAAATTTTTATAGAGAATAAAATATGATAAATTGGAAGCAAACATCTTTCTTGATGTTCTATTGACTGTCGTATTAAGCCATCAAGAAAAATTATTTTTTTTTAACGATTTTGTATCGACTATCAGTTTTCTGAGGTTATTTCAAAACCTTCATTTCTACTAACATAAAGTCATTTCTTCTGTTGGAAACATCATTTAGTAAATCCTTCATTAATTAAAAATAATAATGACCGTTTGGATATATTTTCTGAAATTTGGTTCTGAAAACAGTTTTATGAAGTAAGTTATAAAGTTGTTTTTTAAAATAGATATTCTGAATTTGTGTTTGGTTATTTTCATCTGAAAAATAACTTTAGAAATAAAAGTTAAAATTGTGTTTGGTAAAATATTTCTATAATTTTTGTTTTTGAAATTTTATGTTAAGAAAATTCTAGCATCCTTCACGTGTCCACACCAATTTCCCGTGTCAGATACAAGCACACAAAAAAAAGCAGAAAACCAAAGTATTGTGTCCTCGAGTCCGACCCCAAGAACACAATACAAGTCTTGACACCGGACACAATACAAGCCATGTGTCCCCGTCCTCGAGTTTCACACCCCAACTCCGCCGTCATCGCCAACCCCACTACTGTCCTTGACCTCGACCCCGAACCCCACAAGCAACCCAACCGCCGTCCATAACTCTCCACCCCATTGTTGTCCTCGAACTCTGACGCCTAACCCTCGACCCCGTTGTCATCCTTGAGCTCGACCCCTAACCCCACCGCCGTCCTCGCCGCCGTCTGTGAGCTCGACCTCCAAACCCACCGCCGTCCCTAACCCTCGACGTCCCTGTCGTCGTCCTCGAGTCGGCCCCTAACCATTGACCCCACCTTTGTCCTCGAGCTCAACCCCTAACCCCTCCGTTTTTCTCATTGTCGTTCTCGACACCTAACTCTTGCCCGTGCCGTCGTCGCCAACTCCACCGTCGTCCACCGGGAGAGAAAGAGAAGTGTACTTTGGTCTTGATCAAGAAAAAATCTCCTTGCTGTATCCACCAGAATAGTAAGAGAGGAGAGGAGAGAGAATCGAGAGGAGGGGGGTGTTTGGTGGGGGGTGGAGGGGGGAGGGGAGGCCCACTAAGGGGCTGTTTGGTTAGCTGGGGGTGGGATGAAACTGGCCATTTTTTGCTAGTCCTTTAAAAGTGAGATGAGCTCCTGTGTTTGGTTGCAGAAGGATTTGGGGGTTGGAAGTGGATGAACTGACATGAGGCAGTTCATGTCGGGGAACTCTCCTGCACAAACCACCTCCCACCAATTTTGTTGTGAACTCCTCTGAACTCTTGAAACTGGCAAATAAAAAGAGTTCTAGAGGGAGAGGGGGTGAAGGTGCTCTGCTGCTGCCACCCCGTGAGACCACCGGAAGAACCGACGGAGGGACCACCGTAACCGCGTGCGACCGCCGGAGGGAAAATAATGTTGGCAGCCGCGTTGGTGATGGCAACGTCGGGTCGGAGAAGGGGCGGAGGAGAGAAAGGGGAAGGTCAATCTCCGGCGGAAGGGAGGGAGGGGCTTTGGCTCCGACCGGAGAAGGGGCGGAGGAGAGTGAGGGGAAGGCAGAGGGGAGGGAGGTGCTCTGGCTCCGGTAGGAGAAGGGGCGGAGGGGCTTCGGTCAGTCGGAGAGAAAACTCCAGAGAGAGAGAGAGAGGGAGAGAGAGGAGAGAAAGAAGTGTCTGGAGAGAGAGAAGAGTCCAGAATATGAGTCCACAATATAAGACAGCTAATTAATATATAATTAATATATTATGGTAATTAACAGCTAATTGTGACAACTAATTAATAGTTAATTAGTTGGTAATTAATGTATTCAATAAATATCTGACAACTAAAATAGTCAATAATTAATAGCTAATTATAGTAATTAATTTAATTATGGAAATTAACATATATTTTCGTTTAATTATTATAATTAATTTAATTATGGTTTACCATATTTTCTATTCCAACATTACTTTCAACAACCATCCAAACAACCAAACTCTTTTTTTTCCACTTTCAATAACCATCCAAACAACCAACTCATTTTTCTTCCACTTGCAGGAGGCAAAAAGTACTCTATCCAAACACATTTTGGAAAGTGGAATATATTGAAAGTGAAATGAGTTACACCTTCATGAAAGTGCTACCTTAACACTTTTGCGGAGTTATCGCGATCCAAACAGGCCATAATAGTGCCAAAAGTAAAAATATGTTGTTCAGAGAACAACTTTGGACTGTTATCTGAAATCAGCATTTAAAGAGCTGTGTTCTGAGAAAACTTTTGAAGTGTACAATCTCAAAACTTTTGGCCAAACGTTGTTTATTGCGTTGTTTACTTATAACTCAAAAAAGTGAGTTATAACTACTAAGCAAACAGGCCGTAACAAATAAAGTAGGCAACCAACTTGTCCTATTCCCGTCATTTAATTTCTCCCATCTGTCAAATTCCAACCTATTAAACCCGCAAATATTGCAAAGACGCACGCATAAGATACAAAAGAAGAAGGAAAAAAGAAAAAAGAAAAGAAGAGAGAGAGAGAGCAAGAATGTCCATCGCCGGTGGCAGCCCTAAGCCAATCTGCAACTTCTGCTTTGAGAATCTGAAACCCATCACCGAGGACCTCCAGTCCATCCAATCTAAGACCACATCTTTTACGAATCTGGTACCATCCTAACTCTCTAACTAAACTCTTCCCCAATAATCTGACGATGTCTCCACTATATCAATAACAACATCCCCCAGTGGCTCGAGTACTATCCGCAGGGGAAGGTGACATGCCTGGTCTGCAAGTATGGGTGCCCAGGACCGACCTCACCCACCTCTACTTCCAGTCCACTGGGGAGCAGATTGAGACGCAAATCGTTGGCTGGAAGTGCGACCATTATATTGTGGAGCTGGTGAAGGAGGTGGGGAGGCTAGAGGAAAAGTTGGCAACGATGGAGGTGAAGTTTGGGAACCTGCCAGAGTATATCAAGAAGTTGGTCGCAGAGAAGATGCAAAAAAAGTATATAAAAAAAAATCCAAATTAAGATGCTGAAAAGAAAATTAATCAATTGTTGTTTGCACTTTTCAAATAGTAGAAAATTAATAAACTATTATTTGCTCTTTCCAAGCAAAATAAAATACGTACTACGCACGTGCATATATACTAGTACTACTATATAATATAAAATGTTAGCTTCACCATGATCTTTTCTTCTTCCAAGTATGTCATTATCTAATTTTACTAATTAAAATTGTTCATTAAATTTAATGAGAACAAGTAGGTAATTACGTATATAATTTTTTGTAGAAACACTTAAAATACGTGCAACCCACATGCATATATACTATTTGTAGATAATTAGTGAAATATGCCTCATTATATAGAAAGAGATGGTTTTCCAATTACTCCAGTAAAATGATAGATAAAACAAGAATGCATGCTTCCAGCTATATCCGGGAGAAACATTTGTCAACAATTTACAAGCTTTGTAACGGTTAAAAATTACATAGTAGGACTAAACATACGGTTCCAGGAGTCGTGGTTTCAACCATGCCTGAACCGTAGATTGTCCAAGGAAGTCGGTTCATAAGTTTTAAAATTTAAATGGGAGGGATCTTGTGATATTAATGGGTCAGGACGAGTTATATTTTTAAAGCAAACTGTCATGCACAAAAGTTTGCGTCCCACCGAGACGAATTTGCATAACTCTCCACGGACCGGGATTATGCGGGAAGCTTTCAGAATATTCTAGAAGATGGTAGAAGTCTCTAGAAGATAGTGGATCTCTCCGGAAGGCCCAAGATCGTTCTAGGCAGCCCAAGATCCTTCTAGATGGCCCGTGAAGTTTCCTTTTATGTTCTTAGGGAATAATACTGGAATATGCTGTTCCAGTTATGGTAGGAAGAATAATCCTCGGAATATTCTTTCCAGAAGTTTCCTTGTAAAGCTTTATGAACCATTATAAATAAGGGGGGAGGCCTCATTTGTTCCTTACCACCCAAAGTTGTAGACTTTTCTAGTATAGTGAAGTCTTAATCTTCCACTCTCTCTCTCTCTCTCTCTCTCTTTTGCTCCATATTGTTCTCAATATCGCCTTAGCTGTCACGCCCCGCTCCCATAGGAGCTTTCGTCCTCGCTAAAACGTGATGCCGCACGAGACTAAGTTGCTCTCGTGCAAGGCTAAGTCCAAAAAAACGGCCGATTCGAGCTAGGCCACAGAGTCGCACAGAGTGTCCCCGTTTGCAGCGGAAAGTAAATGAACACAAGTTGGGACAAATTCAATCTCTTTATTGATATTCAAGAAGTTTACAAGCGGCGCTAGGCCAGAATTACAAGTCGCTCAAGCTCTCTCTCTTCTGAAACATAATAGGCGTGCAAAGTGGCTTACAATATGGAATGATTCATGGCGATGTTTCGATACATTATATCCTGCATATGGTGCTTCAGCTCCTTGCAACGCTCCAAGGCTCAAGAGCTAGCTCCGCGCCTTAGCACGTTCGAGGGAAACTCTGCACCCGACGATGTCTCCTGTATCCTGCAAGAAAACTTTGGGGTTATCAGTACATTGTTATGCACTGGTAGGGAGGCTAGCTTGCCCACAATGCTATCATTACCAAACACGTTCTATTTACTTTTGTGCACCGCCTATCATTCATTGTCTTTCTAATCTTGCCTTAGGATCAGTTTCATGGCATATTTTATAACCTATCTCGTGTTACCGATTTCAATGGGTTGCATGGAAAAACATGCACGACTTACCCATACTTACCGTCCGACCTTCCCTGTCCAAAGTAAACCAAGTTAGTCAACAACTCATATATAATCAACATAACGTAGTTCGGGTAAACATTCAGTGTCAAGGGTGTATCCTTGCCTCAGAATCTAGCGCGTCATGGGCGTGTTTTCTAACTCATTTGCACGAAGTACTCTCGATCATTTGGTGCATTATATTCAAGCCGGTTCAGAAGGTGCTTCATTCAGTTAACTTAGACTATTTTATTTCAATGCAAGGACTTACACGTGGAACCAGCAAAGCCCACTTAATCTATATGCACCGGTCGCTGGCATCACAAGCCATTTTGGACGTTCCCCTTTGGCATTCTCATATATCATAGCGTGATGGCTGGTACACCTTGATAGTCTTTTGAAATACCCGAACTTACGTCTACTTGGAATGTCCGAGCCCACACCCAAGCAGCCCGTAAGACATGATTCCATCTAGGCCGGCCATGATATCGTCGATCGTTGCCCTAGGAATCCCTTATTACTCCTCTCCTCCCGTATACGAGTAGGTTGTCAGCGACCATTTTGTATTATCTTATCATTTTAACTTAACGGCTTGTCCCTGAGCCGTAGGCTGTCTGTGAGCCATGATGCGTTATCGACCAGGTTGGCGGCGGCGTCCGTGTAGCGCGGGTAGCGAGCCCCGATGCACGTCCCCGTTATACTTGTCGCTAACCATTCCTTTTTTTCTTATCTTTTATTCATTCTTTCTTTTCTTTCTTTCACTTGTTCGTTCGTTCATTGATTCATTCACATATTCATTCATTCATTCATTCATTCGTTGATTCATTCATTCACTTATTCGTTCATTCATACATTATGCAACTCCCCGTACGGGAGTCGCCTTGGCGACCCATCGGTCCCGAAGTCTTCCAATATTGTTATACTCTACTCGGAACGACTATGTTGATAGTCTTTCCATTTCATTGTTATAAACCATTCATTGTTAAACGCATAAGTAACTTGAATGTAAGCTTGTGCCTTAGCACGAGCGTGGAGTGCGGTGTGAGTGTACTCATATTTTTCAAGTTCTTTTCCATATTCTATACAAGCATACAAGATGAGATTATTCCCTTAGCTAGGTGCGTTGAGTCATTTATTACCATGCAAGGTGTTATCGCCTAGCGATTCTAGTGATAGTGTCCGTATTGTTAAGTTTCTAGGCTAAGCAAAGACGGGTTTGTAGAAGCATGGAATTTCAGAACCAGAAAGTCTATGCGCCAGACTACATGCGCCAAAGCTTGGACAAAGTGCTTCACAGCAAAAAGCAACAAATATAGACATTGAAAGAGAACTTTTTTGTAACATATAAAAGTCTATTACATGTCTAAGAAAGACTGTACAAAGGAGAAAGAAAAGATCCTAAGTCTACAGCCAGCAATCAACATGCGCCCTCAGCCAGGCGCATCCCACCATGCGCCCTCAGCAAGGCGCATCCTTTTCAGCAGCTCAGTTATGTGCATCCTCAGTTATGTGCATCCCTTGGGCAGCTCAGTTATGTGCATCCCTTCAGCAGTCCAGTTATGTGACATCCTTCCAGCCAGGCTCACCTGGCCGAGCAGGACGAGGGTGGCAATTAATCCCCCCATCCAAAAGCTAAAGGAAGAGAAGAGCACCGCAATCGACCCGCGACTAAGGGAGCAGCTTCCAACCAGAATGGGCAACACCCACGCAGAGAAGGAGCTCGCCAAAGCTCGAGGAAGACGGTCAGGGCACCGCAATTCTGATCTACGGCTCTTCCTACACAACGGAGACGAGGCTCGTACATCCCTATCTTTGGATGCAACCGGCGCCTTTCGCCTGCCTCGGAAGCCCTCGACTCCGACTTTTGGATGTAACAGTCACCTTCAAGTGCATCAATGAAGACATTGCGTCACATCTTCACCCTCGAGAGCATCTCGTCAATAGAATGCATTCGAGTAAACGAATTCATGTCGGAAGGACGTAAGAGAATGAGAAGCAAACCCTCTCCATGCCAATATTTATAGGCCGAGCTGATCAAACCCATGCGCCAAGTGGATGGCTCTCCGAATTCTGTGCAATGAATTTGCATTAAATGGATGAACCGGACGCTTCGAATTCAGCCAAGTCAAAATGGCTATTTAAAGCACTCGAAGAACGTAACAGTTGCACCATCAAAGACGTCTCACGAAGCGGATGCGCCGGCCAGACCGTGCATCACACAGACGTGCCCTTTAACATCAAGCGCATCATATAGACGCGCCCTTCAGTACCAAGAGCATCACAGGGGATGCGCCCCTATGCGTCCCCATGCGCCTAGTGGAACGCCAACCGACGTGCCCACTCAGCTGTCCATCGAATGTCACAAACATTAAATACTGAACTGACAGAGTTGGCAGCACGCCTCCCAAAGTCTGAACAGTCAGCAGCTTTTTCAGAAGACGAAGCATCGCCAACGTCAGCATCATCATTACTCCCCTCCGACGGCTACTGCCACGTGGCCACCCAACCATCTCGCATGCGCCTCCGCGGCCATGTGCCCAAATCTGCATACGCCTCAAAAAGCTGTGCGCCTCAGACTTTTCACTGATCCTACTGTTACAACTCTGCATGCGCCTCAAAAGCCATGCGCCCCAGACTTCTCCCTGATCCAAAAAGACAGGAGTAAAGTCACTACTGAAGCTCTGCATGCGCATCAAAAGCCATGCACCCAGAATGGTTCGTGACTACTAAAGGTTACGAGCCAAAGTCTCCTAATGCGCCCAATCCTAGGCGCATCCTACCAGATCATTCCTTCCACCAAATTCGAGATCTCCGAGCCATGGGTCGACGACACGTGTCCTTTGACTCAACTCATCCAAGATCTCAGCAACAGAAAGATCTTCTTCTCTGCTACGTGCCGGTTCACAACAGCAACATGAAGAAGTCAACCCCCTCGATCAGGGCGCATCGTCCATGTACCTCCATCAGCAATCAACACGTGGCATCCCCGCGTACAGGCGCATCCTACATATGTGCGCATGTGCAGCCAGCCTGCAAAACTATAAATAGAGGGATTATTTTCTTCTTGGACATACGGACCAACCTACGTGCACACATATCAACTTCCACAGCGAACAGACAGAGACTTCGCACCACCAGAGAGGCAGATACAGATACTCAACGTCTTCCTCCTCTCAGCAAGCTCCAGCACCCAGAGCAATCCAGACCTTCAGAGAACCGATAACCGTCGTCAGATCGTCAACGGAGTCAACGCATTACCACTCACTCCATTGGCACAAGAAACCCAGATTAAACAAAAGTGTACTCCTAGGACTACGCCTAAGTCCTATATTGTAATACTGTTCTGTTTGTATTGAAATTTACAATCAAAGAATTTTAATGGCAAACAAGCTGGCGACTCTGCTGGGGACCTCTTTCTCCTCCAACGAGAAAGCTGTGTCACAATCCGACGACGTGAAGGTGGGCTCCTCCCACAAGACGCTGGTCGTACGCCTCAATCAACAGGCATATGAGGAGTTCATATCTGAAGGCAGTGCGAGTCCTTCGAAGCGGCTGCCAAAGCCGTAGAAGACCCGCCTAGTCTGGGCGTGCAAGGTCGACGCCTCGGGTACCACCACCGAAGGGGATGCGCCAATCCAGCCTTCCCTTCCTGCTGACGTCCTTAGCAACCAAGATGCGCCCGCTGGTGCAGCGCATCTCTCGGGGAAACGTGCGGCTAACCACGTTCCCCAGCCATCTCCCTCTCAGGCGAGGAAGATGCGTCGATGGAGCAGGGGCGCAGCCAATGCCCCGCACATCACCTCTGATGTGCCACAGAAGATCTCTGTCTTTGACAGACTCACTCGCTGCAGTGGCGAGGAGAATTTGGATTCTGAGTACTACGCGCCCCAGCGGCCTGGTACGAAGAAGTCCAAGGCAGTACGGGCCATGCGTCCCAAACGTGCTATGCCTGCAACAAGCTAGAAGCATGCGCTCACAATCATGCGCGCTGCTGATGGTAAGTTGTACAAGGTCGACTCGAGGGCTGCGGCGCCGAGAACGAGCCGACCTTCAAAGTCCTTGTCTCACTTGGGCGCATCTACTGCGTGCACAACCAAATCGAGTAAGGCAAATCCAGTGGTCTTGAACTCCCGCGCCTCCTCTGGTTGTGCGTTTGAGGTCCGTTCAAGTCACTCCAAATGCTGTGGTTCTCCCATTACTGATCGGGATGCCTGTTTGGTATTAGATCAGGGGGCGCGGCACTCACTTGACCACCCCGGCGCTTGGCCTTGCCATGCGCCTGAAGGGGGTGCGAAGGTGGCACACTCCTCCAACGATCTGCGTAACATGATTACTCACAAGCGCCGATCAGAAGAGTTGACTGACAAGCACGATGCGTCTCTCACGGGGCATACTTGTGCTGTGGTTACCATCAACTGCTGTTGCAAAGCGGCAGTCCCACCAAGGCAATCGGTGTTCCAGCGGCTACAATCATCAACATCTCTCCGACGTCGCCTCGAAAAGAAGGTGTCAACAGAAGAGGAACCAACTGTTGCTTCATGCAACGTGATCTCCAACTCCTCGTCAGTCCGAAAGACGACTGGCGGCCTCTCTTCCTCGTCCAAGAGCCAGCCGAGGAAAACTAAGACAGCTGTCTCATCCTCCGGAGTGTTCGAAGGCACTCGAGCGAGGAAGAAGTTCTTGGAGGAAGCTGGGGGTAGTCAGACCCTTGTCGAGCCTCCTTCCGAAGACGAGTGTGTCCAAAGCACACTTGGGGCAGATCCTCGAGGCGAAGTCAGCCTCCCAGAAGCCCCTGAAGATGAGGATATCCCCCAGAACATAGCTGGGGGTAGTCTAGCATCTGCGGACCCGAGTTCCGGAGACGAAGAGGCCCTTCAAGATGGAGCTGAGGGTAATCAGGCCCTTGCGGATGCGCCTGTGGTGAATGTTCTCCCCAACATAGCCGGGGGTAGCCCAGACGAAGCTCCAGGAGAGGCAACTCCCCTACAAGGGAGTGAGGCCGAGAATGAGGCCTCAACTCATCCGTCCACTCCCGGCCGCATCATGACAGTAAATGTGACTGAGGCTGATGTCGAGTCTGATGCGCCGCCAACAGACCTCGTCCAGCGCATAGATATCCTGGAGGGAGGACTCAAAACCCTCTCTGCCTCCATGCAAACACTGACTCAGGCAGTGTTTGAGATACGGTCAGCTTTGACCAGGACACCTTCTACCGGTCCCGATCCAGGGCCAATGGAGAGTCGAGTGTACCCCTTCAACGGGTATCCTCGGACGCAGGTCGCCAAGAAGCACCTCGGACGTCAGAGCCCTCAAATGCTCAACATCCAGTGGTACCACCTTCCCCGACTCCCAGCTCCACGGAAGATGTGGTCGAGATGATCAGGGACCTGCGCGAGCGCTTTGAGTCCAAGACGAGACAAGAGGAGTGCCAGAAAATGGGCATCCCCCAGCCTTATCCCCTCGAGTGGAATAAGGTGGTTTATCCTCCAAAGTATAAACCACAAACACTGACCCGTATGACGGGAAGGACTCTCCTCGTCGCTACCTGACGTATTTCCAGTCTCAGACGGGACATCTTCCGAAGGAGGACGCGCTTCTTACCAGCATATTTGTTGGGGCACTGAAAGGAGTGGCGTACGACTGGTACTGCAGCCTCCCCGACAATTCAATATCTTCCTTCGACGACCTGACGCACCTCTTTCTCGACCGTTTCTACGACGACGGGAAGGACATGACAATGGCGTCCCTTATAGAGATACGCCAGAAGGAGAAGGAAACAGTTCGAGTGTTCATCGAACGCTTCCGACAGGCCTGCTTCAGACTGCCCCCGGGCATGCCAGAACATGCACTTCTCTCCTCCTGCAGCATGAACATGCTACCTGCAGTCAAGATCTGGCTCAACTCTGCTCCTCCTCCCGACTGGAGCTCCTTGATCATTGAAGCAGAAGCCGCGAAGAAGAAGGCAACCAACGCTCGTCTTCTGGGAGTTAGTTTCCCTGCCTTCGAGGACAAGGGAAAACGGCCTGCAACCAATAACCCCGCACGAAAGGCAAAGGGGAAGCAGGTATTGACTGTCAATGCCTCAAAAGGTGCATCAGCACCTACTCAGAAGCCTCCACTTGCACCGAGGCCAAAGGAAGTTTATTCGTTCAACGACGAAGACACCCTGTAGCTCTTTGAGATACTGAAGCAGGGCGACAAGATCAAGCTTCCGGACCCTAAGCATCCCGATGAGGTTGGGAAAGTGGACAACCCGAGGTACTGTCACTACCATCGGTTTGTCGGACACCCAACCAAGGACTGCTATGTCCTCAAGAATTACATCCAGCGCATGATCAATGCGGATGTAATCTCCGTCGACTACGAAGAGAAGACGGTGTCAGCCAACGTGGTGTCACTCCAGTTTGGCACCCTGCCGCCGACTACAACACAGGATGGCGTCGTCTCCATCCCTAAGGCGACAATGGAGGTGGTTAACTTACCACCAACCCGTGACAACGTGAGTGGACTCATCCTACTCACCACATCTCGAGGAGAGATCCTGTGGGTTCACCCCGATCTCGTCTCCGAGGTGACTCAACCGGAGGTACGCCCTACCTCCAAGTCCAAAGGCAGGAAGATCAAGTCTTGCCGTATGGTCTATTCTTTAGCGGAAGAGGCACTTCCTGTGCAGACGCATTCACAACAGAACGCCCAACCAGACGAAGCTGCCGTCGAGGTGGTGCCTTCTGGTACCGTTCCTGCTGTCCAGGACGAGGGCCCGTCTAAGCCCTCAGTAGCCAATAAACAGAAGCAGACAGAGGCCCGCTTTGACAGGCCTCTGCGAAAAGAGAATGCTTCGGGGCTAGCCAAGCCCCACAACTTTGACATACTGGCGCAACTCGCCAGTACTCCTGCCCGCCTATCTCTATTCGAGCTCCTCCGTCTTTCCAAAGACTCCCGAAAAGCTCTCTGCGAAGCTCTGAAGGATGCTGAATCCTTTCTCAGTCAGGTCAAGCAGCTGGAAGATCTTCCGACTGTGTGCAAGCACTGTCACTGTACGGAGGAGGTTGTCCCCAATATAACCTTCACCCAACAGGACATGTTGCTCAAACACAATCGACACAACAGGCCACTGTATTACACAGGGTACATCGATTCAGTCAAGGTGAAGCGGATTCAGATCGATCCGGGGTCTTCCCACAGCATCATCCCGAAGACGCTGCTCTCAACACTGGGGATCCCAATGTACCGACTGGCGCCCTCCAATACAACAATCAGTGGTTTCAACGCCAGCAAAAGCGAACCACTGGGCAAAATACGACTAAAGTGCCACATCGGTAACCTCAGAATCGAGGTCACTTGTTATGTCGTGGACGCTGAAGTCAACTACAACATTCTGTTGGGTCGTCCATAGCTGCACGAGTACATGGTGGTGCCATCCACGCTCCACCAATGTATGAAGTACGTGTCCACCAATAATGTCATCCGTACGGAGTTCGCGGATATCGACCCCTTCAAAGGGATTGAAGCCTACTTCACCGATGCTGACTTATACAAGTCACCTGACGAGGAGGAGGCCAATGATGCTGATGACGAAGCAAAAACGACAGCAGAGCCGGACATGGAGCCTGAGGTCACTCCCGATGCTCCTTTGAAGATCCGACTCAAAGGCAAACCGCCTCAGAAGTTGCCCCCCATGAGCATTAAGCTATTCGGGAAAGCACCTGCTGCTCCTGAAGCTCCCCTGAAGATACGGCTCAAGGGAAAGCCGCCTCAAACATCGGCTCCCCTTGTGGCAAAACTACAGGGGAAGGCGCCAATCACCGGAGGCACAGCGGAGGCACCTCTGAAGGTGCATCTTAAGGGCAAGCCGCTGCCATCCCAGCTGCCAGAGAAGGCCCAGGTAGTCCTCTCGGACTCCCAGATCAGTGCTGTAGTGGACCCTCCCGATCCTACTCCAGTGCTTACAGATGAAGAGCTGGGGGAATATATCTCGGCCGATGTAGATGCCCCATCTCTCGACAATGTAATCACACGGGATAAAATCTCATATTTCATCAATAACAGAGTGTCTTTTAATTATTCTAGTCTTTCACATTGGAATGCCATGTATACATTAGATAACGCTCTACGGTCGTTGCAAACACATGACGACCGTCCATCATGTAAATCGAGTAGTCCCGTCCCAAGGGGTCTGTTACATAGTCCCACCACGGAGTCGAGACAAAGAATCCATCATCTTTGGCAAGGTCGAGCGTCATCAAGACCTCCCACCACTCGAGCCAGAACCAGATGCCGGCAGAATGCAACTCTATCGGTACACGGACAAGGCAAAGTACCTCATCCAAAAGATGGGTTACGACCTAAAAAGCGACAAAGGCCTGAACTACGGCAAAGGTCGACGTCTCCCTCTCCGGATTCCAACACCTAAAGGAAAGCCGCAGGACTACTACAACAAAACTCGACGGGTGGCAGGCTATGTCACGCCGCCGTCAACTCCAGAGAGTTCAGACGCAGAGGAAATTGAACATTCTCACTCATCTGAAGCGTCAACGTGGGATTCCGATACCAGTATCGGATCTGTCTTCAAAAGAGTGCTGTCAGCCAACATGACATCTGCACAATCTCAAGAAGAAGAAGGCGAAGACCAAGCGCCGGAATTCTTCGAAGAAGAACACTGGGCTCAATGCCTGGGACAACAATGGGAGTCTCGTTTTGAATTACGTGAACCTCCCACCGAAGAAGAAGTCGAACAGATCGACCTTGGGGATAGATCTTCTTCCAAACCCATCTTCGTCAGCAAAAGCCTAAAAGGAGAAGACCGAGAATCTTTAATCCAACTGGCTAAAGAATATATCGACGTCTTCGCCTGGAGCTACGAAGATATACCGGGACTTGATCCCCAGATTGCGATGTATAGGTTGAACATCTTGCCTGATGCCAAGCCTATCAAGCAACAACAGCGGCGCTTCCGTCCGAACATCATGAACGCCATCGATCAGGAGGTAGACAAACTCTTGACTAGCAGCTTCATCCGTAAAGAGCAACACCCAGATTGGGTAGCCAACGTCGTCCCCGTCACCAAGAAGAATGGGAAGATACGAGTCTGTATCGACTTCAGAGACCTCAACTCTGCTTGCCCGAAGGACGAATTCCCGCTTCCAATCACCGACGTAATGATCGACAACACATGTGGCTTCGAGCGCATGTCTTTCATGGACGGATATTCGGGCTACAACCAGATCAAGATGTTCCCCGATGACGCAAAACATACGTCATTCAGGACTCCAAAGGGCATTTTCTGCTACACAGCGATGCCCTTCGGCTTGAAGAATGCTGGTGCGACATACCAACGTGCTATGAGCACCATTTTTCGTCAACATCTTTGCAAGATAGTCGAATGCTATGTCGACGACATCGCAGTCAAGATCCGTCTCAAAGAAGATCACCTGCAAGACCTCAAGACAGTCTTCGACCTCATGCGGGCGCATCAACTCAAGATGAACCCCGCTAAATCCTTCCTTGGGGTTTCGAACGGAAAATTCTTGGGCTTCATCATCACGGCGAAAGGCATTCATGTCGATCCCGAGAAGACCAAAGCAATTCTTGATATGGACCCTCCGAAGAATCTTCGAGAACTTCGAGGCCTACAGGGACGTCTGGCATACATCCGGAGGTTCATAGCAAACCTTTCCGGCAAATGTCAACCCTTCACCCAGCTCATGAAGAAGGAGTCTCTTACGTCTGGACAGAGGAATGCCAAAAGGCTTTCGACGACATCAAAGTCTACCTGACGAGCCCTCCAGTCCTGGTGGCACCCGTCGCCGGCAAACCATTCCTACTCTACGTCTGTGCCATAGATCATTCCCTCGGCGCCCTGCTAGCTCAGAACAGCGACACAGACTATGAGCAAGCAATCTACTACCTCAGCCGAACTCTGATCGGGGCCGAACACCGGTACAACCCCGTTGAAAAGGAGTGCTTGGCTCTGGTATTTGCCATCCAAAAGACTCGTCATTATGTCTCGGGCCAGACAATTCACGTCATTTCTCGAGTTAATCCGCTCAGGGTCCTCATGACGAAGCCAGGATCACTGAACTCCCAGCTAGCCACATGGGCGATCTTGCTAACGCCATACAACATGGTGTTCGTTCCACAGAAGACTGTTAAGGGTCAAGATCTGGCCGACTTCTTAGCTGCACACCCCATCCCAGAGTCCTCAAGACTCTATGAAGACATCCCGAATGAGGTCCAAGAATCAAATATCATCGAAGAAAGCTCCATCTGGCGGATGTTTTTCGATGGCGCTTCAAGAACAGGCCCCAAAGGCCAAATCGTCGCAGGAGTAGGGGTGGTATTAGTCTCCTCCGATCAGCTGGTCATCCAGCGTGCTTACTTCCTTTCGAAGCCGTGCTTCAACAATGTTGCTGAGTACAACGCGCTCATTATGGGACTCCAGCTAGCGCAACAGCTGGGGGTGAATCATCAGGAAGCCTACGGCGACTCAAAGCTCGTCGTAAATCAGATCAGAGGGCAATACGAGGTTCGCCATGAAGATTTGATCCCCTACCATAAAGTTGCATTGAACATCATTTCAACCTTCACCGGGTTCTTCATCGAATACGTACCTCGTCTACAAAATCTAGAGGCCGATGCTCTAGCTGGCCTCGCAGCCTCTTTGGCGGCACCCCTCGGAACTCAACACTGCGTCACGGTGGTGGGTCGAGACTTGGTCTGCCCTAAAAACAACCTGCGCTCACAAGTGGCTCACGCCATGTCAATGGGTGCCGGTGTTAACGTCCAAGATTGGGGATTTCTGTTCATCGACTTCGCTGTCTACGGAATTCTCCCAGAGGACCCGAAATAAGCCGTCTCGGTCAGGAGACGCTCTCTTCGATTCTACTACGATACGACTACTAAAATGCTGTACCGACGCTCCTACGATGGACTTCTCCTTCGATGTTTGTCTAACGAAGAAGCAGTCGAAGCCCTTCGAGAAGCTCATGATGGAACCTGCGGGGCCCATCAGCCCGGTCCTAAGTTGCAGGATCGACTGAGACGCATGGGCTATTACTAGCCAACCATGGCCTCTGACGCTATTGAATATGCTAAGAAGTGCCATGCATGCCAGCTTCACGCAGACTTCATTCATACACCGTCCGAACCACTACATCCTACAGTCGTCTCCTGGCCCTTCGAAGCTTGGGGAATGGACATTGTGGGACCAATCACCCCTCCTTCATCGAGAGGACACCGCTTCATCCTAGCAATCACCGACTACTTCTCCAAATGGGCAGAAGCAGTTCCTCTGGCAGAAGTGAAAAGCTCCAGGGTGATCAGCTTCATCAAGCACCACATCATCTACCATTTCGGGGTACCCCGAAGGATCATCCACGATAATGGTCCTCAGTTCATCAGCCATGTCTTCAGCCGATTCTGTGACAAGAATCGCATTCAAAACATGGCATCAACCGCCTACAATCCGGCAGCAAACGGATTGGCAGAGGCGTTCAACAAAACTATTGTCAGGCTACTCAAAAAGGTCGTGTCATCTAACAAACGAGACTGGGATGAAAAGCTTGGCGAATGCCTTTGGGCCTACCGCACAATGGTACGGACCCCGACAGGCAATACACCATTCTCCTTGGTCTACGGAAGCGAAGCGGTACTGCCTCTCGAGATTCAGATACCCTCACTCCGCGTAGCAATCACAAACCAACTCACAGAAGAAGACAATCAACGTCGTCGTCTGCGGGAACTGGAGGCACTTGACGAAAAGTGTCTTCTAGCTCAACAACGCATCGAACTCTACCAGGCCCGTATATCACAGGCTTTCAACAAGAAGGTCAAGAAGAGGACTTTCCAAGTTGGCGACCTGGTTCTGGCAGTCAGGAGGCCGATGGTGTTGACTCACAAAACACCAGGAAAGTTCGAGCCCAAATGGGAAGGACCTTTCATCATCGAGACGGTATACTCAAACAGTGCTTACCGTCTCGCCAAACCCAATGGGGACTTGTTCATGATGCCCATCAACGGCAAGTTCCTAAAGAAGTACTACTCTTGACATCTTTCAGACATGTGCTTCCACCAGGGGATCTGTGGACCCAATCATCAGGGCTCACAGACAAATTCCCTTCCACAAAATCATACGCTTCCGGAACCCAGCTGTTCCGTGGCATCCTCCAGTAGAAGAACAACCACGTCCATATCACCTCTGAGTTGTTCTCCTACGTCCTACAAGGCAGAATCTTACACCCCGTAAGATTACGCTATCCTTCATGTTTACCAAGTCCACATTACCTCTGAGTAAACATCCCGTACAGACAACCCCCACGTTGCCGTACATCGATCGCAGAACTTCCACGTCCACATTACCTCTGAGTAGTTCTGTGCATCTCCCAGAGTCATTCCTACCACGTCCATAACACCTATGAGTAGGAAGATTCTATCATTTGAACCCCATATTTGCCACGTTCACATTACCTCTGAGCAGATACATTGGGTCCTTCAAACTTATTATCTGTATCTAAAACTAAGGTACGCAAAAGATAATAGGTCCACACAAATCATCAAAGTTCATGACAAGCAAAAATGAACACATCGCAGAAAATGGTGTACTTCTTTATTTAAAAAAAGAGAGTAAAGGATTACACTATCCCCAGCAAGAGTTGCAAAAAATACAAAAAACAGAGACTACAAGCCCTAAATATCCCCAGGGTTGGCGGAAAGCTCTGCAATTCGGCGTTTCAAATCTGCCGCCCGAGTCTCCACAGTCGCCAAGACTCGACGTTCAGCTTCTTGACGCATCGCTTCAACAGCCTCAGCAGAAGTTTCATTCTCGTGCTTCTCATCAAGCTGCTGTCTCTACTGAGCCAGGGTAAGAGCTCGCAGAGTGAAAGCTGCTTCCTCCTTCTTGAATGCTACGTGTTCAACCTGGACACGTTCAGCGTCCAATAGGAGTCGGGCCCGCTGATCCTCAAGGCAGCGCATCTGCGCGTCAATCTTCGCGATATTAGAGTCCAACGCAGCTCACGTCTCCACTGTCTCCCGCGTAGACTGAGGCAATCGCTCCATCGCAGCTTCAGTCTCAGCCACTTCGCGTTCCCAGACACTCACTGTGGCCTGGTAAGAAGACTCAGTCTCGGCGAGCAGCTTATCCTTCTCCGCATCTATCAGGACAGAGAGATCATTTCGCTGGATGCGCTCTAATTCGGAAAGCCGCTGGTCCAACTCAGCCACCGTAGCTTCCAGAATGACGGCCAGGTGATCGTGGCCCTGGTGAACACGGATCAGGTTGATATGAGGCAATGCCAGAGTTCTTGTCGTCGCAAAGCTCCCCTTGGCGTCCGTCACTGCCGATACCCCCTCTACAGAATTTTGTACACTGTCTCAACGATGAATTTCACATATTCATCTGCGTCCGCCAGCACCTGCGGCATCATAGCAGGGGTTAGAGGACCTACTCCAGTCGGCGGACTGGAAGAAGACCCGCCGACCACAACCTGCGAGGCTGGAACCTCGGTATCAGTAGGCTCTTCATCAACAGGGGCCTGACTACTAGTTCGAAGAGCCAAAGGAACAGAAGAAGCTGGGACAGGCGTCGAGATAGTACCCCAAGTGGAAGGAGCAACAAAGGGTTCCATCACACCCTTACCCTTCCCGAACTTGGAAGTACCACCGATGTCAGTGGCCACCTCTCCAATACCCAACGTGCTATCACCAGCCAATACTTCCCCTGGCAGAATGGAAAGATCAACACTTACCTCCCGGCTCGTCCCTGAAGTCAGGACCGCCAGACGGGTCTCTTCATCAAATCCCTCTACAGGGACAGGATCTGTCGCTACCACCGGATCGGTAGCCACCTCAGCTTCCGCCGCTGAGTCTGGGGTAGGGCTCGGCAATGATGCAGCCGACCTCCCCTCATCATAACAAGGAGGGGAATCAACCCTCTCCTCTGTTCCAACCATCTCTGTTACCTCCGCAACAGGCTCTTGCAACCCTGGAGCGACGTCATCCGAAGACGACGAACTCCACCCCACTTCATCACCAGGAAGCCTCGTGTCTGCTGGACCCTCGGCATCCAAGGCCCCAGCTGCGGCCTTTATCATCTCGGAAGCTGCTGCATCCTCAGCTTCCTTTCTGACATAATTCGGGGACGCTGGAATCTCCACGACAACAACATCCTCCGGATTCTCCTTCATAGGAGACATCATAGTCGACGGGATGCGCACTTCAGACAAACCCGCCATCTCCTTCGGCCTGCTCCCACCAGACTTTGGAGTACGAGGTTTTCTTGTTAGCGGCTCCTATACAAGGGGGAAGCATTGATTACATGAAATATTGAACCCAAACCAGACTATGTGGGACATCCTTACCTCTGCAGATGCTGAATCCGATGACAACGTCGGTGACGATGTCTTCTTTAGCTTCTTTGACGCAGGAGATCCAACCCCTGCATCTGCACGTCGTTTCGGTTGATCAACCGAAGGTTCAGCCTGACCCCCTGGGGATGCGATGGGGGCAGCGTGATGACCCACCCCTGGTGGACGGTGTGATCGAGCCCTAGCCGATACATGCCCAGTCACCGCTAACGGGGTGCCTGCAACGAGACTCGTCTCCCTATCATACCCGGAAGGCGCGGCAGCCATAACGCAGTAAAACTTGGCGGCCGAGTAAAGAATGGGCGGCCGCGGATCCTGGGCAGGCAGCGTAAAGCGAGCTCCGGTACATCCAGCATTATAGTAATGCCAAGCTCGTGCGCCATCCAGCAAACTTCCAGCATACCCCAGGGTGATACTGGGATTGTCCAACATCAGCTGCGTATAACCGAATTGACGTGCAAAGTGGCTCGGTAAATACGGTTCCAGGAAGCACTGATTCCTGTTCCGGTACACCAGGTGGGATGGCCGAATACTTTGCAACCAGCGGAATCCCCACGGAGGCAGAGCGGTGGCATCTTCACCTGAATCCCTTAAGTCTTCGTTGGCCTCAAAACCCAAGAAGATCGGACCAACTTTGGTGATCTCCCATCCCTAAAGATGGGATAAAACCCTTCTGCAAACAGGGACGCCAGTGTGCGACCAACTCCTCTGGTGGAAGCGGCGGAGGAATGCATCTCCGGCCCTGTAGTCTTCTTCTGAACCCGGACTCATTACATTGGGATGGTGTAAAATTAACCACCCCATCAAATAGTGAAACGGCAGTTCAGTACGCGGAAAGTTATCTTTTCGACCCCGGTCATGAATCACATTTCCCGCGAACTCGCGTAAACCTCGCAGTAAATTACATACCATTGCGGAGAGTAGAGCCAGGCGCCGAGCAAAGACCAACTTCACAGCTGGCAGGATCAAGTGTCGGGTCACTCTCTCTACAGAGCCGGATCCGCCCGGGAAGACATAATCCCGAAGCCAAACCATAAGATACGCGACTAATACTGCTTTCGACGACATTCGATGAGCAAGATGCCAGAAACAGCTGTAGGAGCGTTCATCAGACTGCTGGTCCTCGTTCTCCCGGAGATTCTTCTCATCTAACCTGCTCATCTCATAGAGCACTTCGCTACGAGATAGCGCTGACGGAGTGGAGAATTACGAGGGATCCCCCTTGTCTTGCCTAAAGACGTAATCTCTCCAAGCGGTCACATGAGGCTGCAATCCGCTCTTGTCCCTCTTCTGCATATAGTAATGATGACTCGCCACTTCCTTAAAGACGGCCGTCATCTCCTCAGCCTTGTCCCCCAGGACTTGAAACTCTTTGTTGGTCGGAAAATACTCTTCATAGGGTTCCGATCCCCAAGGGAGCTTTGATACCTCATACATCTCATAAAGTGCGAGCCCTAACTCCCCCACCGGAGTAAAAAAGGTCCCGGTATAGATATCAAACATCTCTAAGAGTGCGAGGAACATATGCCTGTTAACGTCAACACCTGTCTGGATGGCACGAATTGCGGCAGTCAGCCCAATTTCTCGGAGCTCAGTCTGGAACCGCGACAAAACCCAGAGTGTCAGTTTATCCCATTTGGAAACGTAATGACACCAACCCTCTACCCGAAACTCTCCTTTCGGGTATGAGCGTTCCATCAACAGCATGCGATGTGCAAAAGTCAAGGCACTATGAGCAAATGTATCAAGGGGAACATCACTGTAAATGCTCCCAGGGCGTAGAGTCCGCCAGGTGAAAGAAGAACCAGACCGCACTGCGGTCAAAGTATCTTTCTGATTGTAGGTTGAATCAATTTTGATGATGCCAGTCACCGCCCCTCCCTGAGAGGGAGTAAGATCCCAAGACATCCTCCTCTTGGAAGCAAGACGACAGAAGGCCATCAAGGGCCATTGACGTTCAAGTTGCTTAACGGTCATATGCACTCCTTTTGCTGTAAAAAACCAGTCTTCCTTGGCCTTCAACACTGTTGCTTCAGTAGAAGTAAGGCGATTCCCAAACAGGAACTCAGGCTTCAAGAAGGTCACTTTATCAGATGTGGCAGATTTCAAAACACCACGCTCCATCATCCGTTTGAGGAACCCATACTGCTGTTCCCGGATTTGAGTCATTCTTTCGGGATGCTAGTCCAGCATAATAGCGGCTTGAGCCGGGTTTATCACTTCCTCGTTATAATCTACTCCCGTCTGGCAGAGGGCAGTGTCCAGGAGCACTTCACTCAAGAGTGGGATAGGCATCGACACTAGCAAAGATTCGAAAAATGTTAGAAATAACAAAAGAATCTGAGTCGCATCAAAAGCGTATGGCGCCTCAGTGAAAGGCTTCGGCGCATCATCAGGGTCTAAACCCATGCGCATCAGTAGTAGAGCCTCGACGCATCTTCAGGACTTGAACCCATGCGCGTCGGCGACAAAAAAATCTCGGCACATCATCAAAAGACTCAAGGTCTATGTGCGTTGGTGTACGTAAAATGAAACTTACCAACCACCTCCGGTCGAACTTCGACAGGCCGACGGGGAACATCGGCCGCTGCAGCTTTCACAGGTTCTTTTCCTTTGTCCTTGCCAGTACCGCCGCGAGGAGTCTTGGGAGCCATTTCTTTGAGAGAAGAAAAGTTAGGGTTTTTTAAGAAGAACTCTAAAGAAAGCAAAAGCAAGGAGAAGAAGAAATCTCTCTCTCTCTCTCCATCTCTCGCCTATTTATATGGCTTGGTCGCACGCGTGAACCGATGATGTACGATCTCAACCGTCGCCTCGGGTTCTGTGAAGAGATAACCACAAATAAAACCAAAAAAGATCATCATTAATCTTTTTAGGTTACCGAGGCGTCATCATTAGCACTAACTGAGCGGAGCATGCTCCCAGCACTGACGCGCGGAGTATCTATGCGCCCTGACGGTCATACGCCTCCACTACCATCCTTCTTATTCAAAGTATTCCAAAACTTATCCAAAATTTTTGAAAACTTTGAAGGGGGTCTTGTAGAAGCATGGAATTTCAGAACCAGAAAGTCTATGCGCCAGACTACATGCGCCAAAGCTTGGACAAAGTGCTTCACAGCAAAAAGCAACAAATATAGACATTGAAAGATGACTTTTTTGTAACATATAAAAGTCTATTACATGTCTAAGAAAGACTGTACAAAGGAGAAAGAAAAGATCCTAAGTCTACAGCCAGCAATCAACATGCGCCCTCAGCTAGGCGCATCCCACCATGCGCCCTCAGCAAGGCACATCTTTTTCAGCAGCTCAGTTATGTGCATCCTCAGTTATGTGCATCCCTTGGGCAGCTCGGTTATGTGCATCCCCTCAGCAGCCCAACTATGTGCCATCCTTCCAGCCAGGCTCACCTGGCCGAGCAGGACGAGGGTGGCAATTAACCCTCCATCCAAAAGCTAAAGGAAGAGAAGAGCACCGCAATCGACCCGCGGCTAAGGGAGCAGCTTCCAACCAGAATGGGCAACACCCACGCAGAGAAGGAGCTCGCCAAAGCTCGAGGAAGACGGTAAGGGCACCGCAATTCCGATCTACGGCTCTTCTTGCACAACGGAGACGAGGCTCGTACATCCCTATCTTTGGATGCAACAGGCACCTTCCGCCTGCCTCGGAAGCCCTCGACTCTGACTTTTGGATGTAACAGTCACCTTCAAGTGCATCAATGAAGACATTGCGTCGCATCTTCACCCTCGGGAGCATCTCGTCAACAGAATGCATTCGAATAAACGAATTCATGTCGGAAGGACGTGAGAGAACGAGAAGCAAACCCTCTCTCCATGCCACTATTTATAGGCCGGGCAGATCAAACCCATGCGCCAAGTGGATGGCTCTCCGAATTCCGTACAATGAATTTGCATTAAATGGATGAACCGGACGCTTCGAATTCAGCCAAATCAAAACGGCTATTTAAAGCACTTGAAGAACGTAACAGTTGCACCATCAAAGACGTCTCACGAAGCGGATGCGCCGGCCAGACCGTGCATCACACAGACGCGCCCTTTAACATCAAGCGCATCACATGGACGCGCCCTTCAGTACCAAGAGCATCATAGGGGATGCGCCCCCATGCGCCCCCATGCGTCCCCATGCGCCTAGTGGAACGCCAACCGACGCGCCCACTCAGCTGTCCATCGAATGTCACAAACATTAAATGCTGAACTGACAGAGTTGGCAGCACGCCTCCCAAAGTCTGAACAGTCAGCAGCTTTTTTAGAAGACGAAGCATCGCCAACGTCAGCATCATCATTACTCCCCTCCGACGGCTACTGCCACGTGGCCATCCAACCATCTCGCATGCGCCTCCGCGGCCATGTGCCCAAATCTGCATACGCCTCAAAAAGCTGTGCGCCTCAGAATTTTCACTGATCCCTAAAGATAGAAGGAAAGTCACTACTGAAGCTCTGCATACGCCTCAAAAGCCATGCGCCCAGAATAGTTCGTGACTCCTAAAGGTTACGAGCCAAAGTCTCCTCATGCGCCCAATCCTAGGCGCATCCTACCAGATCATTCCCCCCACCAAATCCGAGATCTCCGAGCCATGGCTCGACGACACGTGTCCTTTGACTCAACTCATCCAACATCACAGCAACAGAAAGATCTTCTTCTCCGCTACGTGCCGGTTCACAACAGCAACATGAAGAAGTCAACCCCCTCGATCAGGGCGCATCGTCCATGCGCCTCCATCAGCAATCAACACGTGGCGTCCCCGCGTACAGGTGCATCCTACATATGCGCGCATGAGCAGCCAGCCTGCAAAACTATAAATAGAGGGATCATTTCCTTCTTGGACATACGGACCAACCTACGTACACACATATCAACTTCTACAGTGAACAGACAGAGACTTCGCACCACCAGAGAGACAGATACAGACACTCAACGTCTTCCTCCTCTCAGCAAGCTCCAGCACCCAGAGCAATCAAGACCTTCAGAGAACCGATAACCGTCGTCAGATCGTCAACGGAGTCAACGCATTACCACTCACTCCATTGGCACAAGGAACCCAAATTAAACAAAAGTGTACTCCTAGGACTACGCCTAAGTCCTATATTGTAACACTGTTCTGTTTGTATTAAAATTTACAATCAAAGAATTTTAATGGCAAACAGGGTTCATCGGAGCCACCCACCTTAGCAATTTTCGTATCGGCCGAGCGATACTCCGAGCGTGCATTTGAAAGTCTAAGTATGGATTCATCTTCGATGGGCCAATGTAAGTCTTGCATCGATTCTTCATCGTATCGATGCCAACTCTTCGAGTCGATGACTCGTTTGAGTCGTTGCACTTACCGTTTGAATCGGCATTCCGCTAGGGCGGAACGGGTCATTACATAATACACCACTCAAAACAAGTCTCATCCTCGAGACTTCCTGAGTGCAAGTCGTCCTATCGTTCCTTAACTCTTGCCGTGTGCATACCTTAAATAATTTATATCGAATGGCTTTACCGTTCGATGGTATCGAACTATACTCGGTTAATCCTTCCAAGCTTTATGTTGCATGCATTTGGTAAATTTTATCGAATGACTTTATTACTTATTCAAGAGTTAATGGTACTCACTCAGTCGTCATGTTTCTATGACTATGGTCACTATTGCGCCCTATCACGGGGCTGTAATGGTCACACGAGGTGCATTTTAATTCATCAAACACGAGAGTCGTAGGCTGAGGCGAACTCACTCAGTCGTTCATACGCATCTCAACACCCACTTGCAGCTGCATTCGAGTTTATCATATCGCTGAGTTTGGATCGTGCACATATTCAAGGCATCCTCCGAATACGTACATTTCAACCAAGCTTAGCGATTAGCGAAGTTGGACAAGCTACTCGTGATAGTTTCGATTTGCTGATCGTTTTACTTTTACTTTGATTAAAATCGAACTCATGTGTGTTCACTATCGTTTATCTCGGTCCTCGAGATGATCCGATTCGCTTCTCAAGCGTTCTTGTCTACGAAATCAATATGATTTCTTTTTAGCGGAGTCGACCAAGTCTATGTAATTTTCGTCCGATTTGAGACCAAGTATTGCACTATCATTGAGTATGTCTTCCTATCAATGATTCAATTCGCTATCCCAACTTTACTTGTTTATCATCGATTTCTATCATTCACTTCGTTTGGGGCCAATCACGTCGTCGTTCACGTACACTCCCAGTTCCACGTCCTATTCTAAGTCTTGTTGCCCCAAGTCTATCGTCCGTCCAGACGATACTGTAAATGTCAGTCACACAGTTTCAATCACTCGGCATAGGGTCGTCTGCCTATCCGCTAGGTCATCTCACAAGGTCACAGGTACAAGTCAAGTCCACGGTTCATCGTGCAAGGTCATTGCACGATGCTCGCCCCAATTCCTATGGTCAAACAATTTGATCGTTTGTACAGGAGTTTCTACCCAAGTTCGTTTCACTCAGATTTCTAAACATTGAGCAGCGTTCACCCTATTCACATCGAGACATTCTCCGCTCTAAGTTCAAGCTCATTTAGGAAAGTCATCCTACGATAGGTTGTCCTCAACCGAATCCTCGACATGTTAATATCGTATGTCCACACTAGCAATTATCGTAGTCTATCTCTTCAAGTATGTTTGATACAATTCACTTATCCATCCTATCCAATTTATGTAGTCGATTACAAGGTCGTCTAGCCTTGCAATATGTTGCGCCCCGATCTCACACAAGTCTGATTATCCACGGCGGACATGAATCACCATATCAATATTTTTGCGGAATAATCGTCCTCATCGGGACGTAACTCTTGCGTTTAGTCTAGACTTACTCATTTTCGATACGTAAATTGGGTCTACTCAATCCTCAACTTTACTTAGTCGTCCATCATAAGTCCGATCAATCCTCAAATTCTCCTTCGCTCCAAAACACAAGTCGTAGCAATCAAAATTGCCATGTCATGATATTTCAAGTTCGATCATTCCCGCTGGACATGAATCACCATGCCAACGCTCACGCGGAATGAACGTCCCAAATTCGACGTGACACATGTGCGAGGCTGGAGTTGCGCTCGCACAAGACAAGATCGTTGTCGTTGTGGTTATCACCGAACAATCAAGTCACTTCCCTTCTTCATCCAAACATTCATTTCTATCAAAATCCCCAACATAACATCCTTTGAAATAATAACTTCTAACACGATCATCATTCATCGAATCAGAGTACACCCAAGTTATCGTACATTGATCTTTGATACGTCTCAAAACCATCGATGATGTACATAACCTGACGATCTTCTTTTTGCAACAAATTTCGAGTCGTACAACTTAATTCCTCAATTCGCATTGTCTCATGCTAACTCGTCATTGAGCAACATCTATTCCAAATCCGTAGTCATTCTCGTATCTTCAAACCAGCGTTTTCCATGCACGCTATCTTCCAGTCGTGCTAACTTCGGTTTCATCTGAGTATTTTGTCTTAACTCAAGTTTCAATCCATTTGACTAAATTCGAAATCCCATGCACGATCCACAAAGTTTTCTCGACCAAGATATCTATTTTATTTTATCGTTCTGAATCTCCATTCAACCGTTTCGTAATTTGTACTACACATTCTTAATTCGTTTGACGATATCTCGTTTTAGACTCTCGAATTTGCGACCAACTAAGCGTTACTCGTTCTAAGGGTTTGCGCAATGTCATCACTTGCCGACATACTCGTTCTATCCGTAAATCCTTTAGTTTCGCTCGAGCAATTTCTATAACGTCCATACACCACTCAGGGTTCAAGCCACTCGACTAGTCGTCGACACTCACTCTTATTCTTCTTCGAACCTATCACATACACCACTCGGGGTCAAGTCATTCTACAATTTCTTAAACGTCATTTGATTCCCAATCGATATGTTCAACTGCGCTTTCGTCCGTTCCTCAAAGTCTAAGAACCATTTTCTGTGTTCGCTTTAGCGTTGCTCAAGCAGCATCTCTATCAACATACATTCTAAGTCTCACTTATTCTTGTCCGAGCGATAGTCAATCTCGCTCGCAAACTCGTTCGTACCAGAAGGTCTAGGTACACGATACTCGGCACAATTTAGCCAAAAGGCTGCTGCATAACCATCCCGTTCGAGCTCTACTTCGGTCTCGTGTACTCGTTTGCGATTTTTCAGCGTAAGGTTATTCAAGTACGTACTGTGTTTGCTAACTTTTAGTATTGGTTCCTTCCAACTCAAGTCCGTCATGGTTTGGCACAAAGGCCTTCGCCTATCGATCCCGTTCAACCGATTACTCGTATGAGCTTTTGAAAATATTAGACTTATTGTATGGAACATCCCAAGGCACAACAAGAGAGAGCATATATTTCTTTATTTCCAAGCGAGCTTTCAAACTGAGAGAATCGAAATGAAGTCCAAGGACATAAAGCGGTACTCAGATACCAATCTGTCATGCCCCACTCCCGTAGGAGCGTTCGTACTCGCTAAGGCATGATGCCGTACAAGACTAAGTTGCTCTCGTTCAAGGCTAAGTCCAAAAATGGTCGATTCGAGCTAGGCCACAGAGTCGCACAGAGTGTCCCCATTTGCAGCGGAAAGTAAATGAACATAAGTTGGGACAAATTCAATCTCTTTATTGGTATTCAAGAAGTTTACAAGTGGCGTTAGGCCGGGATTACAAGTCGCTCAAGCTCTCTCTCTCTGAAACATAAAAGGCGTGCCAAGTGGCTTACAATATGGAATGATTCATGGCGATGTTTCGATACATTATGTCCTGTATATGGTGCTTCAGCTCCTTGCAACGCTCCAAGGCTCCAGAATTAGCTCTGCGCCTTAGCACGTTCGAGAGAAACTCTGCACCCGACGATGTCTTCTGTACCCTACAAGCAAACTGTGGGGTTATCAGTACATTGTTATGCACTGGTGGGGAGGCTAGCTCGCCCACAATGCTATCATTCCCAAACACGTTCTATTTACTTTTGTGCACCACCTATCATTCATTGTCTTTCTAATCTTGCCTTAGGATCAGTTTCATGGCATATTTCATAATCTATCTCGTGTTACCGATTTCAATGTGTTGTATGAAAATACATGCACTACTTACCCATACTTACCGTCTGGCCTTCCCTGTCCAAAGTAAACCACGTTAGTCAACAACTCATATATAATCAACTTAACGTAGTTCGCGTAAACATTCAGTGTAGAGGGCGTATCCTTGCCACAGAATCTAGCGCGTCATGGGCGTATTTTCTAACTCATTTGCACGAAGTACTCTCGATCATTTGGTGTATTATATTCAAGCATGTTCAGAAGGCGCTTCATTCAGTTAACTTAGACTATTTTGTTTCAATGCAAGGACTTGCACGTGGATTGCCACCAGCAAAGTCTACTTAATCTATATGCACTGGTCGCTGGCATCACAAGCCATTTTGGACGTTCCCCTTTGGCATTCTCACCTATCATAGCGTGATGGCTGGTACACCTTGATAGTCTTTTGAAATACTCGACCTTACGTCTACTTGGAATATCTGAGCCCACACCCAAGCAGCCCGTAAGACATGATTTCGCCTAGGCCGGCCACGATATCGTCGATCGTTGGCCTAGGAATCCCTTATTACTCCTCTCCCTCCGTATACGAGTGGGTTGTCCACGACCATTTCGTATTGTCTTGTCATTTTAACTTAACGACTTGTCCATGAGCCGTAGGCTGTCTGTCAGCTATGATGCGTTATCGACCAGGTTGGCGACGGCGTCCGTGCAGCGCGGGTAGCGAGACCCGATGCACGTTCCCGTCATACATGTCGCTAACCATTCTTTTCTTTCTTAACTTTTATTCATTCATTCTTTTCTTTCTTTCACTTGTTCGTTCATTCATTGATTCATTCATTTATTCGTTGATTCATTCATTCACTTATTCATTCATACATTATGCAACTCCCCGTACGGGAGTCGTCTTGGCGACTCATCGGTCCCGAAGTCTTCCAATGTTGCTATACTCTATTCGGAACGACTATGTCGATAGTCTTTCCATTTCATTGTTGTAAACCATTCATTGCTTCATTGTTGAACGCATAAGGAACTTGAATGTAAGCTTGTGCCTTAGCACGAGCGTGGAGTGCGGTACGAGAGTACTCATATTTTCCAAGTTCTTTTCTATATTCTATACAAGCATACAAGATGGGATTATTTCCTTAGCTAGGTGCGTTGAGTCATTTATTAGCATGCACGGTGTTATCGCCTAGCGATTCTAGTGATAGTGTCTGTATTGTTAAGTATCTAGGCTAAGCAAAGACGGGTTCATCGGAGCCACCCACCTTAGCAATTTTTGCATCGGTCGAACGATACTCCGAGCGCGCCTTTGAAAGTCTAAGTCTGGATTCAACTTCGATGGGCCAATGTAAGTCTTGCATCGATTCTTCATCGGGTCGATGCCAACTCTTCGAGTCGACGGCTCGTTTGAGTCGTTGCACTTGCCGTTTGAATCGGCGTTCCGCTAGGGCGGAGCGGGTCATCACATTAGCGATCTAGCTAAGCGGGTTCGCGAAGGCTTGTACGACTCTTCGAGGAGGAAGATAGTGCGCCGCACAGGACGAAGTGCTAGCAAAATACTAAGTCCGTGACAAGTGGTATCAGAGCAAAGGTTGGTTGGTGCTATGTCGATATCCGAGGACGTCCAGGAGGGACCCACGTCGCCTAAGGAGGAGTACGCCAAGACGCACAAGAGGGGAAAGAACAAGGAGTCTGCGGTGGAGCGTAGCCTTGCCGGTCTTGCCGAACGTGTTGAGGTCTCGGAGACGGGTTCGAGGGACATGGAGATGCGTATGGGCTCCGTAGAGCAAAGCAACACGAGGCTAGAAAGGTACTTTGATGGGCTGGAGAGTGACGTCACTTCGTCCTTGGCAATCTTTCGGGAGCAATTCCAAGAATTCCGATCCGCACTTGAGAAGGAGCTCAAGAGAAATCGTGCGGAGATTGAGGACTTGCGTAGGACGGTCCAAGGCTACGAGGAGCTGAAGACCGTGGCCGAGAGTTGCGGAGAACTCAAGGCCAAAGTTGCCATCTTGGAGAAGGCCGTTGCGAACGGTGGACCTTCGAGTAGGGAGGCACCGAGGCGAAGGAAGATCCCTGAGCCAAAATCCTTCAGCGGGGTGCGTGATTCCAAAGAAATTGAGAACTTCTTGTGGATCGTGGAGCGATACTTCAAGGTGTTGCACATCAACGATGATGCCGAGAAGGTGGATATTGCTCCACTCTACTTCGCAGATGATACGACGATGTGGTGGCGTCGAAGGTGCACGGAAGCTGAGAAGGATTTGTGTTCGATAGAGACTTAGGAGGATCTCAAGAAGGAGATCAAGTCCCAGTTCTATCCAGAGAATGTGGAGTTTACAGCGAGGCAGAACTTGCGGTAACTCAAGCATACCGAGACGATCAAGGAGTACGTCACGGAGTTTACACGCTTGATGCTCGCGATATCTAGCATGGACGAGAAGGATCGTGTGTTCTACTTCCTCGATGGACTCAAACCTTGGATGGCTCAAGAATTGTAGCGACAGAGGGTGCAAGACTTGAACACCGTCGTTGCAGCAGCTGAGCGGCTCGTCGAATACATGTGGGACGACAACGATGCTGAGGCCAAGCCAAAGTCCACCAAGGAGAATGGTGGGGGAGAGCAGAAGAGCTCTCCTGAGGAGGGTTCGTCTGAGCAGAAGAAGCACGAGAAGGCCCAACCCGAACGAGTTGTTTCATGCTTCATATGCGGAGAGAAGCACTTTGCTCGGGATTGTCAGAGGAGGAGGATGCGTGTGAATGTCGTCCAAAGCGAGGAGGTGGAGGACGACGAGTGCGAAGTGAAAGCGCACATGGGAACGTTGCGCTTACTCAACGCCGTAAAGACCAAGTCTGTTATGTCGAGGACTCCGAGCATGGAGCTCATGTACGTTGATGTGAGGATCAATGGCATGAGCACACAGGCGTTGGTTGACACGGACGCCACTCATAACTTCATCACGGGCGCGGAAGTCCGTCGCTTTGGTCTAGCCTTGGAGGAAGATTCATGCATGATGAAGACGGTCAATGCGGAGGCGCTCCCCGTGCAGGTGGTAGCCAATGGGGTCCGCATAGGGATGAAAAATTGGTCGGGTGTTGCATGCAATTTCACCGTTACGTCGCTGGATGACTTCAAGATGATACTGGACATGGATTTCCTTATCGCGGCTAAGGCGATTTCGATGCCACATTTGGGAGTTGTCAGTTTTATGGAGGAAGGCTCATCGTGCATGGTGAAAGGTGCACGAGGAAAGGTGCACGAAGGAGAAAGCTATCTCCACTATTCCGCTCAAGAGAGGTGGCAAAAGTGAGACGACATACCTAGCGGTGCTCGAGAGAAAAGAATGCTTCGAGGAGGAAGGCCTTTCGTACGAGACCAAGTGTGTTGCAAAGGGGCATCCCGAGGACCCACTTCCGCGGAGGGAGATGGATCGTGCTACCGGGCTGGGCTCGAGGGCAGAGAAGCATGTCGCAAGCTGCACGAAGGCAGAAGCGACGAAGCAGAGTAGCTCGCACAAGGAGTTGCTCAAGGCTCGTGAGGGACATTCGAGTCGACAAGCTTGCAAGGGGATTCGCATACGCGGAGGTGTGCAGAACCATGTACAGGCACGAGACAAGGGGGACTGGCGACTCGACAGCCCGTACGAGATCCGTCCTGTGCCGATGAGGGCACGGACCGAGGCCAGAGATAGTGCGGCGAACCACTTTGCTTCCGATCTTGAGGAGAAGATGGACAAAGGAAAACGCCGCACAAGACGCATAAAGGAGAGACGATGCGCAACGATCGTGCCTACGAGAGTGGACATCGTCCCGAGACTTGCTGCACTCGTCAACGAGGGCGTCAACGAAACAGGTGGGGGAGAATGTCATGCACAAAAGTTTGCGCCCCACCGAGACGGATTTGCATAACTCTCCACGGACCGGGGTTATGCAGGAAGCTTCCAGAACATTCTAAAAGATGGCATAAGTCTCTAGAAGATAGTGGATCTCTCCGGAAGGTCCAAGATCCTTCTGGATGGCCCGAGAAGTTTTCTTTTATGTTTTTTAGGAAATAATACTAGAATATGTCGTTCCAGTTATGGTAGGAAGAATAATCCCTGTAATATTCTTTCTAGAAGTTTCCTTGTAAAGCTCTATGAGCCATTATAAACAAGGGGGGAGGCCTCATTTGTTCCTTACCACCCAAAGTTGTAGTTTTTTATAGTATAGTGAAGTTTTAATCTTCCACTCTCTCTCTCTCTTTTGCTCCACATTGTTCTCAATATCGCCTTAGCGATCTAGCTAAGCGGATTCGAAAAGGCTTACACGACTCTTCGAGGAGGAAGATAGTGCGTCGCACGGAACGAAGTGCTAGCAAAACATTAAGTCCGACAAAACGAGTCCCACTCTAACCCGTTTCTGAAATTGATGACCATGCAATTGATCTTGTGTCCCAGTCTAACCCGTTTCTGAAAGGACATAAAAATAATAATTCTCGTTGTCCCTTTTACATTTTTTTTGGCAGTTCTTTAATATCAACATGCTTGTATATTTATTATTAGGTGCTTGGAACACCAAATGATGTCCAGCTTGTACAACATTTAAAAAAATTTACTAGAAAGAAAATACCTGTATTGGGATGCTGATGAAAAAGATTATATTACTGTTTGTTTTGTTATAGATTATTTCCGTCCATGGTTACCAAATGTTGGCATTAGGGAATATCAATCTCTGCAAATAGGCTAAATGATCATGCAAAGTGCGCCTGACCTCTGACTGGTCTCTCAGCCTTGCACATATGAGTACTTGTATAACTCAAAAAATATAAGGATCATCATTTGTCCCAAAGTTATGGACGTCCGAAAAGTCCGTCCGGTCCAATGGGCTAAAGCTCGATAGAGCATGATCATTAGAGTAGTCCGATCTGTTCCATATTAGTATATGGCCGGTCTTGAACTATGTATCCGTCTGTCCGAGTCCGGTCTGAGGCCCGTCCGATTAATAAGCTTATGTGTGTTGGTTTAACTTGCATTTACTTCTCTATTGTTAACAGAAAATAGGAGCGAGACTGACATATAGCATGTTCACATTATATATTAGCAACAAATACTTATATGTAATAATGTGTCAGCTAGGAATCGTCGATCATTATTCGTGATAATAAGATCATACCTTAACCATTTTTTCCAGTTCTTTTATCAAGTGTGTTCGGATCGATTAATAAGCTTATGTATGTTGGTTTAACTTGCATTTACTTCTCTATTGTTAATAGAAAATAGTTGTGAGACTGACATATAACATGTTCAGTTGGTCACCTGCTCGATTAATAAGCTTATGTGTGTTGGTCTCTCAATGTCTTGAAGCAAAGAATGCTTTCCTAATATATATATATATATATATATATATATATATATATATATATATATATATATATATATATATATATATATATATATATATATATATATTCTTCTGTTCTGGTGCATGAGTTAATTGCTTGAAGCAGCTAGTCTCTATGTCTTGAAGCAAAGATCTTTTTTTTTTTTTTTTGTATTTTGAAAGAGTAAAACATGCAAATTATCAATTTTTGTAGAGCTAGTCCGGCCCAATCCGACTTGGCCCGAAAAGTCCGAAACTTGCGAGCGGACTTGGACTTCATAAATAATAATTAAGTCCGGCTCGAAATTTTTTTAGGTCCAAAAAAAAACCGGTCCATGTCCGGTTCGAGTCTGTACTTTATGGACTTGGACGACTCGGCCCAGCCCAATGCTGATCCCTACAAAAAAATTTCTATTTGATGTAGGGATACAATGACCTACCTCTTGCTAATTACAAGTCACAGAAGAGTGATAATAAGTAGAATGGTACATAGGTAGTCTTGGATCACGGTTCTAGTCATCCAAATTAGCAAGCATTTGTCTCCCCTAGAATGCCAAGAGGCTGGGGGAACCAACTCATTTAAACATTCAGCGAAGCTACTTCCAGAATTACAGGCAAGTCACTTCCAACAAATGAGTTACCACGAACAAGATTGATGCCAATACAGTCAAATGAAAACTGGAAGAGGGTTTAAACATTCAGAAATTCCAAAAAAATGAGTTACCACGAACCGATTTGGGTTTAAACAAATGAGTTACCACGAACCGATTTGGATCCGCGGATTGCTCCGGTTTGAAATTCCAAAAAAATCAGAAATTTAGGATCCGTTTGTGGGTCGCTCCGGTTTTGACCCGTTTCAAACGACCCGGATTTGTCCGTTTCAAAAAAAATTCAGTGCGTCCAGTCCAGTCCAGTCCAGTCCCGCCCCTCCAAAGAACGGGTCTGATCCGGTTCTATAAATTTTGGACCCGAACCGGCCCGTACCCACCCCTATATATATGTTTATATTTTAATTAGAAATTGTTATAGATTTGTTTATATATTAATTATAATTTGTTATGAATATATGTGAATAAAATAGAGGATTATTGTTATGAGAAATAAATAAGAAGAATAAAAGAAAGAAAGTTTTAGAATTATTGTCTTTGTTTAAGTCAATACCAAAATTGTCACAGGGAACACTATGTTCGACCATCTCATATAGATCATGTTTTAGTTTATCTTGTTACCGTTGTAGTTGGTGTTCTTCATTGACTTCTGGGGTCTTGGATTATATAGGAATGTTATCGATGAAAACAACTACAAATTTATCAAGTACTGATGAAATACGTTGTTTCACTAGATTCATAAAAATTTATCCAGAAGCATTTGTAAGTCCAAATCATCAAGATTGCAGGAGCATTTGTAAGTACAAATGATATAACCAAAAACTCATAGTCGTCGTATTAGTCCAAATGACATCACTAAAAACTCATAGTCGACATATATTGTCCTGAAAAAAGTCTTGGAAATGTTTTCTTTTCTAACCTTCACTTGTGCTAACCATACCTTAAGTCAATCATGGAAAATATCCTTGCACTGCTATCTATCCTCGGTAAAATGTAAGTTTTTAATAAATTTTACCGTTCCATTTTTTCTACATTCTAAGTGCTCAATGGTCAAGACAGCTCAATGATAAAGACGTTATAAGGAATACTATTTTGAAGAATCATCAAGATGGGTCATAAATAATACTATATTCCAGGATCATATCATGTATTAATTAATAGTTAGATTTATTTTGATAATGTTCTAATTGGTATACCCCAATATCTCAATCACAATCATGCTGATATAGAATTATATCAAGCAAATTTGTTTAAAATATACCATAGAAAATTTTCTCTTCTTTCACTTCTTTCATTACTATTATAAGCAAATAAATCATTTTTAATAATAAAACATGGCCATACAGATGACATGAAGCATATTTCTCACTCATGAATCATATGACTACACTAAAGAATGTCACAACTAAAATATGATATTCATACCTTCCAATATATCCCAAACAGAGCCGACCAAACATGAATTCTAGTAAGATCTGCATCAAACCCGATTCAAAATTCTACTTGACCCAAATCCTAATCGGACTAGGATCCTAATCCGACTCGACCGACATGAATCCAATCACGCAAAAAATATTGAAAAAAAATCCACCTAATTTGAAGGGGAAATGATATTCTCAAAAAATATATAATCATTTGCAACAAGCATGTAGTAACTCTTCCAAGCACCCTTTGATTTACAAGAAATAAAATAAAATCACTGCTACAAAACTCAACCTTAATATTCTCATCTAAGAATTTGCACCTAAAAAGTACTGGATCTAGCATAAACACACTGTAAAGAAACCAATATTTAAATTCTCTATAAATAAATGGTTTGCAGCACAAATTTTCGATCATTGATCATGAAACAATGTTCAAACCTTAGAAACTAGTATTTCATATTGTATTGTCCAATTCACATGGCCTAAAATGTTTAAGAGAGACGAGCCCAAATTCTGAATGAAATGTGTGTTCCCATCGGTCATTCACCACCCTTTAACAAATCTATGGAGACCTTTGCGCATCTAGAAGCTACATTGGGATTGGGGTGAGCTCTAAGCACATTACAAGTAAAGGACCATGCTCCCCTCGTTTCTTTCGTTTCCGACAAATACAGTAAAATAAAAATGGAATAGAGTTTAGACCCGTTTGGACCTACGAAACGCTTCGGTTTGGAATTCCAAATTTCTTTTAGAAATTTAGGCCCCGTTTGGACCAATGGGTCGCTCCGGTTTGGACCTATTTCAAACGGTCTGGGTTCGGTCCGGTTTGGTTCCAAAAAAAATTAGTCCGCCCCGTCCTGCTCCGCCCCTCCAAAGTACGGATCTGGTCCGGTTCTATAAAATTTGGTCACAGTCCAGTCCATGCCTGTCACGCCCCGATTCCGTAGAATCGATAGTCGTCCCCCGGGCGTGATGCCGTGCAAGCCTAAGTTGTGCTCGCACAAGGCATAGTCATAAGGTTATCCGAAACACAACAACAAAAGAATGCGCATAGTAAATTGAACACACATTATAGAGAAGAAATTTAAGCTTTATTGATAATGAACAACTTTTTTACAGACTCGATACAAGGGCGCCGCGCGGACTTTTTACAAACTGACTCCATTACAAAATGAACGTCGACGAGATAGCCATTCCATACATTCATCTCTTGATTATACAACCAAAATTACAAAAACACCGGGGATGGTGGGAAGTCGCTCCATCTGTCTTCGATCTTCAACAGCGGAGTCTTCAAAGGTTTGATCCAAGCTTCGATGCACGGACGAAGCTTCAAAACACACGAGCGTTGCCTTCCTTCACGTAGCACGCTCCTCCCGATCTATCGCACCTGTAGGGAGAGCGAGGATCAGTACAATCAACATGTACTGGCGAGTGGCTAATTAATTTCCAGGCTCTCATTTGGTTCAAGAATTTAGATAAAATCATACAACTTGCTTTTAGTGGTCTTTCTAGCCATCCTAGATATTTTCATAAGAAGTATTAAGTTACACCAAGATTTCCTCCGGCAGAGCGCGCCGTGCGACATAAAACTTACCCTCACTTTTCCTGTTAGTTGATAACAATTTATATCAAGTGTTTGATATGGAGGTCACTGGCATTAACTAGCCATCTTGGACATAGCCTGGTAATACGGGACCCTTGCAATGCAAGTAGCGAGCTCTGATGCAAGTTTCCGTCTTACCGATTGCCTATGACCCAGCTCGGCTATAACCTGTTTCTTTCTAGGCCGAGTCGGTCCCGTGGCCCCGGGTTGCCGCTCGAAGAAACCATCGTCCTTGTCGACAAGTTGTCCATGACCATGATAGGTTAACATGGTTTATTTTATGATACCGTTGGGGCTTGTTAAGTAATCAATTCATTTACTTGGTCGTTTTGCAGGCCTAAAATAATTCTCTCTCTTTTCAACTCAACCCATTTCTTTTTCACTTCTAACATACAGGACTTGTATTCTGCAAGCGAATCATTCAATTTTAATATCATTACCCGAGTTCTCATTTTGAAATAGAGGGTCGAGACGAAGGAGGTCAGCCACTCACCTTAGTATTTACTTGAGGCGAGAAACTGGTTGGCCGCGCTAGACGTTGCCTACGCGATCACCTGAAATCGCACAAGCAACCGATTAGAACACTGTGTTATTCAAGGAAATTCGATATGAATGCGAAGTTCGAAACGTAAGCCATGAAAACCATCGAAAATATTCACGAAAACGCATTCAGAAAACAAAGCCAAAACCAACGCAAGCGGCTTGAAAAGCAGAGCAACGGGAGGTCTCTCCCGACTCAGCCGCAGAGTCAATCCTTGAGGCGCAGTCCGCTGAATATGGGACTTGGTTCCGAAGAAGCCATTCCATAAGGGGGAATGGATCTTAATTCAACCGTTCCCGCTCGATCGATTCGATCGATCCCGACCTATCGGTCTCGATCGAGTCGATAGCGACAGTGTTCCTTTCTCGCGCACCCCATGGACGAACAATGGGGCACAATGTAGGGACGGGGCACTACACCATAACCAACTAAGAAAAAGTTTCATCCTCGAAACTTAAGAACAGAACCTACCTCTATGAAAACAATGAAGGAAACTTTTCCTTCATCTCTGACTCGAGTTCCCATGTCGACTCTTCTGCCGCATGGTTCCTCCAGAGTATGCGAACGAGAGGGATCGCCCAATTTTGCAGCAGCTTATCCTTGCGTTCTAAGATTTGAACTGGTTCTTCAACGTAGGATAAGTCGGACTTTAGCTCCAGCTGGCCAAAATCCACCACGTGGCTAGGGTCGTGCACGTACTTCCGCAGCTGGGAGACGTGGAAGACATTGTGCACACCTTCAAGCGCCGGCGGTAGGGCAATTTTATAGGCCACTGGGGCGACTCGCTCGAGTATTTCGAACGGCCCAACAAATATCGGACTCAGCTTTCCCTTCGCGCCGAACCGAGTAACCCCTCGCATAGGCGACACCTTCAGGAACACGTGATCGCCTACCTGGAACTCAAGCGGTCTTCGATGGGTGTCGGCGTAGCTCTTTTGCCGACTCTGTGCAATATTTCCCGAATTAGCTTGACCTTTTCCACAGTCTGTTCCACCAGCTCCGGGCCGAGTATCTGCCGTTCTCCGACTTCATCCCAGCAAATGGACGATCTGCACTTCCGGCCGTACAAAGCTTCATACGGCGCCATTTGGATGCTGGATTGGTAACTATTGTTGTATGCAAATTCTGCCAGCGGTAGGTGGACATCCCAGCTTGATTTGAAGTCAATTGCACAGAGCCGTAGCATGTCTTCGAGAATCTGATTAACGCGCTTCGTTTGGCCGTCGGTCTGAGGATGGTAAGCTGAGCTGAACTGCAACTTGGTGCCCAATGCCGACTGAAGGCTACTCCAGAATCGCGACATGAACCGTGAATCCCGATCAGAGACGATGGATACTGGAACTCCGTGCAGCCGTACTATCTCATCAAGATAAATCTGCGCCAGGCGATCAACGCTCCAAGTAACTTTGATGGCGATAAAGTACGCTGACTTGGTTAATCGATCGACGATGACCCAGATGGCGTCGTTCCCCCGTGGTGTCTTCGACAGGCCAACAATAAAATCCATAGTGACATGATCCCACTTCCACTCGGGAATAGCGAGGTTCTGCATCTCCCCGCCCGGTCGCTGATGCTCAGCTTTCACCTGCTGACAGGCCATGCATTGCGACACGAAGAGCGCCACATCTCTCTTCATCCCGTGCCACCAGAAGGTCGTGCGGAGGTCCTTATACATCTTGGTACTGCCTGGATACAAGGTATATTTCGCACAATACGCCTCCGACATTATCTCCTTTCGTAGTTCTGAATCATCCGGAACACATAGTCGGCCATTCATTCTTAGCACGCCGGTCTTATCTTTCGCAAAGTCGGTCGCACTACCTGTCGAAATTCGCTCACGCATTTTCTTCAGGTACGGATCATCCTTCTGAGCGGCCATGATCTTTTCCAGCAAACTCGGCTCTAACTGAAGCTGCGCCAACCGTATATCCCTGAATCGAACCCGGAGATCGATGCCCATTTCTTCTAGATCTTGTAGTAGTCTGCGGTTGATGGATAGCGAGACAAGATATTTTTGACTAAGAGCGTCCGCCACCACATTTCCCTTGCCCGGAGTGTAGTCGATCGTCAAGTCATAGTCTTTGATCAGTTCGAGCCAGCGCCTCTGTCGCAAGTTCAATTCCTTCTGGGTGAAGAGATACTTGAGGCTCTTGTGGTCGGTATAGATTGCGCACGCCACGCCATATAGATAGTGACGCCACAATTTCAACGCGAACACAATCGCCGCTAACTCTAAGTCGTGCGTAGGATAGTTCTTCTCGTGTGGCTTTAACTGTCTGGAGGCGAAAGAGATCACCTTGTTTCGCTGCACGAGCACACATCCCAAGCCCTGGCCTGAAGCATCGCTGAATATCTGGAAACCCTCTGGCCCATCCGGAAGCGCGAGTATAGGTGCCGAAATTAGCCGTCGTTTCAGCTCTTGGAAGGAAGCCTCACAGTCATCCGACCACTCATACGCGACTCCCTTTTGAGTGAGGCGAGTCAGAGGCGATGCAATATTCACGAAGTCCTTCACGAAGCTTCGATAGTATCCCGCCAAACCAGGAAAACTTCGAATCTCACTAGCAGACGCAGGTCGCTTCTTATCAGCAACGGCTTCAACTTTTTTCGGATCGACTGCAATGCCTTCGGACGAAATGATGTGACCGAGAAAGGATACGCTGCTTAGCCAAAATTCGCACTTACTCCGCTTTGCATATAACTCATTCTCTCGAAGTGTCTGGAGCACGGCCCGTAGATGTTCTGCATGCTGCGCTCTGTCCTTTGAGTAGACGAGAATATCATCAATAAAGACTACCACAAATTTATCAAGAAATGGTCAAAATACCCGATTCATTAGATACATGAAGGCGGCAGGGGGGTTCGTCAGGCCGAATGGCATCACCAGGAATTCGTAGTGGCCGTAGCGAGTGCAAAAAGCTGACTTTTGCACGTCGTCTGACTTAATCTTGAGTTGATGATAGCCCGAGCGGAGATCAATCTTCGAAAATACCGAGGCGCCTTGCAGTTGATCGAATAAGTCGTCTATGCGGGGCAATGGGTACTTGTTCCGGATGGTGGCCTTGTTCAGTTCTCGGTAATCGACGCATGGACCCATCCTTCTTCTTCACGAACAACACGGGCGCTCCCTACGGGGAAACACTAGGCCGAATAAATCCTCTGTCGAGTAACTCTTGTAACTGGACCTTAAGTTCCTTCAGCTCGGCTGGGGCCATTCTGTACGGGGCCTTGAAAATCGGTCGGGTATCGGGGAATGTATCGATGCTGAACTCGATTTCTCTGTTGGGAGGCATGCCGGATAGCTCGTCCGGGAACACATCGGGGAATTCTGCCACAACGTCGGTCTGACCCGCGTTTGCACTATCCTGTCGTATGTCTCGGACGAACGCCAAATGGCCTTCGCACCAAGAATGCAGCATCCTCCGAGCAGAAATTGCCGAAATCAACATGCAGGTCGACGACGCCTCACCACACGAAAAGCAGAATTCAGGCACTCCGGGTATGCGGAAGGTGACCGTCTTTCCGGCACAGTCTATGGTTGCGTTGTACGGCCCGGGGTAATCCATTCCCAGAATGATGTCAAAGTCCTTCATATCTAGAACTATCACGTCAAGACCGATCTTTTGACCGTCGATACAGATAATTCCGTCAGCACAAGCTAAGTTTGTGAGTATTGGTGTGCCAGAAGGTGTGCTTACGCTAAGGTCGAGATCTAGTGATATTACTGGAAATTTGTGCTCGGCGGCAAAATCTGCCGATATAAAACTATGCGAAGCACCTGAATCAAATAGTACACGAGCAGGCACATTATTGAAATTTAGTATACCTATCACGACCGTATCTGATGCACGCACTTCATCCCGAGTCATGACATAGACGCGGCCCTGGGCATTGGGGCGACGGTCTTGGCCATTTTGTGGCGCAGGTTGATAGGCTCGAGGCGCTGGGACTTGATTCCCTAGACGGTGCTGTTGGGGCGTCATTGGACGGTGCTGTTGGGGCGCCGTTGGGTTCGGCCTTCTGGTTGGACAATCAGCACGAAAGTGGCCCCTCTTGCCACAGTTCCAGCATCCATCCTCTGGTATCTGGCAGTTGTCGATCGTGTGACCGAGACGGTGACATCGGTTGCAGTAAGGCCGTGGATTATGCCCTTGATACCCGCCTTGTGGCCCATTGTTCGGACGCTTGGTCACGTTGTTTCCTCCCGCGTGGCTAGGACGTTTGTGATTGTATGTATGCACAGCACCGGCAACACCTAGAGGGTATTGGCTTTCAAGGCGGAGGGCGTGGTTGAGGGACTCCCCCATCGTTTGATATTTGGGAACAGATACATGGGCGTAGATAGATGGTCGTAGGCCCACTTCGAACCGTCGTGTACGACTCGCCAGGGAGGGCAGGAATTCTCCAGCAAACTTGGCTAACTTGTTGAACTCTGTTGCATACTGTCGCACCGTCATATTCCCTTGCCTTAGCTGCATAAATTCATTCTCCTTCTCTTGTCGAACGGCTTCGGGAAGGTACTCGATCTCGAACGCCTCTCGGAAGGTGGCCCAAGATATTGCCGCTGTTTCGTTGTCGCATCTGATTGCTCGCTTTTGTACGGCCCACCAGTCGTGCGCGTTCAATCGGAGTAGAAGTTGAGCGCATGCGACTTTCTTGGACTCATCGACACCCAGAAGCTCGAACCGGTCTTCCAACTCCTCCAGCCAATCGATCGCCAACGAAGGGTCTTCAGTATCGCAGAAGGAAGTACGGAAGCTCTTTGTGAATTTTGACACGTCGAAGTTGGAACTTCTCGGTGCTGCAGGCATAAGCTCGGGTACCTCCGGTTCGACTTCACTTTGTCTGGCCGCAGGCTCGGTCACGGCAGGAGTTGTCGTGGAGTTGTTGTTGTTGGCCACCACTGTCTGTACAATCTGCTGAAGAATATCAAGCTGCTTCTGCTGCAACTTGAATTGTGCATCGAATCGGGCCTCGAACTGGGTCTGGCGTGCCTCTACCTCCCGTCGATGTGCCTCTGTCTCCCGTCGATGTTGCTCATTCAGGTATTGATTCTTCTGAGCTTGTTGTTGTTGCGCTTCCAGCATGCGCAACATCCGTTCCATGGCATCATTAGAGGGTCCGGGCCTCGAACTACTCGAGCCGCTCGAAGCACTTTCTTCGTTCGCCGCCACATTCACCGCCGCACCTTCTGGGATTTTGAAGGTAAAAATACATTAGTCACAAAACTTATTTCGGACTCCCTCGTATAGAACGACATATCTCATCGACACGAGACCAATGATTTGAGATTGGAAACTCGACACTAGAGGCCAAGGACGTAAAGCCGTGCTCTGATACCAATATGTCACGCCCCGATTCCGTAGAATCGATAGTCGTCCCCCGGACGTGATGCCGTGCAAGCCTAAGTTGCGCTCGCACAAGGCATAGTCATAAGGTTATCCGAAACACAACAACAAAAGAATGCACAGAGTAAATTGAACACACATTATAGAGAAGGAAATTTAAGCTTTATTGATAATGAACATCATTTTTACAGACTCGATACAAGGGCGCCGTGCGGACTTTTTACAAACTGACTCCATTACAAAATGAACGACGACGAGATAGTCATTCCATACATTCATCCCTTGATTATACAACCAAAATTACAAAAACACCTGGGATGGTGGGATGTCCCTCCATATGTCTTCAATCTTCAACAGCGGAGTCTTCAAAGGTTTGATCCAAGCTTCGATGCACGGACGAAGCTTCAAAACACACGAGCGTTGCCTTCCTTCACGTAGCACGCTCCTCCCGTGGTATGTCACGCCCCGATTCCGTAGAATCGATAGTCGTCCCCCGGACGTGATGCCGTGCAAGTCTAAGTTGCGCTCGCACAAGGCATAGTCATAAGGTTATCCAAAACACAACAACAAAAGAATACGCAGAGTAAATTGAACACACATTATAGAGAAGGAAATTTAAGCTTTATTGATAATGAACATCATTTTTACAGACTCGATACAAGGGCGCCGCACGAGCTATTTACAAACTGACTCCATTACAAAATGAACGTCGACGAGATAGCCATTCCATACATTCATCCCTTGATTATACAACCAAAATTACAAAAACACCTGGGATGGTGAGAAGTCGCTCTATCTGTCTTCGATCTTCAACAGCGGAGTCTTCAAAGGTTTGATCCAAGCTTCGATGCACGTACGAAGCTTCAAATCACACGAGCGTTGCCTTCTTTCATGTAGCACGCTCCTCCCGATCTATCGTACCTGTAGGAAGAGTGAGGATCGGTACAATCAACATGTACTGACGAGTGGCTAATTAATTTCTATGCTCTCATTTGGTTCAAGAATTTAGATAAATCATATAACTTGCTTTTAGTGGTCTTTCTAGCCATCCTAGATATTTTCATAAGAAGTATTAAGTTACACCAAGATTTCCTCCGGCAGAGCGCGCCGTACGACATAAAACTTACCCTCACTTTCCCTGTTAGTTGATAACAATTTATATCAAGTGTTTGATATGGAGGTCACTGGCATTAACTAGCCATCTTGGACATAGCCTGTTAATACGGGACCCTTACAACGCAAGTAGCGAGCTCCGATGCAAGTCCCCGTCTTACCGATTGCCTATTACCCAGCTCGGCTATAACCTGTTTCTTCCTAGGCCGAGTCGGTCCCGTGGCCCCGGGTTGCCGCTCGAAGAAACCATCGTCCTTGTCGACAAGTTGTCCATGACCATGATAGGTTAACATGGTTTATTTTAGGATACCGTTGGGGTTTGTTAAGTAATCAATTCATTTACTTGGTCGTTTTGCAGGCCTAAAATAATTCTCTCTCTTTTCAACTCAACTCATTTCTTTTTCACTTCTAACATACAGGACTTGTATTCTGCAAGCGAATCATTCAATTTTAATATCATTACCCGAGTTCTCATTTGAAAAAGAGGGTCGGGACGAAGGAGGTCAGCCCTCACCTTAGTATTTACTTGAGACGAGAAACTGGTTGGCCGCGCTAGACGTTGCCTACGCGATCACCTGAAATCGCACAAGCAACCGATTAGAATACTGTGTTATTCAAGGAAATTCGATATGAATGCGAAGTTCGAAACGTAAGCCATGAAAACCATCGAAAACATTCACGAAAACGCATTCAGAAAACAAAGCCAAAACCAACGCAAGCGGCGTGAAAAGCAGAGCAACGGGAGGTCTCTCCCGACTCAGCCGCAGAGTCAATCCTTGAGGCGCAGCCCGCTGAATATGGGACTTGGTTTCGAAGAAGTCATTCCATAACGGAGAATGAATCTTAATTCAACCGTTCCCGTTCGATCGATTCGATCGATCCCGACCTATCGGTCCCGACCGAGTCGATAGCGACAGTGTTCCTTTCTCGCGCACCCCGTGGACGAACAACGGGGCACGATATAGGGACGGGGCACTACAATGCCCACCTTTACTACATAGTCATGGACTGCATGCACAATCACATTTCGAATTCAAAAATTTTAGTACATAGCTTAAATGTCATACGAAATTGCTACAAAAGCACAAAGTTTCTTATTCTTATACAACTACTAAATACCCTCAATTTTATGCATATTTTGTGATTAAAAATGTGTCTACTTTTGTGTTTATTTTGAAAATAATAATTATATGTATGTCTTTTAAAGTCAAACTTTAATAATTTAATAACTAGTCGGACACAAATTTAAAATACAACAAACATATGTATAAAAAAATATATTTAATATAATTTAACAGGAATTCTAACTTTGGACTCAGTCTATTAAACAATAAAAATAGTCAAACCGAACAAATCAAATTGTTTATCGGTTAGGTTTCGTTTATGACTAATTTTGGTTTGGTTCGATTTTAAATTTTTAGAATTTTAATTTATTCAATTTTGAATATTACGATTCGCTTAAAACCGAATAAACCCAACATTCACCCCAAGCTCAGGCTTTGAATTTATTTTAATGAGCCTATTGAGTCCATGCTCTTAAACATTATAATGAATCTTTCATGCTCTCACGGTTACTTGGCTTGTTAACTCCCTCGAACATGTATTCACATGAACTCGATAGTGATGGAGGGCCAACACAATTTCGATTCAATTTCAAAGTTTAGTTCAACAAATCTTGGTCCGAAGGCCTGCAACCCAGCCCAAATGCGACATTTCGAGCTGAAGGCCCCGCACCACCTCAATCGCACCAAACTGCACCGTAACTGCAAGCATCCGCACCTAGGCCGCACTGCACCCTACTCGCATAATTTTTCACAATAAAATTAATGCGCTTCCCCGTTGTTCGAACCTATAACCTCTGGGGGGATACGTCTCGCTCTAACCATTTGATATAGTGGGATTGGCTCACTTGAGCACCCCCAGCATCATGCGTCTCGCTCTGGCAGCATGTTCTCCGGAATAACAGTCGTTGGATTGTCTTTATGACCAATTCAAATTGTATCCTTCTATCCAATTTCTTGCGAGATTTTGATCTAACTTGAACGATAAAAAAAAACTCGCAAGAAATTCGATACTTTTAAGGAAATAATCTGAACGACTACTATCCCGAAAAATAGGCGAGGATGCTTAAGGTACTGTTTGGGAAGGGAAGAAAATTGGAGGAAGGAAAAAGGGAAAAAGTTCGAAAAAAGGGAGAAAATTTAAAAGTGAAGGTGTTTGGGACGGCAAAAATCTCGTTTTGCCCACAGAAGGGGGGGGGGGGGGGGTGACTGTGCGTGACCGCATGTCGACGTGTCAGGCCCACCTCCACTCCCCCTATTGGCCCTCCTGCACCCATCAGGCCCACGCCCACGAATTCTACACCCCCATCCAATAGGGGGGGCGACATGTGGCCCGCGGTCCAAACCCGCAGATAACGTAGCACTGTCCCATAACTCTTTTTTTCCTTTCCAAAAGTCCATTATCCTTGTGGTTTTTTAATATTTTGTTGACTGTTTTTACATGGATATTCAAGCATATCATAGTGTCGATGACATAAAGAAGACCAAGATCAAGACATATAATAGGCTCATTAACGAAAATGATTTATTCCTGGGCTGAGGTGGGCTCCATCCCACACCAAATTTTATTTATGAGACAGTTTATACATAGTCCGCTCCAGCCCAGCCTAGTCTACCCTAATTCAAAATTCTGGTTCCGCCCTCGATTCTAAGTGTGATGGATTATCTTTTATGATATAAAAACTATATATAAAGTAAAACCAATTCCATCAAAGGCCCAAATTCCCGTCGTACAAGCCTGATGTTGCTTTATTTAACGTGCTAGTAAAAATATCCATGTAAAATACTCATTTATCAACGTGTTAACATGTGTCACCAGCACATGATAAATACAAATTTTACATTGGTAAACACATATTTTAAGTAAAATATTGTTTTATTTAATGTGTTGGTAGAAATATTCATGTAAAATACACATTTATCGATGCGTTAACATGTGTCATGACAAATACAAATTTTACGTCATATATATATATATATATATGTCCGGCGCTCCTAGCGTAAGTGGCAGGGGGGGGGGGGGGTGGGTTTCTCGGCGGGGAGACCCGGGATCGAGCCCCCCCCTCCCGCACAAGCCGGCTGGGTGGCAGTGGCCACGGGCTTGTGCGCGGATGACCGAACCAAAAAAAAAAAAGTTTACTTATATATATATATATATATATATATATATATATATATATATATATATATATATTGAAATTTAGTATCCATGTAAAATATATATTTATCGATGTGTTAACATATGTCATAGTATTAACATGTGTCATAGGACATATATTAACATAATCCTTTCTTTTTAAAGGGGTCGGCCTCGTTTGGTTTGCGGAAAGGAAAGGAAGTAAAATTGATTCTTTGATATTTTCTTTTCTTTGAAAAATTGTAATTCCAATCAAATTCTTTTCCGATGTTTGGAAAAACCAAAAAAATTGGAAGGGAAAGTGAATCCTTAGAGGGGGGAATGAATCATTGGGTTGGTGGGAGGAACCATTTTTTCCTATTTTCCTTCCTCTTGGAAATCAAATTCCTTTTCTCCTCATTTATTTTGGCATCCAAACAAAAGAAAAGAAACAATTTCCTTTCTCAAGGCTCCAATTCTGCAAACCAAAAGTCCTCTTAGTAAAAGCTTATCAAAATAAAGTCAACTGATAATGCTTGTTGAAATGGATCAGAACACTGAGAACTAATGATCTGCTCTTTTCAAACCATAAACAATCCTCGCTTACAGCCTTCCTTAAAAACTGAAAACATGAAGAATAAAACAAAACAGAAACATACAATTGGATTGTATGCAAATTTGGTTCTCTGTACTATACTTTTAGTAAAAGCTTATCAGAATAAAGTCAACTGATGATGCTCGTTGAAATGGATGAGAACAGTGAGAACTAATGAACTGTTCTTTTCAAACCATAAACAATCCTCGCCTACGGCCTTCCTTAAAAAATGAAAACAAGAACAAAAAAACATACAACCTTCCTTAAAGTTGAAAACAAGAAGAATAAAACAAAACAAAAACATACAGTTGGCTTTCGCAAGCATGTCTCTTTATTAGGCTTTGCCAACTCCAGTGCTTATGGCCTCCCAGCCATACTCATGATACTTCACGAATTGAAGTTATGCAGTAGCAGAGAAGTTGCGCCCAGTCATTTTCTCCGACTCATAAAGGATATGATTAATCAGGCCCCTTGCAGCACTGTAGAGCAGTTGGTTAGTAAGAGATTCGAAAAGACTTGAGGCAAGTAAAGATTATATTTAACAGTTGGTACTGTCCACTTACTCGTCCTTCAATTTCTGTATTTTCTCAGGATCAGTTTCCTTCTTGTTTTTCTTGAATTGCTCTCTCACCATGTTTACAAGAAGTTCGGTGTTGTGCTTCTGTCAACACCAACAAAAGTTAGAATCACCTTGACGCGGGACAAAAACCTAAAAACAAACTATTAGTATGAAATTAGGAATTTGAGAATATTTGGATTCGGAAGCTTTAATTGAAGAATGAACAACTATTATAATGCTATGATTACCGTTGAAGACGTCAACGTCAAAAGCGGAGAAGTAACGCTTGATAAAGAGATCCACTTTAAGGTTAGGTTTTGGCATAAGCACCATATAAATTCAAAATAGATTTCTCATTCTCAATCAATCGTTCCATAAGATAAGTCAATCCCTAACCAACCCCAGCCAACTCAAGAGATAAAATTCTCTTTATTTTATTTTATCATAACAAACTAAAAAAATCTAAAATAACCGAAAATCCAAGTTCTTCTCCATCACACCTTGTTCATACACAGGAACTACGGAAACATATTTTTTTTTTCTGGCACTGAATCGGAATGTCATATATGGATTTCCACTTTGGATCTAAACATATACTAGGTGATTTGATTGCAAACCAGATAATCATTACAAGCTTCAGTCTGCACTCTGTACTCATTACACATGTTGATTAATGAGTCAACCTTGATCGCCCACCATGGCTAACAATCCAAGCCCTTCTAGAGCAATACCCACTAACTAAAGCAGTAAAAAGGAGTAAAAGTCAAGGTGGGTTGAACTGTTGAAGCACTCTTAATCATGACAACGAGGATCCTATTGCCACAGATCTAAATATCTGTGGAAGAATCATTGATGAGGATGTCCATAAAACTAGAGCAGCTTGAAAGTGAAGTTAATTGGAGTTCTAGTGACCTAAGTAACCATTAATTTATGCAAGTTATTCAAATAGCTACAAGACTAGCTATGTTGTATGGATCAGATTCGGCAATCACAGAGCAACATTGTATTGATGGGTGGTGCAACTGTTCGGAGTGGTAAGATAGTAAGCTGAGATGCTACTTGGATGAGTGGTGGGGCGAGATCTCAAAATAAACATGGATTTGAGACGATGAAAGAAATATATGATGGTCCTCACTTTGAGTTGGTGTCTGTGTGGGTGCTTTCTTTTGATTTGGCTGGCAACTTGGTCAGAGTAATTCTGCATGTCCCAGATGCTTACCTATAAATTGCTTCCTAAAAGAGGTGGCCCAAAAGAACAAGACCATAGCTTCACTTTTGGCGTGCCAACTCATTTGGGAACCACGTCTTTGGAAACCATTTGAGATAGATAGCATCACCCTCTAGTAAAACTAAAGAGTCCCTGTCATGCTATGCCATCGCAGGGCTGCAGTACAAGTAGAAGTTCCCATATTTACTGTGTAAACAAGAGGGAGATGAGAGGGTTAAAAATAACATGCTTTCCCGAGTGGATCATGGGGAAGAAGTGAAAACTAAAGGAAAATGTAGGGTATCTTGATTCGATGAAGGTCGAGTAAAAGCCTAAATCCAATCTTTAGATACAAAAGAAATGGACAAGTAAACATCATCTGCAAGGGCGAGTCCATACGACAAGATAACCAAGTCCACACATAGTAGGTGGTATCAGTCATATGTTATAAAAAGCTTAATATGGTTCTAGTTGAACATTCGGACTTAGGATGTTAGCTAGTAAATTTTATCGTCTTGGAACGGCTTATAATCTAAACTCGCCTAAACGGGGGACTATACTTACAAATGACAATAAAGTAGTTTCACTAAAGGATAATATTTAAGATAAAAATATTAATCAAGCCCAAGAACCATGCCCTATTCAACATTACAAACTCTAATCACAATTTGAATAAGTTTATTATTTATCTAACATTCTAAGAACTTCAACCAAAATTGTAATAAAAAAAAAAAAGTGTTCTTATAAAGTATAAACCTAAGAAGAAAGCTATAGCTATTCAAAAAGTTTACCCGCGAGGGATTGTTTTCTAGTATGGACATTTAGACTTTTTCATAATCAATGTGCTCTTGTAACAACCATCTACGTGGCAATTTGAAGTTTAGGGGCTGTTTGGTTGCCCCTAATTGGAAATTCTATGCAGCATTTGTTACATCTAGCGTTACTTGTTGTAAAGGTGTTACAAATATATTGTTTGGTTGCATGTAAATATTGTTGCGGGATTCACAAATTCATTGTTTGGAATGATGTAATTAGGATGCTATTTTGCAACTATTTTTATTGTAAATACAAGTTTATTGTTTGGTTGCGCCTTTATGACATTTAAGAAAGAGAGAATAGTATAGCTTGTGTAATAAATGTTATTGTAAGTGGTGTTGCATCCATTTGGTCCAAAAAAAATGATGAAGTAGTTGGAGGATTGATGCAACACTTGTTGCGCAAAGTTCACCATTTACATCAAAGTTGCGCGAACATGAGAAAATGGTGTCATGTCTGCGTCGTGAATGTGTTGGAAAAGAAACGCGGAAACCTTTTCCCAAACTAGAGAGTACCTGCGAGAGAACCGAGCAAACAACGCACGAACTAAAAACACCAAAAATAAACCACGCAGACACAGAATTTTTGACGTGGAAAACCCTTGCGGGAAAAACCACGGGACGATCGGAGTCCAACCCTGAGAAGCCTCCACTAATGAAATAGAAGAATTACACCCTCTACAAACTTCTCCCGATCCAAATCGGATTTCCACAACACTTGGAAGCAAGAACAATGATTACAAGGCTACGAAGAACAAGAACGACGAGTAGAGATTACCCGAATCCGATTCTCCTCCGAAAAAAGACCTTCAATCCTCCGTCTTCTCTCCCAAAGTTGCAATGGCACTCTTGCCTCCTTCCTCTCTCTTTTCTTGTGTTGTCTACGATTGTGTTACCATTAATTAGGGTTTGGAAATCCCAACTTAACTCCCTAATCCCGCAACAAACCTGGACCGTTTGATTAGATCCAATGGTGAATAATCACCCCAGATTTCCGTCCAGCCCGACGACACAGAGTTCGGGCAGAACTCTGTGTCGGGCTGCCAGAATGGTTCTGGAACAGCCAGACCGAGTTCGGCCAGAACTCGGCCTGGGACCGAGTTCGGCCCGAACTCGGTGGCCCAGGTCCAGAAACTCCCCCTTTGTTAGCAGCAGCAGCAGCAACTCCTCGTTGCCTACTTCCCGAGCTTCTTCGACATCGAACGGCGCTCGTCGCACTCCGGGATCTTCTCCACATAGGTTGGGAACCCCACCCACTCCAACAAATCTCCCCCTTCACAACTATGTGGAGGAGGTCGTCATCCCGACGATCTGCCTGCAGTACTCAAACTTTTCCCTCGGTAGAACCTTCGTGAGTATGTCCGCTCCATTGTCATCAGTATGAACCTTCTCAAACACCGCGTCCTTCTTCTCAACCACATCCCGTATCCAATGATACCGAGTCTCGATGTGCTTGGACCGACTATAAAATGTCTGGTTCTTCACAAGGTGAATATCACTCTAACTGTCACAAAATAAAGTATACTGCTCTTGCTTCAGCCCCATTTCCTGCAACAGCTTCTTCATCCACAACAGCTCCTTACAAGCCTCCGTCGCCGCAATGTATTCTGCCTTCGTCGTCGACAAGGCAACACACTTCTGTAACCGCGACTGCCACGATACCGCTCCTCCGGCAAACATCATCACATAGCCCGAAGTCGATCGCCTCGTGTCTATATCTCCAGCCATATCAGCGTCGGTATACCCAACCAGCTTCGGCTCGTCACCACCAAAAGAAAGTCTCCAATCAGCAGTGCCCTGAAGATATCGTAGAATCCACTTGACCGCACTCCAATGTACCCTTCAAGGATTTGAAAGATACCTGCTAACAGTGCCAATTGCATGAGCGATGTCTGGCCTCGTACACACCATAGCATACATAAGGCTTCCCACAGCTGAAGCATATGGAACCTGCTCCATATCTTCCTTTTCGTCCTCGGTAGATGGACACTGCTCCTCAGTGACCTTAAAGTGAGCCGCAAGGGGGCAACTCACTTTCTTCGACCCGTCCATACCGAAATGCTGAAGTACCCGGTAAATGTACTTCTTTTGGGACAAATGTAGTAGCTTGGACTCTCTCTCTCGGCTGATCTCCATCCCAAGAATTGTCTTCGCTGCGCCCAAATCCTTCATAGAGAAGGCCGCGCCCAGATGACGCTTCAACTCCGCTATCCCAGTGGCATTCCGGTCCACTAATATCATATCATCTATATAGAGCAATAAAATAATAAAATCATCATCGGTAAAATATTTCACAAATACACAGTAATCTGACGTCGTCCGAGCATAGCCATGCTCCCCTATAAACGACTCGAACTTCTTGTATCACTGCCTCGGAGCCTGCTTCAGACCATACAAGCTTTTTCTCAACCGGCAGACCAAATGTGACTTGCCCTTCTCATAGAATCCCTCTGGCTGCTCCATGTATAACTCCTCCTCAAGATCACCGTGAAGGAATGCCGTCTTCACGTCCATCTGCTCGACCTCCAAGTCGAGACTGGCTGCTAATGCTAACACCACCCGAATAGACGAATGCTTGACGACAGACGAAAAGATCTCATCATAATCCATGCCTTTCCGCTGACCGTAGCCTTTGACTACCAGCCTCGCTTTGTATCGAGAGCGAGTAGTATCATCCGTCTGCTTCACTCTAAACATCCATCGATTCTTCAAAGCCTTCTTATCCTTTGGCAACCGCACCAGCTCATAAGTGAAATTGGCGTGTAAGGAACTCATCTCCTCCTGTATAGCCTCAATCCACTCATGCCTGTGTTCGTCTTCCATAGCCTCTACAAAACTTTTGAGCTCTCTTCCGTCAGTCAATATCACATACTCACCCGGTGAGTATCTCGTAGATGGTCGACGCTCTCTGTCGCTCCTTCTCAATAGAGCCACTGGTGCTGGCTGTATACCAATAGCCTCCTCCCCTTCAGGAACTGCCTCCCCGGCATGCTCATCCTCTTGAGGGACACCCTGACCACCATCAGCAGGCTGATAATCAAGGTTGGGAGCAACTCCATGTACTGGCTCCCCCATAATGGGATCCTCTGCGATGTCCTCTGGAAATAGCTCGAAGCGAAATGACTCTAACTCAGGCAATTTCTCAGCCTCAGAAGGCGTCTCGGAATCCTGGGTATTGGCCATGGTCTGATCCTCGACGAATACCACGTCACTACTTCTGTAGAGCTTTCTTCCTACCGGGTCGTAGAGTCTATAGCCAAACTCATCCCGACCGTAGCCGACAAAGACGCATCGCCTCGTCTTCGGCTCAAGTTTGGTCCTTTCGTCCTTTGGTACATGCACGAAGGCCTTACAACTAAACACTCGCAGGTGATTGTATGACGGCTCTTTGCCGTACCATACTTTGTCAGGCACATCATCCTGTAAAGGAGCACTAGGAGACAAATTAATAACATAAGCAGCTGTGAGAAGAGCCTCACCCCAATAACTGTTCGGCAAGTTTGCTTCTAACAACAAACACCGCACCCTCTCCATCAGTGTCATGTTCATGCGCTCCGCTACACCATTGAGCTGAGGTATCTTTGGCGGAGTCTTCTGGTGTCGTATTCTCTGCTCTCTGTAATAAGCATCAAAGGGATCGATGTATTCGTCGCCATTGTCGGACCGAACACACAATAACTTCTTATCCGTCTCTCTTTCAACAGAGGTCTAAAACTCTTTGAAAGTAGGCAGCACCTGATCCTTGGTCTTTAAGGCATAGATCCAAACCTTTCTGGAACAGTCATCAATAAAAGTTACAAAGTAAGAAGCACCACCAATAGATTTTACCTTCATAGGACCGCAAACATCCGAGTGAATCAACTCGAGCAACGCCGGCTTCCTTGAACTTGGGTGACTTTGGAAAGACACCCTATTTTGCTTCCCAGCTAAACAATGCGTGCACTTCTCCAACTTTGTAGTGTCACTCCCCGTTCCCAGTATACGTATTTTTAATACATGTACTGCTTTAATATATTTATTTAAATATTTATCATGTATTGTTTCGTATTTAAATCTCTTTAAATTCATGTTAATTAAATTCCTGCAATTAATTTTCTGTATTTTACTTCCTGCTTTTATTCTCTGCTTTAGCTTACTTTAGGTTTGGCCTAGGTTGGTTTATTTTCGGGTTATGGTGGTTCATTATGAACCGAACCCACCTACCACCACCCCTTCCATTTAAAGCTCCCAACTCTTTCTCTCTCTTCATTACTCTCCTTCACCATTACTCTTCTTCCTCATTACTCTCTCCACCTACCAAACCCATAGGCAAGTACATCTTGCTTCTTCATGAGGACCCATTTTTATGGTTCCATTCTCTTCCCCTTGTGATTCTAAGAGAGTTTAGAACTTGGTATTTTTCGTTTTGAAGTTTTATTTTTAGTAGATCTAGAAATTAGTTATTTTCAGATTTGGTGGTTTTGATCTATCAAACTTTTTTGTTTTCAAGTTTTGATGGTTCCATGTTGTAGAGAATTTTATTCTACCCAATTTTGACCTTTGCAAAGTTGGATTTGGACTTATTTTGACCAAGTTATGGATTTTGAAGCTTTGGGTTCAAACCATGGAGTTCTTGCTGATTGGAGAAGACAGTGAGCAGTGCGCGAGCTTTTTAGCTAGCGCCACTGAGCTGTGTGCGCTCTTTAGCGCAGTACAGTCTGCCTCATACGCTGTCTTTTGGTGGCGTATGGTCTTGTATACGCTACCTTGATGAGGAGTCGTATGGACTTGCATACGCTGTCTTGAAGAGGAAGCGTATAGAGTTCATACGCTGCCTTTTGGAAGCGTATGACTTGGGTACGCTGGCTTGGATAGTAAGGAGTCGTATGGAGTTCATACACTGCCTTTTGGAAGCGTATGACTTGCGTACGCTGGCTTGGATAGTAAGGAGTCGTATGGAGTTCATATGCTGCCTTTTGGAAGCGTATGACTTGCGTACGCTGGCTTGGACAGTAAGGAGTCGTATGGAGTTCATATGCAGCCTTTTGGAAGCATATGACTTGCGTACGCTGGCTTGGATAGTAAGGAGTCGTATGGAGTTCATACGCTGCCTTTTGGAAGCGTATGACTTGCGTACGCTGACTTGAGCGTGGCTTGACTTGAGCGTGGCTTGACTTGAGCGTAGGTTGACAAGAGCGTAGCCTGCTTACCCTGGATCTTCTATAGCCCTGTATATTGATATCTTATTAGATATTTAACGTCCATTTTATATCCTTACGCCTTTTTGCATAAAATTGATATAATCATGATATGTTAATATTTCTGTTAGATATAGATTGTTACGTGGGATGTACCATGTGTCGTGAATTGAGTTATAGATACCCCGATTGACTGAAATTAAATCCTGAGAGTTGTAGACTCGACCCCACTGAATATTAGTTGACTTTCATGCCTTGTCACCATTAATAATGATTGTGACCTTGACTAATAATTGATCATGCGTTCCTAGTTGGAACTAAGAGACTGGCTAGTCGTCTTATTAAATTGAATGAATGAGACGCGTTCATATTAATTATGAACTATTAAAATCGACTGGCTAATCCAAAATATTGGCATACAGGACTTTCTGTGAACAAAAACCGGTATACCGTCGGTATACACCGGTATACCGTCGGTATGCCATTTTTCACCAAAAATGATCCTGGACTTATTTCTGCCCTAGCTTTCGATTTTGTCATCCATTTCTTGTGTTTACAATAATTTCTAAGACTCATTACAGACTCCAGATAAACTTAGGCAGGTGCAGGCTTCTTCAGAGTCTTGAAATGATGATGGCATGGCTTGGCTTCTTTCTTTGATAGGTGCTGGCTTTTTCCCTTGGCGACAGCTCTCCAAAGATATCCAGAGATGTCGTCGGGTGGTTCAGAAAAATCTTGTGGGATCCATCGTCTTTGGCCCACCATTATTTCTTTATTGTATATGTCCATATTGATCTTGTTTATTACTTTTCTGCATGTACATGTTAGACGAACAAAGCAATATACATAGTAGCAAGTATGATAAGTTTAATGCACATTAGGACAATGCTGAGTTTAAGTATAATGACTAAGGTGATAGCATAAAAGTTAGTGATAACATAATGATTAAACTTAATTGAATGACCATAATCAAAAACATAGTTTTGATTTTGGCAACCCGATTAAATTTAAGATAAATAAGCTCATATCACTAATATGTAAACCAATAGGCACATATCACCAAAGGTATAAGTATAAGTAGAAATGCTATAGCGATAGTATGAAGATTAGTGATAATGAAATGCTAAACTTAACATATTAACCATATTCAAAAATATGATACCATCATTGGGCCAACACTGACCGCACTGGTATCATTGTAGAGTTGCGCATATCGTACCCCGTACAAAAGTACTCATTCTGAATGATCATGATCCACGGCATGGTACTTCACTCAACGTAGAGAGTATTAAGTTAAATAAAATAATGATTGCATGGAGAGAATGGATTCCCGAGTTCTTACATGGCAGCCCTCTTGGGACTAGTAGTGCCCGACAGGCCGGTTGGTCCCCACAGATACTGCAAATCTGCCACACGGGCAGGAAGCGGTATCTGGTTATATTATCTATTAAATATTGTATATTAATGACGGGCGTCCTGCTGGGACTCGTCTAATTCATGATTGGCGCAATTGATTGACTGGATAAACTAGCCTTGCTTGCGCATAGTAAGAACTGAGAAATCCTTTATTGCATAATTCTAGGATAACCTGGGACTCACAATAGCAAGCCGTAGTAGTTGCCTGGCCATTTAAATTGATTTGTGTGTGTACTGTACCTACTCTGTTACTTAACTGAGATGATCAGAATGTCAGGACATGACGGGCCAACTTCTGTCCTTGTTTGGTTGGGAGGTTGGTTCGAAGTGTCGTGATGTTGTGTGAGTCCTAGTATATAGCAGAGATCTATTATCATATTCTCTTATTACTGGCTTCATTCCTCATATCGTGCTCCCTTGCGGTACTTGCTATTAGAGGTCTAACCTCTCTGGTTTTGCATGGCCAGATTTAGAGCCGGTCCCCGAGGATCCAGCTTACTTCTACCTCCAAGATGGTCAACACTAGAGGGATGATCGCAGGAGGACTCGAGTGGGTTTCTTACTTCCCCGTTCGTTTTGTTATCTACTTTATACTTTGCCGTTTGGCACCGACATGTTAGTCGGATTGTCTTGTACCTACTTTTGCATAATTGTAACTAAGTCAGACTGCAGCTGCTAACAATTGTGTATACTTACTACATCATCTGGCTGTATTTTGTAAAGCCAGATATCAAGAACATTTTGACTGAGCGTTTGGGACGCCTTACTTCTTTATCTCACATGTTCTCTATTTCTGTTTCTTGTTTGAATGATTGAGACAATAGAAGTAAAGTGACCATAGGGAGACTTTCATGTAGTATGCACCCCCTCGTCTTATAGACAGCATTGATCGTATTATACGGTATTCATCTACCCGTAATACGTAGCTGGCTGAGTCATTCCTCCGCTCTCCAGTATTCTGGTTCTCGGGCGTGACAAGGTTTTAGTGGTGGCCCATGCAGGTCTGATTTCAGACTTGTGGGGTGTTTAATAGGATGTCTCAATCATACATGTTTCCCCTTGATCTCATGATTCGTCAATTCTCAACTCTAGCTTGACATTCCAGTATCCTTTGACTTCATTGATCCTTCATGTCCGGTCGTTTGATTGTTCTCTTGTCCCTTTTCTTAGGGGCACTTCGTCCGCATCTGTCAGGACTGGACAGCAACAACATGGACATCAACATGGACAACCTGACCAGGATGGTCAGCAACAAGGGCCAGTACTAACTCAGGAGACTACTCAGGAAGAAGTACTAGTGGACGCAGCAACTGGACCGCAGTATCCAGATGTTCCACCACCACCAACAGTTCCACCTACCCTTGTGGAAGTGGACACACCAGCCCTTCTGGAGATTATGAGAGGGATGATGGCTACTCAGCAATATCAAATGTTAGCCCAACAGCACATGCACGCTCAGTTGCAAGAGCAGAATGTACTACTCAACCAAGGGTTGCAGACGGCATTGGAAAGAGGGGCGAGGCCAGATTCAGGAGCATCAACCAGATTTTGCAAGTTCAACCCCCGCCGTTTTGAAGGAACGGAGGATGCCATCTCAGCAGATGCATGGCTTAAGGATATTGAGGCTATTTTAACGGCGGCTAAGGTACCGGCAGAAGAACGTGTGGATCAGGTGAAGTTGTTACTTCAGGATCTCGCACGTGATTGGTGGGAATCAGAGGAAGTGGGCATCAGACGTCCTATTGCTTGGGACGATTTTACTGCAAGATTCAAGACGAAGTACTATGGAGTTGTGGTGCAGTTTGAGCTACAACAGAAGTTTTTCAACCTCAAGCAGGGCCGGCAAGACGGTAGATGCTTATGCAGCGGAGTTCTGCAGATTGAGTAGGTTTGCCCCAGAGATGGTAGCAACGGAACGCCAGAGGGCGATGAGGTTTCAGCAAGGGTTTCATCTTGAGCTCTTGCAATTGATAGAGGGGCACAATTACCAGACTTTTGATGAGATATTGACGGCAACCCGAAGGCTTGAGATCACCATTCAGAGGATCACAGTTAGGACTGGAGGTCAGAAGAGATCTCACAGTCAGATTGAAGGAGGAGGGAGAGCAGCGCCCCGAACAACAGCACCATCCTTTGGCATTCGCATTCACGATGTGGCAATACGAGGGCCAGCACCACCACCCAGGCAGCAGCAGCAACAGAAGAAGAACCAGCAACCCCCAGCGGGATGTACTTATTGCGGAAAGATAGGGCACACTAGAGATGTGTGTCAGGCATTGAACGGACTGTGTTTGATATGTGGAAATCCAGATCATCGGGTTACCACATGTCCCATGAATTCGAGGTCAGGAGGACCAGGGCAACAGTTTCCTGCTCTGCCAGCACCAGGGACAGGACAGTATCGAGGACCAGCAGTGGCAGTGAGACCATTGGTCCAGCGTCCGTTAATGCCGCAGGCTCAGATGTTTCGGCAGCAGGGACCGTCGATACAGCAACACCAGCATAGACCACCCCAGCATTATCAAGGCAGGGGCCAGCAGCAGCACCAGGCTAGGCCGCAACATGGGAACCAGCAAGGAGGTCGAGGGCAGGCATTCACACTGTCCTTGGAGGAGGCATTATCATCGGAAGATGTTGTGGCAGGTAACATTCTCGTCGCCTCATATCCTGCAGTAGCATTGTTTGATTCGAGAGCATCACATTCATTTATATCTGCACAATTTGCGACACGGCTAGGAATGGAGTTCGAGGCATTGCTAGGGAGGTTGAATATACTCACTGGAAATGGGCTCGTAGGAGTTAGTAGAGTTATTCTAGCGTGTAGTATTGTAGTTTGCGGGCATTCCTTACCCGCCCGGTTGATAGAATTTCCTGTTGGAAATTTTGACGTTATCTTAGGCATGGACTGGCTGAAAGACAGTCATGCGACAATAGATTATCGTAGAGGGAGTGTATCTTTTGATATTCCAGGCATGAAGAGGTTCACCTTAGTCAGGTCAGAGGCAACTCAGCAAGAGCAGGGAGTAGTAACAGCAATGGAAGAAGTTCAAGTTCCGAAGGTAGTTGAAGAATTTTTAGACGTGTTTCCCAAAGAACTTCCAGGTCTACCACCGGTTAGAGATATTGAGTTCAGCATAGAATTGGCACCTGAAACTAAACCAATATCAGATCGGGTTTACAGAATAGCGAATTCAGAGCAGGCCAAGGTGTATCAGCACATAGAGGAATTGAAGGAGAAGAAGTTTATCCAAGCTAGCATATCACCATGGATAGCACCAGTGGTACTTGTGGAAAAGAAGGATGGATCATCCAGATTATGCATCGATTACAGAAAGCTTAACGCGGCAACAGTGAAGAACAAGTACCCACTACCAAGGATCGACGACTTGTTTGATCAGTTGAGCAGGGCTAGAGTTTTCTCCAAGATAGATCTTCGTTCATGGTACCATCAAGTGAGGGTTCGAAAGGAAGACATTTTCAAGACAACATACAGGTCGAAGTATGGACATTATGAATTCTTAGTAATGCCGTTTGGTTTGACCAATGCTCCAGCTATATTTATGGATTTGATGAACCGCATCTTTATGCCATATTTAGATCAGTTTGTCGTGGTGTTTCTCGACGACATTCTCGTATACTCTGCTAGTGAAGAGGAGCATGAAGACCACCTCAGGAAAGTGTTGCAGGTTCTGAGAGAGAACCAGTTGTATGCCAAGCTCAGCAAGTATGAGTTCTGGACGGATCATATTTCATTTTTGGGTCATATCATATCAGGAGCTGGAGTAGCAGTAGACCCCAAGAAGGTAGAAGCAGTAGAGAGTTGGCCAGTACCTAAGACCGTAGCATATGTGCAGATTTTCTTGGGATTGGCAGGATATTACAGAAGGTTTGTATCAGAATTTGCGAGACTTTCAGCACCCATGACCCGCTTGACACGAAAGGATGTACCATTCGTCTGGTCGGTAGAATACCAGGCATCATTTGAGAATCTGAAGCAGAAGTTGATATCAGCACCTATCCTTACATTGCCAGTTGGGCCCAGAGGTTTTACAGTATATTGTGATACGTCAGGTAAAGGACTTGGATGTGTCCTTATGCAACATGGGAAGGTGATAGCGTATACATCTAGGCAACTTCGAGACCACGAGAAAAATTATCCAACTCATGATTTGGAGTTGGCGGCAGTAGTATTTGCTTTGAAGCTATGGAGGCATTACTTATATGGTGACCGAGTGGACATGTACACAGACCACAAAAGTCTGAAGTACATCTTTACTCAGAAGGAGCTGAACATGAGACAGAGAAGATGGTTAGAGCTGATCAAGGATTATGACGTGGAGCTTCAGTATCATCCAGGCAAGGCTAATGTGGTAGCAGACGCTCTCAGCAGAAGAGACGGCACATTTATGTTGACAACGCAGAAGCACATCTTAGAAGACCTTCAGGAGATGGGCATCGAAGTTATACTTCCTAATGATATAGGAATTCTGGCGAGTCTACAAGTTCAATCCGACTTGGTAGGCAGGATCAAGACAGCCCAGGCACAGGACCCAAGGATTCAGAAGCTTAGGGCAGAATGTGAGTCAGGACTCAGAAAGGAGATACAAATTCATGAAGATGGTACCCCTAGGTTTGGATCACGTCTATGTGTACCTAGTGGAGATATCAGACAGGAAGTAATGACAGAAGCTCACAGTTCTCAGTATTCTATACATCCTGAGGGACCAAGATGTACCAAGATATCAAGCAGCACTTCTGGTGGAACGGGATGAAGAGAAAGATAGCTAGGTTTGTTTCCCGTTGCTTGATATGTCAGCAAGTAAAGGCAGAACAGCAGAGGCCAGCTGGATTATTGCAACCGCTTCCTATCCCGGAATGGGAACACATCACAATGGACTTTGTGACCGGTTTACCGAGATCACCAAGTGGTAAAGATGCTATTTAGGTGATAGTAGATCGGCTTACAAAGGTAGCACACTTTCTTCCTTTCAGAGTAGGGCAATCTACAGAAAAGTTGGCGGAGTTATACATGCAGCAGATAGTCAGGCAGCATAGAGTCCCTGTCAGTATTGTGTCAGACAGAGATACCCATTTCACGTCACATTTCTGGAAGAGCTTACATCATAGTCTGGGCACCAAGTTAAGATTTAGCACGACCTACCATCTACAGACGGACGGGCAATCAGAAAGGACAATTCAGACTTTAGAAGATATGTTGCGAGCTTGCACCCTAGATTTTGGAGGATCTAGGGAAAGCCACCTGCACTTAGTTGAGTTTTCATATAACAACAGTTATCAAGCCAGTATCCAGATGGCGCCATTTGAAGCACTATATGGTAAGAAGTGTAGGTCGCCACTAGCATGGGATGATATCGGAGACAGAAAGATGTTAGGCCCGAAAATGATTGTCTAGACAGTTGAATTGGTTAAAGGAATTAGAGAGCGACTTCGAGTTGTGCAGGATCGACATCGTAATTGGGTGGACCAGCATCGTAGGCCGCTAAAGTTTTCTGTTGGAGACCACGTATTCTTACGGATCTCACCTACCCGTGGGGTCATTAGATTTGGCATTCGCGGGAAGTTGAGTCCGCGATACGTAGGACCATTCGTTATCCTTGATAGGATGGGCGATGTTGCTTATCGTTTATCCCTTCCACCTTCGTTACGAGAGGTGCATGACGTATGTGACGCCCCAGTCCCAAAATATGTAGGACTAGAACGCAATCATGCCAGCTGTATACATACGAAGTATATGGACCCTCGTATATATACATAAGCTGTAAAATACAGTAACCAAGGTACTAAATCTCATCCACAAAGATAAATGATGATATAAAAGCAACTTTGAATTTGTCATGTATACAATCGTTGGGCGGAGACAAAGTCCACTACCAACTAATTTTAATAAGAACGAAATATAAACATGTAACGCCCCAGTCCCAAAATACGTAGGACTAGAACGCAATCATGCCAGCTGTATACATACGAAGTATATGGACCCTCGTATATATACATAAGCTGTAAAATGCAGTAACCAAGGTACTAAATCTCATCCACAAAGATAAATGATGATATAAAAGCAACTTTGAATTTGTCATGTATACAATCGTTGGGCGGAGACAAAGTCCACTACCAACTAATTTTAATAAGAACGGAATATACAAAGAAAGAATTTAGCAAGCGAGAGCAATGGCGAGTCCAAGAGCAATCACCACGAAGGAAGGAATGGCCTTAGCTAGAGCACCTGCAAGAAATCATGAACACACACACCTGGCGAGATAACCAGGTCCTCAGAGGGATGTAACAAGATACATCAACATGCCATATAAATACTGAGTATAAAATATGCCACAATCAAAGAAAGTGACAAGACATAATAGGGTAAACTAACCAACTAAAGTGAACATGCAGCCAAGAACAAACTTTTCGTCGCATGAGCCCTGGCTGAAATGGGATCTAGTATAGTCCCCACTTGGGCACCAGTGACCGAGAGCATGACGTTCAAAAATGACAGTGGCCAACCTGAGAGGCTCATACCCGTATCTCCAGCAGAGCTTTCGGGTTATAGGGGAAGTACAATAGAAGCCCATACGACAAGGAAATGTTCTCCTCACCCAATGTACCTATCATGTCGCATCTACGACCATGTAACACTACTAACCGTCAAGTCTTCTAACACACAACTATTGACAGTTAGACCTAACGCACGTCCTGCACGCATCAGTGATCAGCCAACACGCAAGTCCGTAGACTATATGCTACTCATAACTCACACATCTCGTGGCACGACAGTGTCAAAGTCTATGCAATGCGCTAAGCTAGTGGTAGTCCCTTAACTCTAAGTCCATATGCAATCAAAGGTAAATAACAAGATACAAGTAATATCACTGAGCAGACAGTAATCAAGAACTAGAAATAAATGAACAGTGATATGTAATAAAAATGCAGACGAAATATAAACAGTATAATGGCAAGGTATCTTGCCTGTCATTACACTTGGTGTGCGATAATCCGAAGAGTCCAGCATGGTCCAATAGTCATAGTCATGGTGCAGAGGTCCAAAGTCGCGAGAGAATAGGAATGGTGATCAGTCGCAATCAAGATAATTGAGGGAATTTGTGAAGATAATTACATATGCAAATTTTAGAAATATTTTATAATACTAAAATTATGTTTTGATACTAGTTTCAAATAAACGCTTAAAATAAAAAATCTTTTTAAACAAAACTAGGTTTTACAAACTTTTTGATAGGAAAACTATTTTTTTATTGTTTCAGTAATAATAATTATATGAAAATATTTAGGAAATTATTATATATATATTTTTATAAATTATATTTTATAATAGAACCCTTCTTGAACAAAACATATTTAACCCATTTACTATAATAAAATATTTAATATATATTTTTACATATGTATATACATACCCATGATACCCAAAATATCTAACTAATACCTACAATTAATAATAGTAATACTAATTTTGATAAATAAGATAATAATAATAATGGTGATAATAAATAATGATAATAGATAATAACAGAAAGGGGCGGTGCCAGAGGTGGTGCGACGCATCCCGGCGGTCAGGCGCTCGGCCTGGCGGTGCTGGCGACGTCGTGGAGCGGCACTCCGTGGACGGTTGAGGCGGAGAGGATGGCTCGCGCGGTGGTCGAGGCAGGGACGGGCGCTCGTGATCGGGGTCGCGGCGAAGGTGAGGGTTCTCCCCCTTTCCTTTCTGTCTTTGTGTGTTGTGGTGGTACGGTGGCTGGTTGGCGGGGGTGGTGGTGATGATTTTGATGTGGGTTTTGGGGGGCGACCGTTGGCCGGAGATCGGACGGAGCAGGGACTGGTGGAGGTGCTGCTAACGGTGGTGTTTTCGGTGACGGGAGTTCGGGGATGGGCACGGTGAAGGCGGGGCTGCCGCGGGTTGGTGGTGATGGCGTCGGGGGTGTTGGCAGAGATGTCAGGGGTGTGGAGATGCGACGCCGGCTGTGGCGGGGTGGTAGCCTGAGATCGTGGTCACAGACACGATGCACACGGTGTTTAGAAAAATCTGTGGTTTGTGGGTTGGGATAATTTGCTGGAGGAGTACCTCTCCTTTTATAGGAGGTGGGAATTCCCAGTTGGATAGGGATTAGCATTCGTTTAAATCCCGATGGATAATTCCATCTTTTAATTTAAATCGAATTAAAATTTAAGCAATCAAAATCAATCAATATAGATAACTTTCTATTTAAAATAAAATCTTTTCCAAATTTAAATTATCCAAAAATAATTCAAATATTAAATAAAACCAAATCTTAAATATCATTTTCATAAATATTAAAATATGATATTAATTAATTTCAAAAATCAATATAATTAAATCATAAAGTAGCTTTTATAAGTAACATAAATATATTTATAACAAATTTTCAACTTCGCAAAATATTTGGAATATGTTTCATATAAACGCAAAAATCTTCAATAACTACTTATTTTTAAATGACGAATAAAAATAACTCTTTTACAAAATAAAAATATTTATCACCTTTATTTGAACATGTACTTTTCTATAAAAATAAAATTTATAAATAAAAATGTTTTTCTAAATATGTACCTCGACACATATTCGCACTCGTCGAAAAATTACGAACATAAATTTCGCACGTTACGTAAATACGACAAGGCGACTCATGTGCACGTATAGATACGAAATAAAAATACGAAATTTTAAATAAATAAAAAAATAAAATCGTAGTAGAAATTTAGGGAGTTTACAACGTATTTCATGTATCTCTGTTACGAAGGTATGTATCGGACCCAAGCCATATCCTTGATCATTCTGAGTTGGTTGTTGGTACCAACTTGTCTTACGAGGAGCAGCCTGTGTCCATCTTGGACCGAAGAGAGAAGATACTCAAGAATCGAACAATTAACCTTGTCCGGGTTGCTTGGGGTCATCACTCTTTAGGAGAGTCAACGTGGGAACGTGAGGATGATATCCGATCACGGTATCCACATCTGTTTGACTCACAAGGTATATTTCTTCCGGTGTTCCTTGATTGTCTTAACTCCGCATGCTAGTCGCCCTATGAGTAGAAATTACTTGATATCGTAGATTGTTAAATATAGATATGTTACTTGCTATGGACATTGTAAAATGATTGCTTGCTTAAATTGCTTGTACTAGTTTGGCCTTGATATTCCTATCCTGCTTGGATTTGAAATTTCGAGGACAAAATTTTTCTAAGGAGGATAGAGATGTCACTCCCCGTTCCCAGTATACGTATTTTTAATACATGTACTGCTTTAATATATTTATTTAAATATCTATCATGTATTGTTTCGTATTTAAATCTTTTTAAATTCATGTTAATTAAATTCCTGCAATTAATTTTCTGTATTTTACTTCCTGCTTTTATTCTCTGCTTTAGCTTACTTTAGGTTTGGCCTAGGTTGGTTTATTTTCTGGTTATGGTGGTTCATCATGAACCGAACCCACCTACCACCACCCCTTCCATTTAAAGCCCCCAACTCTTTCTTTCTTTTCATTACTCTCCTTCACCATTACTCTTCTTCCTCATTACTCTCTCCACCTACCAAATCCATAGGCAAGTACATCTTGCTTCTTCATGAGGACCCATTTTTATGGTTCCATTCTCTTTCCCTTGTGATTCTAAGAGAGTTTAGAACTTGGTATTTTTCGTTTTGAAGTTTCATTTTTAGTAGATCTAGAAATTAGTTATTTTCGGATTTGGTGGTTTTGATCTATCAAACTTCTTTGTTTTCAAGTTTTGATGGTTCCATGTTATAGAGAATTTTATTCTACTCAACTTTGACCTTTGCAAAGTTGGATTTGGACTTATTTTGACCAAGTTATGGATTTTAAAGCTTTGGGTTTAAACCATGGAGTTCTTACTGATTGGAGAAGACAATGAGCAGTGTGCAAGCTTTTTAGCTAGCGCCACTGAGCTACGTGCGCTCTTTAGCGCAGTGCAGTCTGCCTCATACGCTGCCTTTTGGTGGCGTATGGTCTTGTATACGCTACCTTGATGAGGAGTCGTATGGACTTGCATACGCTGTCTTGAAGAGGAAGCGTATGGAGTTCATACACTGCCTTTTGGAAGCATATGACTTGCGTACGCTGGCTTGGATAGTAAGGAGTCGTATGGAGTTCATACGCTGCCTTTAGGAAGCGTATGACTTGCGTACGCTGGCTTGGATAGTAAGGAGTCGTATGGAGTTCATACGCTGCCTTTTAGAAGCGTATGACTTTCGTACGCTGGCTTGGATAGTAAGGAGTCGTATGGAGTTCATACGCTGCCTTTTGGAAGCGTATGACTTGCGTACGCTGGCTTGGATAGTAAGGAGTCGTATGGAGTTCATACGCTGCCTTTTGGAAGCGTATGACTTGCGTACGCTGACTTGAGCGTAGCTTGACTTGAGCGTGGCTTGACTTGAGCGTGGCTTGACTTGAGCGTAGGCTGACTTGAGCGTAGCTGACAAGAGTGTAGCCTGCTTACCCTGGATCTTCTATAGCCCTGTATATTGATATCTTATTTGATATTTAACGTCCATTTTATATCCTTACGCCTTTTTGTATAAAATTGATATAATCATGATATGTTAATATTCCTGTTAGATATAGATTGTTACGTGGGATGTACCATGTGTCGTGAATTGAGTTATAGATACCCCGATTGACTGAAATTAAATCCTGAGAGTTGTAGACTCGACCCCACTGAATATTAGTTGACTTTCATGCCTTGTCACCATTAATAATGATTGTGACCTTGACTAATAATTGATCATGCGTTCCTAGTTGGAACTAAGAGACTGGCTAGTCGTCTTATTAAATTGAATGAATGAGACACGTTCATATTAATTATGAACTATTGAAATCGACTGGCTAATCCCGAATATTGGCATACAGGCACGTGCAGGCTTCAATTCGTTTATTATTTATTTATCTTATCAAAGAAGCATGTGTACTTTATGGTCAAGGCATGATTACTCCGTGGTTAGTTTTGATTGTTGTATTACGCTATGTAAGACCTACAACCTGACCGTACTGGTATCATTGTAGAGTTGCGCATATCGTACCCCATACGAAAGTACTCATTCTGAATGACCATGATCCACGGTATGGTACTTCACTCAACGTAGAGACTATTAAGTTAAATAAAATAATAATTGCATGGAGAGAATGGATTCCCGAGTTCTTACATGGCAGCCCTCTTGGGACTAGTAGTGCCCGACAGGCCGGTTGGACCCCACTGATACTGCAAATCTGCCACACGGGCAGGGAGCAGTATCTGGTTATATTATCTATTGAATATTGTATATTAATGACGGGCGTCCCGCTGGGACTCGTCTAATTCATGATTGGCGCAATTGACTGACTGGGTAAACTAGCCTTGCTTGCGCATAGTAAGAACTGAGAAATCTTTTATTGCATAATTTCAGGATAACCTGGGACTCACAATAGCAAGCCGTAGTAGTTGCCTGGCCGTTTAAATTGATTTGTGTGTGAACTGTACCTACTCTGTTACTTAACTGAGATGATCAGAATGTCAGGACATGACGGGCCAACTTCTGTCCTTGTTTGGTTGGGAGGTTGGTTCGAAGTGTCGTGATGTTGTGTGAGTCCTAGTATGTAACAGAGATCTATTATCATATTCTCTTATTACTGGCTTCATTCCTCATATCGTGCTCCCTTGCGGTACTTGCTATTAGAGGTCTAACCTCTCTGGTTTTGCATGGCCAGATTTAGAGCCGGTCCCCGAGGATCCAGCTTACTTCTACCTCCAAGATGGTCAACACTAGAGGGATGACCGCAGGAGGACTCGAGTGGGTTTCTTACTTCCCCATTCGTTTTGTTATCTACTTTATACTTTGCCGTTTGGCACCGACATGTTAGTCGGATTGTCTTGTACCTACTTTTGCAAAATTGTAACTAAGTCAGACTGCAGCTGCTAACAATTATGTATACTTACTACATCATCTGGCTGTATTTTGTAAAGCCAGATATCAAGAACATTTTGACTGAGCGTTTGGGACGCCTTACTGCTTTATCTCACATGTTCTCTATTCCTGTTTCTTGTTTGAATGATTGAGACAATAGAAGTAAAGTGACCATAGGGAGACTTTCATGTAGTATGCACCCCCTCGTCTTGTAGACAGCATTGATCGTATTATACGGTATTCATCTACCCGTAATACGTAGCTGGCTGAGTCATTTCCCCGCTCTCCAGTATTCTGGTTCTGGGGCGTGACATGTAGACTTGAGCCCTGAAATCACTTTCTTGTTCACCAAGTAGCTCATCCCCTTCTCGCTGATATGACCGAGCCGCCTGTGCCACAACTCGGTAGACGCATCACTGACTGCGTTCACCTTCTGTGCCCCCTGTGCGCTCCCTTCCATATAGTAGAGACCGGACTTCTTGCTTCCTCTGGCAATCACCATCGAACCTCTGGAAAGCTTCCACTGACTGTTCCCGAAGAGACTGAAGAATCCCTCGTTATCCATCCTTCCAACCGACACCAGGTTGAAACGGATATCAGGGACATGACGAACATCTTTGAGAACAAGAACCGCACCCGTCTTCGTTCTCAAATGCACATCTCTAACGGCAATCGACTTCGACACATCTCCATTGCCCATCTTCAACACTCCACAGTCACCTGTTGTGTAAGTGGCAAATAGTGCCCTGTTGTGAGATACATGCGCTGAAGTCCCTGAGTCCACCAGCCAAGAATTGTCATCGCAGGCGAGGTTTATAATGACCTCATCACCTACGACGATCACATCGCCTCCATGCATCGAGGCCGTCGTTGTAGTGTTCTCTTCTTGCTTCCCCTTGTCGTCCTTCTTCTCTCTCTTCCAAGCGAAATAGTTCCGCTTGATGTGGCCCTTCTTGTCACAGTGGTAACACTATGAGTCCTCGTACCGACCTTTGGACTTTTTTCTGCTCTTGTCTCTGCTACCACCTGGACCCCTGCTTTTGTCCTTTCCGCGGCTCTCTGAAACCAATGCCTCTGAGCGGTGGGATGTGGATGAAGTGCCCTGAGAACGTCTCCGCATCTTTTCATTCAGCACCCCGTACTTGGCAAACTCCAGACTGACTACGCCCTCTGGAGCAGAAGCGATCATAGATACTTGTACGATCTCCCACGAGTCTGGCATGTACACAGCAGCCATAGTCCCTGAACTTCGTCGTCGAACTTGACTCCTATTGAAGACAGTTGGTCGACCACGCCCTGGAAATCACTCAAGTGATCCGTAATAGACATCCCATCTTTGTACCGCAGACCCGTCATCGTCCGGATCAGGAATAACTTGTTTACCCCGGTCTTCTTCGCGTACAAAGACTCCAGCTTATCCCATAACGTCTTCGCGTGCTCAATATTGGCAACGTGGTTGTATACATTCTCGTCAATGAACTGCCTGATATATCCACACACCTGCATATGCTCGAATTTCCAGTCCTCCTCGGATTTATCACCGGGCTTCTCGGATGCAAATACGGGCAGATGCAGCTTCTTAACGAACAGTAAATCTTTCATCTTGCTCCGCCAATAGTGATAGTTGGTGCCGATCAGGTTCACCATGCGCACCAGCTTCGCGTCCATCTCTCCTCACTAGTTTATGTCAACTCCTGACACCCTTCTGAATTACAGAACCTGGCTCTGATACTACTTTGTTGGGAAAGAAACGCGAAAACCTTTCCCCAAACTAGAGAGTACCTGCGAGAGAACCGAGCAAACAATGCACGAACCAAAAACACCAAAAATAAACCACGCAGACATAGAAAATTTTTGACATGGAAAACCCTTGCGGAAAAAACTACGGGACGATCGGAGTCTAACCCTGAGAAGCCTCCACTAATAAAATAGAAGAATTACACCTTCTACAAACTTCTTCCGATCCAAATCGGATCCCAACAACACTTGGAAGCAAGAACAATGATTACAAGGCTACGAAGAACAAGAACGACGAGTAGAGATTACCCGAATCCGATTCTCCTCCGAAAAAAGACCTTCAATCCTCCGTCTTCTCTCCCAAAAGTTGCAATGGCACTTTTGCCTCCTTCCTCTCTCTTTTCTTGTGTTGTCTACGATTGTGTTACCATTAATTAGGGTTTGGAAATCCTAACTTAACTCCCTAACCCCGCAACAAACCTGGACCGTTTGATTAGATCCAATGGTGAATAATCACCCCAGATTTTCGCCCAGCCCGACGACACAGAGTTCGGGTAGAACTCTGTGTCGGGCTGCCAGAATGGTTCTGGAACAGCCAGACCGAGTTCGGCCAGAACACGGCCTGGGGCCGAGTTTGGTCCGAACTCGGTCGCCCAGGTCCAGAAACTCCCCCTTTGTTAGCAGCAGCAGCAGCAACTCCTCGTTGCCTACTTCCTGAGCTTCTCCGACAACGAACGGCGCTCGTCGCATTCCGGGATCTTCTCCACATAGGTTGGAAACCCCATCCACTCCAACAGAATGTACCATTATCGTGTCCGTACTACTGTGTACATATTTGAAAATGTATGTATCCCATATGGTTTCGTGTCCTTATCCATATTCTGTCTTTCTTCAAACATAGCATCCCAACGGAGGCATAAAATGTTCACTCTAAGCTTAGAATTACCAAAATTATCCACTTATTTATACATAAAAGTTTATAGCTTTGTAGACGAAAAGTATATTTCGAGACCTAAAGTTGACGACTTTAGCTTAAATTTTGCAATCAAAGATGAAAAGAATTCAAATTTCTCTTTAAAAAAAGAGAAAATTTACCTGGTGTCCGACGAATTTAGCTCTCCGTAGACACTCCCGATACAGCTACAAAAACCAAAAAAATACGTCATTTTTATCAAATTGTTTTTTGTGACAGAATCAGCAAAAATGACAAGAGATGGGGATTGAAGTATTACTCCTATCGCATTGTTTGCGAGTTCCGGAGGTAGTGCAGTTTGAATTGAAGGTATCTCTTTCTATTGGGAATTTCTTTTTCTTTTTTCCAAAATTCTGAGAGAAAAGAAAACCCTAGAAAAAGCCACATGCGCATTCGGGTTTTAATTGTTAGCTCCTAGACGGGTATAATTTGGATAGCCGATCCGGCTCATGTAGTTATGGATGTTAATTGTTAATTAATTACAAGCTATTTGTTTTTACAACACTGTCTAACAGACCGAGGAGGGGACCGGGGTGCCACGTGTCCCCCCTCATTGGTCAGATTCAGCGGGCTGACGTTAGCAGGGGGTACTGACGTCAGCGACAGAACCCGACCAATGAGAGAGGACACGTGGCACCACGATTTAAACCGCGGTTCTCCCCTCTGTCTGCTGATCATTTCCGCTTTTTTTACATGATCATTTTATTGCTAATGAAATAATAATGATATTAATTTGTCGTCCTTATTAATATTTCAAATATTTCAAGAGGTTTACAACATATTTCTTTGAGATAAATATGATGGGAATTAACTCGCTTGTTTTGTTTATCTATACTCCTATAAAATCTATACTACTATATAACTAAAAAATGGCTTCATCTTAAATTTATTCTTCTTCCAAATATGCCCTTATCTAATGTTACCCTTTTCTAGGTTAAGCCCCCAGCAATCATAGTCTCAGAAATCTATCTTAAATCATACAGTTGGAAAGTGTAACCTATGGGGTCATGGCATGTAATATCAGTCCGGGGTCTCATCTAGTTACACCAATCATGCTATAGTACTAGGCAATCACAAGATATCAAATCATACAAGCAAGGGATGCATTAAAATTCTTAAAAAGGAATACTAAGGTTAGGTCAAAACTCACCTCCAGCTAGGTCTGAGAACTAAAACTCCCTCCTGGAAGCAGGGCCCTGGTTGGGGCAGGTATCTCAGGGCAGTGCTGCACCCAGTGTGCAGCTGAACCACAGAATAGGCATAATCCTAGTCTCTTTCTACAGTTGTTCCACTTGTGTCCAGACTTCTTACAGTAGGCACAGGTAGGCTCTGGCTCAGCTGGCCTCTGCTGGACAGGAGACTGGGCTGGGTATGATGATATAGGCTGGATATATGGGTACTCCTCAAACTCTGGGTAGGACTGGGTACTGCTCCTCGTCCTCTTGGAGCTAGGCTCTCCTCCTGGAAGCACAGAGTCCCGCAGACGTAGCAACCTCTGAATTTGCTCCCTCATGGCCTCCTCATAAACTCTCTGTGACTCCAACAGCCTCGCTTGGAAATATCCAAACATCTGGGCTGCGTCAAGTAACAAACTTCCAGGTGGTACAGTAGGGAGTACCATCCCAAGGGTTAGGAAAAGGCTCTCGGTCTCAGGCAAATCTGCAGCTCTCTCCTGAACGACAGGAGATGAAGGAAGACTCTCTGGCAAGGCTACCCCCACCTCCTCAATGGCAGGAGGTGCCACCACCCCCTGATCAGATAGAGGGATCACTACCTCCTGAACAGTAGGAGGTGGAAGCACACTCTCAGTAGCTGCGGCTGCTCTCAGGCGACGGGCTCGGGTCATGGGTGCCATACTGGAAAGGATAAAGAAAACAACAATCATCAAGGCTGTAAGGCAGTCTACCATTCTATCTGAAAACTGGTAATTATCAAAAAAATAAAAAATAAAAATAAGTTAACTACTAATTATCTATAAAGGGGGTACTATTTAAGAAAATCAGAACCAAAAGTTCAAGGAACGAAAATCAATAGCATTGAATCCAATCACAATATAATATATATATATATATATATATATATATATATATATATATATATATATATATATATATATATATATATATATATATAAGGAGAGAGTGTTAGAGAAGGAAAAACTAACATTATGTAAATGTTATGTGGTTTGTGTGAAATATACATGAAAGTTTATAGGAGAATTTGGGTCTCAACTATAGCTATCCAGTTACACTATTCATGGCATATTGGTTAAGCAATCTACAAGGCACAAGCTATTTACTCTTAACATGCATGGCTAACCATATATATATGTATATCTGTATGTATAGAGAGGTACAGATTCTAATTATGCATCTACATACATTATAGCATGTATACAGAACTATATATATATATATCTATATAGCTATATGAACATAACATAGAGATGAAAGGTTAGGTTTTCATGGCAGTTGTGAACATTAGTGTAGAGTGTCAAGTGTACATGGGTTAAAACCTGAAATGAAGGGTTCAATCATTCAGTTTAGCTCAACATTACATATTAGATCTGAAATTGAACTACACATTTGGAAGCAATGTAAAAATGTTAACATGTATTCAGTTTTCAAAATTTTGGAGAAATTCGAACATCAAAACCAACTCAATGTTTACCACAACCACAACCTAACATGTAAGAGTATGAAACCTAACTTATTTACCTACAAACAACAATGCATACGGCTCAAACATTACCATTAAAGAAAACTACCAATTGACTAATCACTCATAATTCAGACTTAGGGCTAATATGTACACAGTCTCAGGTTTGACAAACTCAACACAAAACTCAACCAATATCTTTAAGAATTGAAACCTTGTATATAACATACATGTGTAGTAATGTAAGCAAAACTAATAACATGAAATTTAAATTTAAATTACGAATTTAATATGGAGAAACAGAGAACTAGTCACTGATATTACACTATATTAGAATACTAGGATTTTGAGAACTTAACATCAATCATATTAACATGCATTTAGATAGGTTGGTGATCAAGTATAGCATGCATACGTGTCGGACAAGCATCTGTGTCCACTATATATATATATATATATATATATATATATATATATATATATATTCTAAGGTAATACAAGAAATAATGGCAAGAAAAAAATAATAATAAATCGGTTCTGCTTATCTGTTTAAGAGGAAGAGCCATTTTGAAACCAGAGTTACAATATAAATCTAAGTCAAGGTCTAACAAAAATTACCGATTCATTGTATTAGGAAAAACTTTATAGCAAGAAGTTATACTAGACTTATGATAACAGCTATGCCACTCCTACTCATACTCCTACTCCTAAGTTATTTGATGATGGGGTACAATTTATACAACAGAATGGTGATAGAGATGATATGTTTAAAAAACCTTCTCAAGATACAATCTGATAATCATATGCGTCTGTCCAAAATCATGTTACTCAGAGTCCTCACCATGCCAGTAAGCAAGGCTGCGATAAACGATAGGTTCCATAACTGGGGCATGCACCTCTATAATCATGTCGTCTAGAATTCTCGCTATGCCGACTAGTATAGCTGCAAGAAATTCTAAATCTCATAACCAAGATACGTACATCCGAAGTTAGGTCTCTATGTTTCCGCCACGCCAGCTAATATGGCTGCGATAAACTATAAGCTCCATAATCAAGTAGACGTTTTACCATCCCTGTATTCCCGCCAACATATGTTATCAGAAAAATATCGTAACTCAGGCCTTAAAATTCATCTCGATAGGAAAATCAAAATCAACAACGATCCAACAAAATCAAATTCAATGATCAAGGAGTGAGAGCGAATAAAACAAGGGGAAGGATTTCAAATTGAAGTTTAAATAAGATTATCAAGGGTCGTCCCAGGAATCTCTCAAGGAATCCTAACTGTGATTGAGTACCTTCAAAAATATATCATAATCCTACTGCAGGCTGTAGTGATACTCTAGTTCGAATACTATTACATAAACTCGACCTGCATGGGTGTCACGACCCGCACCCACTGTGAGGGTACGAGAACGTAACAACGCCCAGCCTACGCCGCAGTGTCGACGGTAGAACGCTGTCCTAGGTCACGACATCTAACAATATACTAAGCAGTTTATACTCCCCGAATGGGGGTGACATGATAGAAGTAAACTCAATCACAACTAAGAAAGAAGAAGCACAATATGATATAGAACTCAAGGAAAATACAGATGATCAAATAGTCTAAGATAACATCTCAGCAGATATCCAGAGTACAAGGTCTCAGCTACTGAATATGAAAGAATATACAACCCAATCTCAAAGACAGAAATAAAGTCTAACTACTAGTCTCAAGACAACATAAGAAAGATAAGCCTAACTAAACTAGTCTAGGCAGTAGGGTAAAGCCGTCAGCTAGAGCTGTCCCGTAGAAGGTATCCTCACAGGCCTCCTCATCGTCCTCTGTAATATTTTCAATAGGTCTAGTCAGGACAGGATCGAGCACAATACATCTCAACAGTTCATAGCAGGTTAGAAAATATAATCATGCAGTAAAGTAAGATATAGATACTGAAAAAATGCAGTATGTAAACATAGAGAGAACTGTACTAGAAATATCTACTATAAGTAAAGAGCTACCAGTGACTAGTGATTTAGAGTATAAAATCGACATGTGAACGGCTTGATTTGTACATGGCTATACTAAAGAGGCGTACATGGCTATTCTACTTTGGAATTATTCACATGGCTATTTATACTCCCCCGTACCCCCAATTAATACACAAGGATCCAACCAGGTTATGTTATGATTCCATGTAATAGCTCCCGAAGGGTGGTAAGCCTCCGAAGGGTGGTAAGCCCCCGAAGGATGGTACATAGTAGTCCCATAAATGGAGATTCTGGGAAACTCAATAAATGGGATAAGGATTCAAAGAAGACTCTGTGATCATAAGAGTATATGTCACAAGTGATCAAAGAACTAAAGAAGCATAGTGATACGCCATGTAAGTGAAACGCATAGAACATAGAGTACCTGATACTCTCTGATAGGATAACATCTCAAGGAGTGATCCATATTGTACTAATCCGTGTGACCAACGTGACAGTATCAAGTAAAGTAATTTAATGCAGGAAAATAATTCTAAGCAGGATATGAAATGATCAGAGAATGTACTCGCCTATATCTGAGTGTCCGGATGAAATGTACTGTCCGAAGAGAGGTGTCTGGCTCTTAATCAGAATAGCACAGGTCACAACAAGTCCAGAATAGTAATAAGATGCACTACGATGCATACTACATGAATCTAGGTCAATCTAGACCAAAGTCAACTCTTGGTCAACTTTGGTCAACCATAGAAGTCAAACTAGGTCAACCAAGTCAAACCTAAGTCAAACTAGTCTATAGTAGGCTAACAAGGCTATTCTAAGTCTAACAAGACTACAATAGTCTATTCTAGGCTCTACACTGGCACACAAACACTCACATAGGCTAAACCATGCCTAAAGCCAACCATAAATCACATCTACAAAGACTATACCTATATTTAAATAATACACATATTACTATATTAATATAATCTAATATAGGAATTCATAACATATAGGTTATCTAGATGTGCACTACACCTACATGAATATCTAATATATATATAGACACACACATTACATATATGTAAGATACCTATAAATATATACCTCAATATATATATATATATATATATATATATATATATATATATATATATATATATATATATATATATATATATATATATATATATATATATATATATATATATATATATAATGTATGGAAAAAGGGGGGGCATATGAATATGTGTCCAAGTGTATGTGTGTGTGTATCATAAGAATTGTGTGTGTGTCAATTAGTGAGAGTGAGAGTGTTCAAGAAAGTGTGTGTGTGTGAAGAGTGAGACATGAGAGTGTGATTAGTGTGTAGGTTAGTGTAAAATCAGTGAGACATGAGAGTTCAGTCATGTGAGGATGTGTGTGAGTGTCATATGGTATGTGAGAGAGAGTGTGTGATGCCATGTGTGTGTTTGTAGAGGACTGAAACAGTGAGCAAGGGGAAAACAGTGGGCAAGGGTGTGTGCAACAGTGTGCAGTAAAGGGACAGTGAAGAAACCCACATCCCAGTTTGAGTAGGAATCCAAATCACTTTATAAACTCATTTAATACATAGGAAAACCTCAACAGTCCAACATTGAAGAACAGTTCACAAAATTCAATTTTTTTCAGCCTATACTTGGCATCACAGATTTTGAACCCCACACACACCAAAATAGCCCCAAATTCGACATACCTATAGGAATCATATAGGTGAACATACTAGGGGTCTTAAACCATACTAATTAGCAGTATAGATAGCTTAAAATGATGACAAAAATCGAATTTGGAAAACTGGAACACACTGGAATAAACTGGTATTAAGGATATCAGAAATAAATTGGAAAAACTGAGAATGAGCAATGAATTTAAATTAAAACACCAAAACAGTGGTTGGTAATGTGAATACAAATTGTACACGTGCCATGTGATGAGTTTGTGTCCACCCAAGTGGACACAAACGTGTCCAATCATTTAAAACCCAAAATCAGGAAAACTGGACACATGCAGTGTACAATCATCGTGCACGTGTGTACAATGTCCGTGCACACGACACGACGCGACACAAGCCACGCGATTGTGTCCAAGTGTCGACCAACTGTAGGGCTAGGGTTAGGACACCCGGCCACATGTCCACAATACATGTACGTGACACAGGACACGCGTATCAGTGCTCAATTTTAACAGCCGCCCGTACAGTGCAAATTCAGTACACGCATTCGTGCGTGTCCGACACGACACGTGGGGCTCTGAAACTTGGGGAGCCCCGTGTCAGTGTCGGCCCCGTGACACATGCCAAGTTTCACGTGTCGGAGAGCCGTGTCCAGGGCGCTGTGTCCCCCAAAATGCAGGGCATGCACAGTGTTTGTGAATGCGCGCGCGCGCGATCGTGTGTACACGTGTCTCTGCAGACTCGACACGACACGAAAATGACACAAGGACACCATAAACGTATAAGCGACACCTAAACCTAATTTCCTATTCAAACACTTTCCTAAAAATCACACGAAATGTCCATTGTGGCATTTCATCAAACACTTGCTAACATGGGCTGATATGTGTCCAAATAGGACATGAAATGGACACGAATTTTAGGGCTTCCTATTCTTACAGTTAGGTTAGGCCTAGGGCTCCCTAGATATGCAATAAAATCAGAATTCTATGGTGTGGAATGGAAGTTACCTATATGTATCAAATCCTTCAGAAAGCTCCACAAAGAGGTGTTCCTCTTGATAGCCAACTACCCCAAATTGATATGAATCTGAGAAAATCATATACCAACAGCAAGAAAACTATATTTAAAACCTATTGCAACTTGTTTGAGGGAAAAAGGGGCTAAAATGGAATTTCTATGGGTTTTTGAAGATGGAGGCTCACCTCTTTCCAAAGCTTTGTTCTTCCTAAGAGGCTAGACCTAATTGGAAGAGAATACTTATAGGGGGGTTCTCAATGGTTGTAGTGGCTGGACAAATAATGTTAGGGTTAGGGTTAGGCACTAGTTCATGGGCTTTGGGCCTATATGGCTAGTTATTGATTTAAGGTTTAATCACAAATCATGACTTATGACTTAATAATATAACTTAAGTCAAATAACCATACCATGGGTCAAATCTAGTCTAACTAGGGTTGCATAACCTAACCAAGTCCAAACTCAACTAGGATTAGCTCCTAAGTTGGTCTACCATGGTCATTGCTAGTCAAAGTCAACCTAGTCAACCCTCATTCAAACAATTCCAAAATAAATTCTAAAAATTCCCATAAATTCAAATAAATTATAATAAAATCAAATAACCCCAAAAATAAAAAAATACCCTCAACTAGAAATGATAAATACAATATTCTAATCACTAGGCTAGGCTCTAGGTCAACCAGTCTCCAAGATTACACTTATCAAAACACCAAAATTATAAGTCATGATTTAAAATAGTTTTAAATGATTAAAAATCACCAAAAATTATATAAGAATTTAAATATCGTTATTAAAAGACTAAAATTACAAAATTACAAAAATACCCTCTTCTGAAAAACTGGTGGAACATTGTCATAGTCAACACTATGTATATCGACCATATTTTCGTTTATCTTGCTAAAGTTGTAGTTGGTGTTCTTCCTGTTCTTCAGGGTCTTTTATATATAAGAATGTCATTAATAAAAAAAACTACTACAAATTTATTTAAGTACTGATGGAAAACTTTGTTCATTAGATTCATCAAGACTGCAAGAGAATTCGTAAGTCCAAATGATATCACTAGAAACTCATCATAGTAATCTTGTTCCATCCTTCTTATGTATCAACAATACTACTGCTGCTTGTCCGGATAGATTGTAACATTCTAAATGGTCAAGACATCGTTATAAGGAATACCATGTTAGAGGATCATCTAGATGGGTCATAAGCAATACTATATTCGAGCATCATATCATGTATGAATAATTGTTTTGTGTATGTTGATAACATTGTAATTGCTATACCCCGATATATCAATCAAAATTATGAAGATATTTATAGAATTCTATCAAGCAAATCTGTTTAAAATATGTCATATAATTTTTTCTTTTTCTCTCACCATTATGCAAATAAATCATTTTTGGAGCATCTCCAACCCTATTGTGAGTTTAGAAAAAATGGTTGCCACATAGGAATGTCAAGCTTTCATTTCAAAAATTCTTTTCTGATGTACATGTAGAATTAATCATGAAGTTGACATGACAATGACATGGCAAGGACAATGTGAAGTTGGTTGTCTAGATCTAGAAAATGCACTTCACAATGTCTTTGTCTCCACATCATCAATTATGAATAGAAATATTTGTAAAAAAAATGAAAAAGTGGAAAAGTTGTCTTGGATGTTGAAAAAAAGTAATTTTATTATCTTATCAAACTTTTGCATTGGAGAACACTTTTTTTTATCTCATTGTCTTGTGTAAATATCATCTTGCCACATAGAAAAGACATTGTCTTGTGCCTCATGCCACATAGGAATCATAATACAAAACAAGACAATAGGGTTGGAGATGCTCTTAATAACAAAGCATAGCTCTACAGATGACAAGAAGCAAAATTCACACTCATGAATCTTATGACTACACTAAAGAATGTCACAACTAAAATATGATATTGATAGATTCCAAGAATATTCCAAGCAGAGCCTACCAAACATCAATTAAATATGCAGTAAACTCGATTCAAAATTCAAGTTGACCCAAGTACGAATCCGACTAGGACCCTAATCCGACTCGACCCAAGTACCAAACATCAATTAAATATGAAGAAGCTTCTCCTCATGTTTCTAAGACACATTAGAACTTGTCATTTTCTATTTTAAGGCTTTAATTTTGTAGATCTAAAAATTTGTTATTTTTGGATTTTGATGGTTTTGATCTATCAAACTTCTTTGTTTTCAAGTTTTGATGGTTCCATGTTGTAGATAATTTTATTCTACCCAATTTTGACCTTTGAAAAGTTGGATTTAGACTTATTTTGACCAAGTTATGGACTTTTGAAGCCTTGGGTTCAAACCATGGAGTTCTTGCTATTTTGGAGAAGACAGTAAGCAGTGTGCGAGCTTTTTAGCTTGTGCCACTGAGTTGCGTGCGCTCTTTAGTGCAGCGCAGTCCTCATACGCTGCCTTTTGGGAGCGTATGTCTTGCATACGCTGCCTTTTGGGAGCGTATGTCTTGCATACGCTACCTTTTGGAAGCGTATGAGTTGCATACGCTGCCTTGACAAGGAGTCGTATGGACATCATATGCTGCCTTGATGAGGAGTCGTATGGACCTCATACGCTTCCTTGATAAGGAGTCGTATGGACATCATACGCTGCCTTGATGAGGAGTCGTATGGAGTACATACGCTGCCTTTTGGGAAGCGTATGTCCTGCATACGCTAGCCTGACCTGAGCGTAGCCTGGCTTGAGCTTAGCCAGACCTGAGTGTATGACCTGAGCGTATGACCTGAGCGTATGTCCTGAGCGTATGACCGGAGCGTAGCCTGACTTGAGCGTAGCTTGACTTGAGCATAGCCTGACTTGAGCGCAGCCCTGACTTGAGCGTAGCATGACCTGATAGTGGCCCGTCGGGGCGCACTCTTGACAAGTACACTTGGCTTGATAACCTGACATGATTATCTCGAATAGCTGTTACGACGGCTACCTTTTGGGAGCGTATGTCTTGCATACGCTGCCTTTTGGAAGCGTATGACTTGCATACGCTGCCTTGACAAGGAGTCGTATGGACATCATACGCTGCCTTGATGAGGAGTCGTATGGACCTCATACGCTGCCTTGACAAGGAGTCGTATGGACATCATACGCTGCCTTGATGAGGAGTCGTATGGAGTACATACGCTGCCTTTTGGGAATCATATGTCCTGCATACGCTAGCCTGACCTGAGCGTAGCCTGGCCTGAGCGTAGCCTGGCTTGAGCTTAGCCTGACCTGAGCGTATGACCTGAGCGTATGGCCTGAGCGTATGACCTGAGCGTAGCCTGACTTGAGCATAGCTTGACTTGAGCGTAGCCTGACTTGAGCGCAGCCCTGTATATTGATATTTTATTAGATGTTTAACGTCCATTTTATATCCTTACACCTTTTGTCCTGAACTTGATAATCACAAATTTACTTGCTATATTTGTAATTGATAATTGAGCATGACCTGATAGTGGCCCGTCGGGGCGCACTCCTGACAAGTACACTTGATATGATAACCTGACATGATTATCTCGAATAGCTGTTACGACGGCTACCTGACATGACATGACCTGTATAATTAATCTGGACACCGTGGGCGATTGTGTTTGTATAAATAAACCAGTCCTGTCTTGCATCATGTCTAGGACAGGGACTCCTGAGTACCACGGTCAGGAGTACCTACTAAAATGAACTAAGGCTAATAACTAGATTAATACATTAGTCATGACGAGATTTCCCAGCTACAGGCAATCCCGTTACCTGGGCACGCCTTGGGATCTGTAGCCTGCCGTCGAGTAGAGCACATTTCCAGCACACTGTCATGTGTTGCACGCTTCAAGCTACCTAAGGGTACATTCGTTTCCTAGACGATGTACCCACCTGAATTCAACTCTAATCTTTTAACCCGGGTAACCTGGATGGTCTGCAGGGCTTGTGGCTGTGGAAGATTCTTACTGCATCTTGTTAGTAATTAGGCTTGTGACAACCCTAGTTAGTTAAAGTATCAAGCCGTAGTTCTTGCTTGGCCATGAAGTGATTGGACGGAGTCTAACCAGTAGAGTCTTGCCCCGATCCTGTTCCAGATTATTGAATGACCATAATGCTTATATTTATTTTACCGATAAATGGTGAGAATTCCAAGTTCTGTTCAGACGAAGGGTTATAACCCCGGTCCTTGTTTGGTTTACGGGTTGTAACCTGGTTATCTAAATAGTTCCATGGTTATCTCGTCGTATATCATCCTGGTGTATTTTCTTTATTTCCAGTTCTTACTTTTATTTATATCTTGTGCTGATTGCTGGTTTTGGTTCTTAAGTGAAGTTTCCTTTGTGGCACTTGCTCTTTCTGGGGTCTGATCCAGATGGTTTTGTATGGCCAGATTTTGGAGCAGCTCCAGAGGATCTACCGACCTTCCTGCCAGATGGTGAACACTAGAAGGAATCCTGGCAACGAGTGGGTTATCTTTGGCTCTTCCGTTCTATTGTAAAAATATTCTTTTTAGGCGTTTAGCCGACGAGTACCTGTTTAGCTCGATTGTACTTACTTACTGTCTGCCTACGGGCTGTAACATGATTAACAGATCCTAGGGTTGATCATATATGACTAAACTCTTGCTAGTCCTAACATTTTGTAACGACTAGCTTCATGATCAGCTGAATATGTAATATTTGGGACGCCTTATTATTGTATATTTAATGATCATACATCTTGTGACTTTTACTTACTTGCTTGTGATTGAGACACTAGGCTTGTTCATGACCTTAAGAGACCGTTGGCTTGTAGATAAACCCTCATGTATCTAGACAGCCGTGACCGTATAGCGAGATGGATTCTATTTCATATACGTAGCTGGCAATGTCTACCCCCGCTCTCCAGTATTCTGGTTCTGGGGCGTGACATGGTTTAAGTGGTGGCCCATGCAGGTCTTGTAAATCAAGATATGTGAGGGTTTACCGAATATATGTCTCAATCAGTATTCGCCCTTGATCTCTGCTCGTATCTTCTGAATCCCTGGATTCTTGTCCTGATCATATGCTTGTATCGTTGATCTGTCCTGGTCCTTCCTTATTGTTCCCTATGTCGTCTTCTTCAGCGGCATTGTTTGTGGTCCTACCGACCAGCAAGACGGAGCACCTCCCGCGGACCAGCAGCAACCTGGAGATCAAGCCCAGCATTCCGGAGTAGCCTCCAGAGTCGTGCCTTCTGGCGAAGAGCCACCAGTCCAGCCAGTTCAACCTGTAGAACATGATGACGGCACTTTGGTAGGACTAGTCAGGACCTTGATAGCTTCCCAAGACCGGCGTGGAGATGCCTTGCACCAGGCAGTAACGGATGCTTTGACCCGGGGTGGTCATCAGGGTAACAGCGCGGCCAACAGCTTCAAGCGCTTGAACCCTCCATTCTTCGACGGTAGTGAAGATGCTATCATAGCAGATGCATGGCTTCAGGACACAGAAGTGATTCTAGAAGCAGCCAGGACCCCAGAGAACAAGAAGGTGGCCATTGTGCGCCTGCAGTTGTTAGATCTTGCCCGCAGCTGGTGGGCAGCGTAGGCCATTGGATTAGCAGCACCCATTGCTTAGGCAGTATTCAGAGAGAGATTCCAGACCAAGTATTTCGATGCCGTGGCTCGGTATGATCTGCAGACGAGGTTTACCAATCTGAAGCAAGGAGGCAGGACGGTCGACGGATATGCGGCCGAGTTTTTCAGACTCAGTCGGTTTACTCCCACTTTGGTGGCAACCGAGTATGATCGAGCCCAGCGATTTCAGCAGGGGCTTCACCTAGAGATTCTACTAGCAGTTGAGCAGCTTGAGCATCGGACTTTTGATGCAGTCTTGAGAGCAGCCCGGAGGCATGAGTATACCTCCCAGAGGATTGTGGATAGGGCCGGAAGTCGGAAGAGATCTCACGGCCAGATGAATCAGTCTTCAGCACCAGCTCCGGCAGCCAGGGCTTTGACTATTGGAGCTCCGAGGCGAGTGGCCTCAGTAACGTCGGTTCAGCAATCAACTCCGACGCACCCTCAGCAGCAGAAACAGAAGCAATCTTCCGCAGTGGGTTATTCTCATTGTGGGAAGCCAGGCCATGTGGTGGCAGAATGTCGTAGGGCACAGGGATTGTGTCTGGCTTGTGGAGCACCAGACCATAGGGTTGGATCCTGCCCGAATAGGGGTGGTTCATCATCGTCCAACCTTTCTAGCTTTTCGATGAGAGGACCAGCTCCGGTCCAGCAGCAGCAGTATCCATTGTCGAGGCCCTTGCCGCCTCAGACCCAAGTGTTCCAGCAGCAGAACCCCCAGCAGTATGTACAAGCCCAGAGTCAGAGCAGGCAGCGAGGATTTTAGCAGAGGGGACCAGCACCCCGAGGGCACGGTCAGGCTATGGTGATGACCGTGGAGGAAGGATTAGCACCAGGAGAGGTAGTGGCAGGTACTATTTTTGTCAACTCCTTTTCAGCTTCTGCTTTATTTGATTCTGGTGCATCGCATTCATTTATGTCTGCACGATTCGCGACACGGGTAGGATTAGAGCCCGAGTCATTATCAGTAAGGCTTAATATACTTACTGGTAACGGACTTGTGGGAGTAGATAGAATGTTTTTCTCGTGTCGGATCGTAGTTAGCGGTAGAGAATTTCCCGCTAGATTGATAGAGTTCCTGATGGCCGATTATGATGTGGTCATAGGGATGGATTGGTTGAGGAACCAGTATGCTAGGATAGACTGCCACGTTGGCAGGGTTGTTTTTAGTATTCCAGGCGAGCCGGTATTTTCTTTCTCCCGAGGCAAAGTTGAGTCATCTCCTCCAGTATTGCGGATGGCAGTAGCAGCAGTTCAGTTGCCCAGGATAGTCGAGGAGTTTCCAGATGTTTTTCAAGAAGAACTTCCAGGTATGCCTCCGGAGTGGGAGATCGAGTTCACTATATACTTGATTCCCGGGACAGCCCCAGTGTCAGAGAGAGTCTACAGGATGGCGCCGTCAGAGTTGGAAATATTATACAAGATGATTGAAGAACTCAGAACCAAGGGATTCATTCGTGCTAGTGGATCGCCTTGGGGAGCCCCGATGCTTCTTGTGAAAAAGAAGGATGGTACGTCCAGGTTATGTGTTGATTATCGTACCTTGAACTCAGTGACAATCAAGAACAGATACCCTCTTCCGAGGATAGATGACTTGTTTGATCAACTCAAGGGGGCTTCAGTATTCTCGAAGATTGATTTGTGCTGAGGTTATCATCAGATCAGAGTCAGAGAGTAGGACATCCTGAAGACAGCTTTTAGATCGAGATATGGGTATTAGGAATTCCTTGTTATGCCTTTTGGAGCAACCAATGCACCGGCAGTATTCATGGACCTCATGAATCGCATCTTCATGCCTTACTTGGATCAGTTTGTGATTGTGTTCTTGGATGACATTCTGGTCTACAGCAAGAGTGAGACGGAGCATGAGCAGCATCTCCGTATAGTTCTTCAGATCCTCAGATAGTACCAGTTATATGCCAAGTTCAGTAAATGCGAGTTCTGGCTCGATCGCATTTCATACTTGGGTCATATCATCACTCGAGGAGGAGTAGAAGTGGATCCCCAGATGGCTATTGAGTCATGGCCAGTGCCCAGAACAGTTGTAGAGGTTCGTAGTTTTCTTGGATTGGCCGGCTACTACCGACGGTTTATTTCAGATTTTGCTCGAATTTCAGCGCCATTGACGCAGTTGACCCGCAAGGATGCGTCGTTTGCTTGGACAGCAGAGTGTCAGAGTTCTTTTGAGCAGTTGAAGCGAGGCCTGATAACAGCTCCTATTCTCACGCTTCCAGATGGGACCGGAGGATTCTCAGTGTACTGTGATGCTTCAGGCAGAGGTTTAGGATGTGTTCTGATGCAGCATGGGAAGGTAATAGCTTATGCGTCACGACAACTTCGTGATCATGAGAGGAATTACCCAACCCATGACTTGGAGCTGGCAGCAGTGGTATTTGTACTTAAGTTGTGGAGGCACTACTTGTATGGAGACAGGGTAGAGATTTTCACCGACCACAAGAGCCTGAAGTATGTTTTCACCCAGAAGGATCTTAACATGCGTCAGAGAAGGTGGCTGGAGGTTCTTGTGGATTATGATGTCAACCTGCAGTATCATTCTGGGAAGGCCAATGTTGTTGCGGATGCATTGAACAGGAGAGCGGGAGTTTATTTTCTAACAACGCAACCAGAGCTGTTAGCAGATCTTCAGAAGATGGGTATTGAAGTTGTTCTCGCTTCCAGTATGGCCTTGATGGCCAGTATGCAAGTTCAGTCCACTATAGTCGAGAGGATCCGGATGGCGCAGTCGACAGATTCCAAGCTTCAGCGACTCAGAGCAGAGTGTGAGGCAGGACGAAGACCAGAGTTATACATTCATGAGGACGATACACTTCGACATGGTAAGCGTCTTTGTGTATCGAGCGAAGATATCCGACAGAAGATCATGTCAGAAGCACACAGTTCGCAGTATTGCATCCATCCCGACAGTACGAAGATGTACCGTGATATCCGACAGCATTTCTGGTGGCATGAAGCGGGAGATAGCTCAGTTTGTCTCTCGGTGTTTGGTTTGCCAACAGGTTAAAGCTGAACATCAGAGACCGGCTGGACTTCTTCAGCCCTTACCGATTCCAGAATAGAAGTGGGAGCATGTGACCATGGATTTTGTGACTGGACTACCTAGATCCCCAGCTGGTAGAGATGCTATCTGGGTTATAGTGGATCGGCTCACGAAGGTGGCTCATTTTCTTCCATTCAGAGTTGGTCAGTCGACGGCTCAGTTAGCAGAAATGTACCTCAGGCAGATTGTCAGATTGTACGGTGTGCCAGTCGATATCACCTCAGACCGAGATTCAAGATTTACTTCACACTTTTGGCGTAGCTTGCAAGAGAGTTTGGAAACTCATCTCCAGTTCAGTTCAGCATATCACCCGCAGACAGATGGTCAGTCGGAGCGCACGATCCAGACTCTTGAAGACATGTTGCGGTCTTGCACACTTGACTTCGGTGGTTCATAGAAAGATCACTTGCACCTGGTGGAATTCTCGTACAACAACAGTTTCCAGACCAGTATCCAGATGGCACCGTTCGGGGCACTGTATGGTAGGAAGTACAGATCCCCGCTAGCCTGGGATGATGTTGGAGAGAGACAGATGCTCGGTCCAGAAATGATTGCCTAGACAGTTGAAGTGGTCAGGAGGGTCAGAGATCATCTTCGAGTTGTCCAAGATCGCCAGCGCCATTGGGTCGATTCTCATCGATGCCCTCTCGAGTTTTCGGTCGACGATCATGTATTCCTGAGGATTTTGCCTAACCGTGGCGTCATTCGTTTCGACGTACGGGGCAAGCTTAGTCCTATGTATATAGGACCGTTTGACATTTTGGAGCGAGTAGGAGATGTATCCTATCGTCTCGCTCTTCCACCGTCGCTAAGCGAGGTGCATGACGTATTCCATGTATCCCAATTACGACGGTATATCCCGGATCCGAGCCACATCCTGGATCATTCGGAATTGGTTGTTGGTACCAACCTTTCGTATGAGGAGAGGCCCGTGTCTATATTGGACCGGAGAGAGAGGATCCTCAAGAACAAGACTATCAAGTTAGTCCGAGTTGCTTGGGGTCATCACTCTTTGGGAGAGTCAACGTGGGAGCGTGAGGATGATATCGGATCGCGATATCCCGACTTGTTTGACTCGTGAGGTATAATATCTTTCTTATGCCTCATGCCTTCGATTCCTTGCTTGAATGAGTGATTGTCTGCCTAGTTATAGCTTGCATGTGATTAATGTAGCTTGTCATTGCTCCTCTAGCCTCTTGATTAAATTCCGAAGACGAAATTCTTTTAAGGTGGGTAGAGTTGTAATGCCTGTGGTTCGTATTACGTATTTCTGGAATACGTGTACGTATTTATTCTTGTATTGCATGATTTCCTGGCTTGGCATTTCCTTCCTGGGCTTGGTTTATTCTTGGTTTGGATTGGCTTGGTTCGGTTTGGGATTGCTCTTGGTTCATCATGAACCAAGGGGTGAACCCCCTACCTACCACCACCACTCATATTTATTACCTATTCTTCTTCTCTCTCTTCATAATCATCTTCTTCTTCCTCATTTACTTCCTTACCTACCAAAGAGAGGGAGAGAGAGGTCTAGGCAAGTGCAACTTGCTTCCACAAGAGAGCCCATTTTTATTGTTCTATTAGCTTCTCCTCATGTTTCTAAGACACATTAGAACTTGTCATTTTCTATTTTGAGGCTTTAATTTTATAGATCTAAAAATTTGTTATTTTCGGATTTTGATGGTTTTGATCTATCAAACTTCCTTGTTTTCAAGTTTTGATGGTTCCATGTTGTAAATAATTTTATTCTACCCAATTTTGACCTTTGAAAAGTTGGATTTGGACTTATTTTGACCAAGTTATGGACTTTTGAAGCCTTGGGTTCAAACCATGGAGTTCTTGCTATTTTGGAGAAGACATTGAGCAGTGCGCGAGCTTTTTAGCTTGTGCCACTGAGTTGCGTGCGCTCTTTAGCGCAGCGCAGTCCTCATACGCTGCCTTTTGGGAGCGTATGTCTTGCATACGCTGCCTTTTGGGAGCGTATGTCTTGCATACGCTGCCTTTTGGAAGCGTATGACTTGCATACGCTGCCTTGACAAGGAGTCGTATGGACATCATACGCTGCCTTGATGAGGAGTCGTATGGACCTCATACGCTGCCTTGACAAGGAGTCGTATGGACATCATACGCTGCCTTGATGAGGAGTCGTATGGAGTACATACGCTGCCTTTTGGGAATCATATGTCCTGCATACGCTAGCCTGACCTGAGCGTAGCCTGGCCTGAGCGTAGCCTGGCTTGAGCTTAGCCTGACCTGAGCGTATGACCTGAGCGTATGGCCTGAGCGTATGACCTGAGCGTAGCCTGACTTGAGCATAGCTTGACTTGAGCGTAGCTTGACTTGAGCGTAGCCTGACTTGAGCGCAGCCCTGTATATTGATATTTTATTAGATGTTTAACGTCCATTTTATATCCTTACGCCTTTTGTCCTGAACTTGATAATCACAAATTTACTTGATATATTTGTAATTGATAATTGAGCATGACCTGATAGTGGCCCGTCGGGGCGCACTCCTGACAAGTACACTTGATATGATAACCTGACATGATTATCTCGAATAGCTGTTACGACGGCTACCTGACATGACATGACCTGTATAATTAATCTGGACACCGTGGGCGATTGCGTTTGTATAAATAAACCAGTCCTGTCTTGCATCATGTCTAGGACAGGGACTCCTGAGTACCACGGTCAGGAGTACCTACTAAAATGAACTAAGGCTAATAACTAGATTAATACATTAGTCATGACGAGATTTCTCAGCTACAGGCAATCCCGTTACCTGGGCACGCCTTGGGATCTGTAGCCTGCCGTCGAGTAGGGCACATTTCCAGCACACTGTCATGTGTTGCACCCTTCAAGCTACCTAAGGGTACATTCGTTTCCTAGACGATATACATATAAGCCCCTGATTTTCAAATTCATTTTTAATTAGTGCTAATTAAATTTTTGTGCCATTTATAGCCTTAACTAATTATTAGGAATTTTTAGGAATTTTTCTAGAATTTTTGAATAATTTTAAATGAGTTTTTAAATACAAATATATTGATTTGCAATTTTTCTAAATTATTTTAATATCTGTTTGTAATTTTCTGAATTGTTTTATAGTCAGTTTACAATTAAATTAATTGTTTTAATTAAGGAATGCAAATTCTAATTTGCATTTATAGCTGTGGGGACCTATATGCAATTCCTAAATCTATGGGGGCTTTTTGGCTAAACTACCTAACCCCCCCCGACCGAACTCTCTCTCTCCTCTGACTCTCACCCACCCCCGACGACTGCTCCGACCGACTCGCAGCCCTGCCCCCGCCTTTCCCGGCTGCCCGACCGCCTCGATTCTCCCCTATTTAAACCCCAGCAACCCCCCCCGACCTAGCTACCACATCCCCGACCACCAACGACCGCCACAGCCCCCGTTCTTCCACAAAATCCTAGCCGGAACCCTAACTCCGGATAACCCCCAGCCCAGCCCCACCGTCGACCATCACCGCCCCCAACCACCCTCATCCGACGCGCCGTACCAAGCCGCGCCCAGCGCCACCGGAGCGCCGTGACGCCGACGTCTCCGCCGCCGTCCAGAGCTCTCGAAACCCCCCCATCGACCGGACACGTGAGTGGCAGCATTCCCTTGTGTCGTACGTGTCTCGTGTTGGGTCGAAAGTGTTCGCCGTGTCCTGGCGAACACGAACGTAGACGGGGACACGTGAAATTCGTGTCGTACGTATCGTACTAAGCAAGGATACAAGACACCTGTGTCCCTAACAGTCAGGACACAGGACTGTATTTTATTTTTTTTATTATTTAATCACTTAATTCCTAAATAAAACTAACCTAATCCTATTCCTAACACAGCGGGCCAACTGGCCCACTGGCCAGCGCGCAGTAATAACCCCCCCCCCCCCCCCCCCCCCCCCCCCCCCCCCCCCCCCCCGCACGCTGTGTAGGCCTGGGTTCGAGCCCCCCTTCTGTTTTCTTTTTCTTTTTTGTTTCTTTTCTTTTTTCTTTTTGTTTATATATATATATATATTTATATATATATATGTATATATATATATATATTAGTATATATGTATATATGTATATACTGTTTTTACAGTATTTTATATATATGTATATATATTTTATAGTTAGTAAATTTTGTATATATATATATATATATATATATATATATATATATATATATATATATTATGTATATATGTATATATTTTCATGTTTATATATATTAATATATATACACTTTATTATTAAGTATTTTCCTATATATGTATATATATTTATACATATATATATATATATATATATATATATATATATATATATATATATATATATATATATACTTTATAAATTAAGTATTTTCCTTACATATATATATATATGTAGTTTTAAAACATATGTATGAAAAATTTTAATATGCATAACTTTACCTTATTAAAATAATAATATTTATTTTACACTTTTACCAAAATTATATTTTAGTGTATTTAAATTTCTGGAACCATTTGGTGTCCAAGCCTAGCATGGATATTTGGGCCCAAATGTGTTTTCACACATTCAAGACCTGTACAAGTCATATTGGACTTGATTCATGGCCTTGGGTCCTGTATTTGAACTTTGGTTCAAATTATATACATGGACAAAATACGCAGATAATTAGTTATTGTGTGCAATGCTGTTTTTGATTTTCTAAAAATACTTAAAGTACTGCTAAAATTATGGAAAAATAGTATTTAGATACTATGTTAAGTTAGCTAATTTAGTATAATTTTTGTGGTATTTAATTTACTGTTTTTCCACTAGTTTGGCATATGAAACCAAAACTCATTTTCTGTACACTTAGGAAAACTGATTTTTATAAAATATTTGTACTGGTTAATAAATTCCAGAAAAATTATAATAAATTTCTATGATTAATAAGGATCACCTTGGTACTTTACTTTAAACAAAACTAGGCTTTTTGTCTACTTCAAAAATTGTTAGAACACAATGGACTTTTGATTTATTTATTGATTAATTACGACTTGTAGCTTTTTGTGTTATTTTGAGTTTTAGCCGTGTTGAACCTCACCCCTCACTAGTGTAAAAACCCTAGAAAGTTAGTTAAAGTAGTGTGTCATCCCACATTGGTCTCCTAAGCTAAAATCATCATTTTGGCTAGGTGCCCAGTCACAAGTCGTGTTTCACCAATTAGTGTCCTAGTATTTTAGCTTAGTATAAAAACTAAGTTATTGTATTTACTTCTACAGTGACGAGTTACCGGACATCCATAGTACTTTTATCGCAGCTTGTTTTGCTTTGCTTTGCTAGAGGCAAGTACTTTCTACGAACTTTACATATTGTCACATAAATGAACTGCAAACCCCACCATGTTAAATGCTGATCCTTGGGATAGCAAGTTAGAATCTCTACATGTTGTACTTCCAGTTACTACCATGCTTAGAACTGTCTCTATGTATCTCTCACATGATAGAATACGAGTTATGGGGAAACTGATAGTAGTGTACGTGATCATACCCCCTCTACAGTACCGAGCAAAGTTTCATTTTATATGTTACTGCGCCGTAGGCCTTACTCTCAAAGCTGTATTTGTACGTATGTACATATATCGCCTTTACACTTGTACGTATGTGTTTTCCATAAATAAATTCTCTTCATTTATTGTGTTTCTGGGAAAATTACTACTGTGGGAATCTGATCTAGAAGACGATCACTTTATCCCTTGGACTATGCGAAGAAGAAAAGCTCTCAAAATTTTGACAGTAGATAACTATGTATCTGTACAATGAATGAGAAAAAGAACTCTATTTATAGAGTCAAAAATAAAACTGAAAAGATAACTGTCTTCACAGCCTGTGCTTAGTTGAAAATCACGCAGAATTTAACATACGCAAGGTTGTGAGAAGTTACTGGACGTGGCCTGTAACTGTTGGACACATGGCGATCATGCATGAGTCGTGTACAAGTTACAGGACACGCAGGCGAGAGATCAGTGGCATGGCTGCCACGTACTCCAATTTGATGAAATCTACGCAGACTTGTTGAAGACGAAATCCACGCAGACTCGGGGCAGAAAGCTTCAAAATCTACGCAAACTTGGGGCAGGAAGCTTCAGGATCCACGCAGACTCGAGGCAAAAAGCTTCAAAATCCACGCAGACTGGAGGGAGAAAACTTCAGAATCCTCACAAACTCGAGACAGAAAGCTCAAAATATACGCAGACTTTAAGAAGGAACATAATCCATGCTCGATTGAGGTAGGACTGCCAGCTGTCTTGATTCGACGTACCTCGACTGACACAAAATCTCTGACAGTGATTGCTTTGTCAGTCGCATTAAATGACAAGAAACTTTTTTGGTACGCCAACTTGACGAAGGCTGAGTCTTGCTGAAGAAGATTTCGAAAGTCATGCAATAGTCGGCTGTGATCTCTCGAGTTCCGTGCATACGTGGCATACGAAGAGACATTCTTCGACTGTCGTGCTGTCAGTCATAATGACTCTCTGACAAATGATGAGCTGTCTATTCAGCGTGATTTGTAAATATTGTCCTGATCAACTGAGCGTGACTTTTGACTTTGTCCTGATCAACTCAGCGTGACTGTCATTTTTAAGGCCTACAAAACCCCCTTCAAAGTTTTCGAAAAAATGATGAATTATTTCGAAATACTTTGAAATTAAGGTGATAAAATGAACTCAGTCACGCTGAGATGACTTCAAATTTTTCGAAAGTCGAAAAGACTTCGAAGTTCTTTGAAAACATCCAAATGAACTTATTAAATGTCATGATGACTCTTCATTTTTCGAGACTGATTGCATCCAATTTATGGTGGAATATGAACCGCCGACGAGCTCTGTTATATAAACAGGGAGAGGATTCATTTTTAATCTCCATCTTACGTCAACATGACACCAAAGGAAGAAGCTGAAGAAGAAGCACGCAAGTTGGGCTTTTGTTCCCATGGCGACCCAACTTTTGGGGGTACGGAACCGGAGCCTTTTGTCTTCGAGTTCAAAGATGACCCTACTCAACTAGCCAAGAATTTCTTGAGTTATTTTGGCTTGGATGGCTCGTCTTCTTCTGATGGACGCAGCCTTGCAGAACAGCGTGAAATATTGAATGCTCTGTTACACCGTATGGGGGTCAAGAGCGTAGAAGAACTGGGCACTAAGCTCAGCCGCTCTGCAAAATAGAGCGTGTCTTTTATGCTTCTTTTGAAAATGTTGCACTTCTTCTTTTGTCTTTTGTAAGGACATCAGTGCCTGTCTTGAAGAATGTAGTACAACTTTTGTGTTTGAACAGCGTGCATTAATGAAGAATATTAAATGGCACTCTTTGACTGTTTCCAATGTTGCGCTGTCTTCCAAAGCACATGTGACACTCATTCCATAATTTATGAACGCTATTTACTCGGATCTTTTCCAAGAATAGACTTGTACTTTGTCCTTTAAATAGATAGATGAGTTTCATAGATACTCGTCTCCCATTCTTCTTTTTCTTCTCTGAGAATAACTTTGTTTCGCAAGATTTCATTCTCAACAAGAAAGCAATGTTTTCTGATGTTGATCTCGATGGTGAGTCCCACTTTTCACTGTTGAAGATAAGCTCTCATTTTTTTAATTCTGACTGAACAGAGTGTGCGTGACTGGCCAGTGCGTGCCAAAGGACATTTGATTAATCTCTTTTTCTTTGCTGTTTTCTGCAGAAGCTTGGCTGCAAAAATTTTTCAGAACTGGCATTGGTGATTTGGATGCTGTGGAGAATATCCTGCTGACACCTACATCAGGGAGCTCATACGCTTTTGACGCGTACATCAGACAACTCAGAACTCTTCGTGAGATAGAAGGGTCTTCCTCAGATGGTAGGAAGAGCCTTTATACACGAGAGTTGGATGGTGGAGTCAACTCTACCCCGAAAAATCGAGTAGTAGAGTTCCTTTCAAGGCAGAACCAGGAATTGTATCCCAATGTGGAATACATTCCTACCTCCCTTGAAAGGTTACCCCCAATCCACCAATTGTATTGGCAGCACCACGACTTCGGGCTGCCATACTCTGTGGTTCTCCACTCGTCTGAGAGAGAAGACCAGAGTTTGATTCCTGCTGATCTGGTCGTGACTGGGACCCAGACAGTCAGGAACTGCCACCAACAACGAACCTGACGGAGAAGGTCCGACGGAGAAGATCCAAAGAAGAAGATAGATCTCTATTAGGTTATTGTTGTGGTGTAGAATGAAAATCCAAGATTTGTAATAGATTTCCATTATGATTTGTAAGAAAGTCTAAGAAAATGTAATAGACTTTTTGTGGTGAAATGAGAATGGAAATGATAATTCTTCTATGCTCAAAAAAATTTGTATTTGTGGATGAATTGTGGACATGATAGATAATGAAATCTTCTTTTCTGATTTAGAGTATATAATATTGTCAGAGGTAATATGGACGTGATAATATGTAGGAACTCAAAAGAAAATAGATCAATTTCTATGCAGAGGTCAAAGATGACAAAGCAGGTAAATTCAGCATTTATTCAGAGGTTATGAAAACGTGATAAATAACGAATTTCCACTTTTCTTTTTAATAGATTGATAGAAGAAAATGAACGGACAAATGTCAGGTGATAATGAACAAGTGAAACGTCGGATGAATATGACAAATGAACGGATGAACCGTCAAGTATTAATGAACGGATGAACCGTCGGATGAATGTAATAAATGAACAGACGAACCATCGGATGAATGTGTCGTTTCATTATTCGAGAAATTTCTGTCTATAAATATAGCAGAAATCTAACGAAGGACGAACACTTCTATTCTTCAACATAAAAATGTCGACTGAAGAAGCATCCAAGAAAGCTGAAATCGTCTCGAAAGTTCAGAAAGACACTGAAGAACGTCCTGCCGATCCAATTCGGCCGAAGGAGGTGGAAGCAGGCGAAGGTTCGTCTGCACCCAAGCCACCAAGGGACATTCTGGATTTCCTGCTCGAACCAGGAAGGACTGGAGAAGAAGAAGCCATGAGGATGGCTGCTTGTAAGTTCCTCGTAGGTTCCAGCAAGGAGATCCTCGGCTCTTTTGCTGATCACGTCTTCGAGAAGGACGGCAGTGGACCACGTCCAAATGTAGAAAAGGATGATAATGATCTTCCTTAATATCATGTACCATTATTCATGATTAAAATAAAATAAAAATTTTATTTCTAAACATGAACTTGTCTGATGATTACAAGCATTTACATTTATACATAATATTTTTTAAGGAATTTTCCATTAATAGGCATCATAACTTTTCGGCCATCCAGTTCTGAGAGTTGATAAGCTCCATTTGAGAAAACTCTGCTTACGATATAGGAACCTTCCCATTTTGCGTCAAATTTGCCCTTGCTCATATGAGTCATAGTCATAGGATGTCTGACTGTTAGAACAAGTTCTCCTTTCTGATACGATCGAACTCTGACTTTCTTATTAAAAGCTCTTGAGATTCTAGCTTGATAGAATTCAATATTCTGTTGAACAGATAATCGATTTTTCATCCAGAGCTTCTAATTCCTGAAGTCGAAGACGATCATTATTTTCGGCAGTGAGTTCATTAGCGATTGCTATCCTTAAAGAAGAAATTTGAATCTCTAATGGAAGAACAGCTTCACAACCATACACCAGAGAAAAAGGGTGTACATTTAGTAGCATTACGAACTGTAGTACGGTAGGCCCACAAGCATTCACCGAGCTTCTCACTCCAATTACGTTTGTTAGTAGAGACAAACTTCTTTAGGAGTTTGATGATAGTTTTGTTGAAAGCTTGTGCTAATCCGTTAGCTACCGGATTATATGCGGTAGAAGCCACATTATTGATCCGGTGATCATCACAGAATCGAGTAAACTTCTGACTGACGAACTGTGGTCCGTTATCATGAATAATGCGTCGAGGAACACCAAATCTGTAGATGACATGATGCTTAATAAAGTTGATGATTTTGGACGTCTTAACTTCAGATAAAGGAATGGCTTCGGCCCATTTGGAGAAGTAATCGATTATTGCAAGAATAAACCGATGACCCTTGGATGACGGCGGATTGATCGGGCCGATAGTGTCCATGCCCCAAGCTTCGAAAGGCCATGACACTGCCGTTGGATGTAGAAACTCCGAGGGTTGATGAATAAAATCTGTATGGATTGGACAAGTTTTACACTTCTTTGCATATTCGATGGCGTCTGATACCATAGTGGGCCAATAATAACCCATACGTCGAATACGATCTTGAAGTTTTGGTCCAGGCTGATGTGCTCCACAAATTCCATCATGTGCTTCGCGAATAATTTGTTGAGCCTCGTCACCGGCAACACATCGAAGAAGTAAACCATCATAAGCTCGACGATATAAGGTCTTTGTTGTATGATTGTAATAGAATCTGAGTGATCGTCGTCTGATAGATGCTGCCTCACTCGGATCATCCGAAAGAATATCATACAATACAAAATCTAAGAAAGGAAGTCTCCAATCTTTATCCATATTTTGATTCTCGGCCGAGTTACTAAAGATGAATTCCATGCTAGAATCAGATGAAGATGATAAAGATTTACGACTAAATCCAAATCCTCTTGTTGTGTTGACGTCATGAGACGTTGATTCTTCAATGTCAATTGAAAGTCCTAGAGTCAGATTGTTTTCGAGATGAAACAATTCTCGATTGCGAACAACAATCATTTGTTGCCGTCTAATCAGAATAGCCAACACCGTCGCAAGATTAGCTAGAGCATCAGCTTCTGTGTTACATGCTCGCCTAACATGTTCAATGAAGAATTCTTCAAACGAAGAAGCCATAGATATAGCTGATCTATGATAAGGAACCAGATCTTGATGGCGAACTTCATAAGTACCCCTTATCTGATTGACAATGAGTTTAGAGTCTCCGTACGCCTCCAAATGTTGAATATTCAGATGCTTAGCGAGTTGAAGACCAATAAGTAATGCATTGTACTCAGCTATGTTGTTTGAACACGGCTGATCAAGAGAATAAGCTCTTTGGATAGCAAGACCTTCTGACGATACGAAAACGATTCCAACTCCAGCGACGATGTCTCCGTTAGGACCAATTCTTGAAGCTCCATCAAAGAATAGACGCCAAGTAAAATCTTCTTCAGCAATTTGGTTTGAATCTAGAACTTCATCTGGGATTTCATCATAGAGTTTTGAATCTTCTGGAATTGAATGAGCAGCCAGAAAATCGGCTAAAGCTTGTCCTTTGACTGACTTCTGAGGAATATAGTGCATATCATATTGAGCAAGTAGGATTCCCCAATTAGCCAATCGAGAATTCAAAACACTAGGTTTCTTCATCATGACCCGTATAGGATTGATCTTAGAAATGACATGAATAGTCTGGCCAATGATATAATGACGTGTCTTTTGGACAGCGAACATCAAGGCTAGACATTCTTTTTCGACCGGTGAATATCGAGGTTCAGCTCCGGTCATAGTACGACTGAGATAGTAAATGGCTTGTTCATGACCATTTTTATTCTTTTGCGCGAGTAATGCACCCAATGAATAACTCATTGCTCGGGTATATAGGAGGAATGGAATTCCTGAGACGGGAGGTACCAATACTGGAGGGCTCATCAGATATTGTTTTATATCATCGAATGCTTTCTGACATTCATCGTTCCAGACAAAAGAGACACCTTTCTTCATAAGTTTGTTGAATGGTCTGCAGCGTCCTGAAAAATTAAAGATGAATCTTCTGATATAAGCGATCCTTCCTTGAAATCCTCGTAGCTCTTTTAAGGTGCGTGGAGGATGCATCTCTTGGATGGCTTTGATCTTCTCGGGATCCACGTGTATACCTTTAGAGGTAATGACGAAGTCGAGAAATTTACCACTAGAGACGCCTAAGAAGGACTTAGTAGGGTTCATCTTTAATTGATGCTTACGTATTAGATCAAAAATAGTCTTCAAATCTTGGATATGATCCTCCTTTTGTCGACTTTTGACTGCAATATCATCAACGTAGCATTCGACTGTTTTCTGCAGATGTTCACGGAATATAGTGCTCATAGCTTGTTGATAAGTTGCTCCTGCATTCTTGAGACCGAATGGCATAACTGTATAACAGTATGTACCAATCGGCGTTCTGAAAGAAGTGTGCTTCTCGTCGTCTGGAAACATTTTAATCTGATTGTATCCAGAATACCCGTCCATGAATGACATCCGTTCAAATCTACAGGTATTATCGATCATGACATCAGTGATTGGTAGAGAGAATTCGTCCTTAGGACATGCCGCATTGAGATCGTGGAAGTCTATGCATACTCTGATCTTGCCAGTCTTTTTAAGAACAGGAACTATGTTAGCCACCCAATCGGGATGTTGTTCCTCTCTAATAAACCCGGAGGCCATGAGTTTATTGACTTCAGCTTCAATTGCATCCTTAATATCTAGACGAAATCGTCGCTGTTGTTGTTTGATCGGTTTAGCATTCGGCAAGATATTGAGCTTGTGAGTTGCAATTTGGGGATCAAGCCCTGGCATATCTTCATAACTCCAAGCGAAGACGTCGATGTAATCACGAATAAGTTTGATCATGTCTTGCTTATCAGTTTCTGAAAGACTTTCACTGATGAATATTGGATTGGGGGATCCCTCTTCACCAACATCTATTTGAACAAGTTTATCTTCAGTCGGAGGTTCTTTTTGCTCGAAACGGAACTCCCATTGATTATCTAATCTTTGGGCCCATTGTTCTGATTCAGGTGAGATTTCAAACTCTTCTTCGTCTTCATCACTTTCTTCAGAACGGTCAATGGAAACCATGTTGGAAGACAGAATGTTGCAGTAGAAATTACCGATACTCGTATCGAAATCCCAAGAAGTGGTACTAGAAGAATCAGATCTCTTATCTTCGTCTGATTCAGGATCTTCATGGATAATATTGATGAAAGGAGTAGGAGTAGTATAGCATAATCCGTATTTTCTCCTCCCATATTTCAGAGGAGGAATACGAACATGCATTTTTCTTCCTTTTCCACTATTGAGGCCAGTTCTGAAGTCATAGCCCATATTTTTGATGATGTCTTTAGATTGCTGACTATAGCGACATAGTTGTAATCTTCCAGTATCATCGTTTTTGTCATCATCTTCTAAATCAGAAGGACTTTGGGGCCCTTTGTAAAAGAGTATTGGAATGTCTCCTGGCTTTCTGCTGGAAACTAGAAAGTATGAAGATTGTACAGTTTCTAGAGATACATCTGTATGAACAGTCTGTACAACTCCTATGGTTATTGTGCTCAAGTCATCTAACAAATGTAAATAACTATGAACATAATTACACACATCAGCGTACTGCAAAGATGGAGACTTTTCATTAAATATAAAAGCAGCAATATTTACATTGGGAGAAGGCTGTGCCTTAGAGATTTTAGCTAAGTCAATGACTAAAGGGGAAGAAGAAGAATGAGAAGAAGCTTTGTTTCGATTAAGATCGATAACAAATGGCTCAGAAGAGGTGAGCTCCCTTGAAGTCTGAGATGGAAGAATAGTCCGCCCTCCAACTGGAATTAGTAAAGTATCCTGTGAAGATACAGGAATTGTAGTACGCCCACTAACAGGAATGATCATTGTATCTTGAGCAGACGAATGAGGCAACGGAGAGATCCGTCCACTCACTGGAATGATAAAAGAACCTTCTCCAGAGGGTTTAGAAGATTATTGCTGAGTAGCTCGACCTTTAACAGGGATTATTAAAGTCTCAATTTGTGAATCCTCTTTCTCCATAGCTTGTATGACCTTTGTATCCTCTTCTTTGTACATTCGGGAATCATTGAAATAAGCTTCAATCCCATGGAAGGGGTTTATATCAGCAACTTCTTTTTGTACTCTTCCATTACTATCAATGTACTTAAAACACTGATGAAGAGTAGAAGGCACCACATTATTTTCATGAAGAAAGGGCCTCCCAAGAAGAAGATTATAGGATCCCACGATCTCAATCACATAGAAAGTGACTTTGGATCTGAAATCGCCTATCTGAAGCTTCAGATGAATCTTTCCCAAAGGCTCGCTTCGGCTTTGATTGAATCCCAAGATAGTAGTAACCGTCTTAGAGAGCTTGTAAAGAGGGATTTTTAGTTCATCCAACAGACTCTTTGGCATTATGCTTATAGCAGACCCTGGGTCAATGAGGATACGATCTATCTTCATCGTATCGATATAACCAGTGTAGTAGAGAGGCCGATCATGTCGATTATCCTCCAATAGCATGTCGTCTTGTGTAAAGATGATATTTGGGATAATCTCCAATACACTGTTGCAATATAAGCAAGTGGCAGGTTCTGCATCTGGCTTCTTCAATTGTGCAAGACAAGAGTCTGCTTGAAGAAGTGCTTCACTTAACGTCTCCCGAGTTTCTTTAGAAAGACGTAGAAGTTCAAAGAGGGACATTCTAGCTGGAGTATTAGCAAGTTGAGCTAGAATGTCGAAGTTGTAAGGCTTCTGAAGCCCAAGAGGAGGGGACTTCTTGATTGGTTTATCAAACCGAGCCTGTTGTTTGCCTTTCTCCAGAACTGTGGATTTAGGAGGAATAGGTTCAACTGGTGTAGTTGAAGGAACAGGTGCAGTAGATGATTCTTCTTCAGGAGGAACATTAGGAGCATCTTTATCAGCTGGAGGGATATCAGGAGTATCCTCAGGATTCTTGGAATAATCCTTTAGATAAGGTTTCCCTGTTCGAGTAGCAAGTACTTCTTCCTTCTCTTTTGGCTCTGTGTCAGAGGTAGATCCAAGAGAAGTCATATGACATGACTTAATCTTTCCAGCCTTCTTGGACTTTCGAGATGTAGTCTTTTGAAGAGGAGGAGAGTCAAAATCTGCCACTAGATCAGGATGAATCCACATGAGTTCTCCAGTTTCTAAAGTGATTGGCACTAATCCTTTAGATTGTGGAGGAGGAATATTCACTATCTCAAGAGTTGCCTTGGGAATAGGAACGATCCCACTTTCAAGGAGTTGAGGAGGGAAATCTCCGAATTGCATAGAGACGACGTTGGAGGTGACGGTATTCTCTTTTGGAGTAAGGAAGATAGCTCCAGATTTAATCATTTCTTGGATCTTTCCTTTCAGTACATAACATGTACGAATTGTGTGACCCAACATTCTGTGATATGGGCAGTATTTTGGATGATCTGTCTTACCAGCTTCATCAGATTTCTTGATTTCAGGTAATTGTATTTTATTACCTTTCAGCAGACATTCAAAGATACCAAGGACATCGTCATCATCGAAAGAGTATTCGTCTTTGGGGCGAGGTATTCTTGGTTGTTGAGTTGTAGAGGTAGGAGAAGTTTGAACAGTTGATGCATCTTTGCTCTGAAGATTAACTTCAAGAGTTTCTTTTCCTTTGCGAGCATTGTTTTTATTGTTAGTACCTTGACCTGTTTCTTTGGGAGTCATTGTAGGTCCAAAAAATCAAACCGCGCCTAAGTTAAGTTCAACAGATTAATCAGAATGCGCCTACAAACAAATGGCGCCTACTTCATCAACAAACACAGAACGCGCCTATTTCTGCATCATAGAGGCGCATTTCACAAACCGCGCTTAGCTGACGTGGAGTCATCATTACCCGACAAACACGAAGATCGAGAAGGCGCTATCATTCCTATGATGGCGCGGCGCTCGAGGAAGATATGACAGCTGTCTAAACGGACTGTGCCTACTTTTTACTATATCAAGCACACTTCGCAGATTGCGCCTACTTCTATCCAAACTCAGCACACTTTGCAGATTGCGCCTACGAAGAAGGCGCAGTTCAAAACAACATCAATTCAGAGCTTACCACGTGTCCCTGAAACAGGCGCACTTTGACTAATTCAACGTCTAACTACCACTCTACATGTCTAACACATGTCCCACTAACTGTACACGACCAAGCGTATTTCAATCAAATAATGTCACGTGTCTAAAGCAGTTGGTGCACGTTCGTGATAACGGAGTAAAAACAGGCGCAGTTTGTCATATGTGCTCAAAACAGGCGCACTTCAACCAGGCGCTCTCCAGAATAACTGTCCAAAACAGTTATTTCAGAACTCTATAAATAGAGTTTCGTTTCCATTCGACATATCACGAAAAAGATCAAGAGAGATCAGAGTTTTTGTCCAAGTGCTGCTGCGTTCTTCAGAGATTCAAGTCTTCAAAGTTCACATCGTCCAAGGGATAAAGCGATCGTCATCCAGATCGGATTCCTATAGTTGTACTTTCCCAGAATTCTTGTAATATTCTTTACAAAGTTTGTGAAATAAATATCATACTTTGTTTTTGCAAACAAAATGGCGACTCTGCTGGGGACGACCTTTTCCTCTGATGAAAAGGTGACAACTCAATGTGACACGGCGCCTATCGGCTCGACGCAGAAGACTTTGGTCGTGAAAGTCGACCAAACGGCTTACGAAGCAATGATTAATGCACAAAGCACTCCTCGCCGCATTACGACTTCCGTCAAGAGCAAGACTCGCTCAGTGTGGGCTTCCAAGAACTCTGCTCCTTCTCTGATGAAGAACGCTGCCACTTCTTCGGCAAAACCTGCTGTTTCCAAGACACCAGTGCCTATCTCTAGCAACCTGGCGCAGTCTGTTCCCTCTTTAGGGAAACAGATTGTTCAGGCGCAGTCTGCGGCCAAACATGCCAACCAGGCACAGTCTGTTCTCTCCTTAGGGAAACAAACTAGAACTGTGAACCAGGCGCAGTCTGCTGTCAAACCATCTTCTGGCGCAGTTCATGCCAAAATAGCACAATCTCTGCCTCACAATCAGGCGCAATCTGTTCTCTCCTTAGAAAAACAGGCGCAGTCTGTCACCAAACCTTCTTTTGGTACAGTTTGTGCCAAATTGGCACAAGTCAAATCTTCTGCTGCTGCCCAGGCGCAGTCCAATGCATCTGCTACCCTGACTAAACAGGCGCAGTCTGTTCAGGCGCAGTCTACTCCGAATCACTCCAGAATCCAGAAACCCCAAACTGCTCAGGCACAGTTTGCTGAGGACAGTCCTTTGGCTGTTCCTTCTTCCATTCCATCAAAAGGAAAAGGCCCCTTGGTCTTCTCCCAATCTTCCCAAGCTCAAAACTTGAAAGATAACAGAGGGAAATGCTCTTTAGCTATCCCTTCATCTCAAAACAATGGGAAAGGTCCTCTGGCCTTTTCCAAGTCTTCTTCGATTCTTATCGAGGAGGATCCAACTGATAGTGCCTCTGCACCTATTAGTACGAATATCCTCCTTAACAAGGGTTCTCGTACTAATCAGAGAGGTATTTTACCTACTCCCAAGGCAAATATTCAGGAATTGCCTAATTTGCGGATTTCACGATTCGAACAAGGCAAATTACAAGTTTCACAAACTGAGGTTCCCAGGGGCGGTTTAAATGATTTACGGGCATATCTTAATAGAAAACCCCAATCAAAACCTACCTCTGTAAAACGCAAGCATGCTAAGATCAACTTGCCTCAATATCAACCTTTAGAGGCAAGAAATCCTGACAATTACGCCAATCAGATGAGTACCTCTCTTTATACTCATGGAATCGAACGTTTACAAAATCGGAATCATGTTCCAAATGTCATCTATGAGTATATCCCTGCTACTTCTTCTCATCCCGTTGTCTCTGATCTTCGGGATCATCTCAGGCAGAAACGGAATATCACTCCAGGTTCTCCCAAACAATCACAAGTTCATTATTGCAATCATCCTCACGAAGTGGTTATCAAATGTTGTTGCCAAACAACCAAACGTTCTGTCTTCGAGCGTCTGAATTTCCCTTATGTTGATCAAAAGAGTGATGATGAAGAAGAGGTAATGTTTGCCTCCGTCAACATGACTTCCAGAGACTCTGGGGGTAGAAAATGCAAGCACGGAAAGACCCGGAGACCTAGCCAGCACTATCTTGACCGACTTAGAGAATCAGATGATGGTGTTTACCAGCATACTCGATCTCGAAGCCGAGAAACAATCGGTCAAAGGAATCTCCCTTACAGTGATCGGTCTACTTCTCATGATGGGGGTAATTCGGACTTTGCTGTCGACAGTGATGGCTCTGAACAAACTGTGTCATCTGTCATGGCACGAGAAGTGTCAGCATACGTTACTGAAGAACAAGATGCTTCTGGTTCTAACAATCAGAATCAAAGGATTGTTGCACTAGAAGAACAATTGAAGACTATGGCCGAAATGATGGCTAAAATGCATGATGTTATTATGGCTCAGCACATTCCACCGGTCATTACTCCTGAACCATTGGTTTCTTCCACTCCTCAGAATCCTGGTCTGGGGGTACCATCTCCTCCAGTCACCACAGTACCAGTTCAGGTTACTCTTAGCCAAACTGGTGCTGGGGGTGATGCTTATCATACAGTTCCTCCTCCGGCCATCACCAATCAATCTAGTAATCCTCAATATTCAGGGAATGCTAATGATGCTGTTGAACAATTGCGGAATCAATTTGAAGCCTATACACAAAGGGAAGGCTTACAACGGTTGGGCATTAAACAACCCTATCCCGCCGAATGGAAGAAAATGCAGTTTCCGCCAAAATACAAATTCTCCACCATTATGCAGTTCGATGGTACTTCATCTCCCAATCAGTATATTAATCATTTTGAATTGATGACTGATCCTCTTCAGCCTAATGATGCCCTTCTTACTCGGGTATTCGTCAGTTGCTTAACTGGCGCTGCTTATGACTGGTACCGAAGTCTACCAGACGGATGTATCACTTCTTTTGCTGGTTTCAAACAGATGTTCCTTGAACGATTTTATGAAGGTGTCAATGACATGACTATGTCAGCCCTCATTAAAATTAAACAAAGAAATAATGAGCCTGCTGAGCAATTTATCGAGAGGTTCCGTCGCGAAGCTCTCAAAATGCCAATGGGAACCCCATCTGCTGTTACAATTGATACTTGCAAGAATAATCTCTTGCCAATTATCAGTATGTGGACAGGGGCAACTCAATTCCAAGACTGGCCTTCTTTCATTATCAATGCTAAAGCAGCAGAACTCAGCGCTGAAAAATTCAAGACATTGGGGGTTCACATGAATCCTGACCAAGGCGATCATGGCTCAAACTCTAACAACAATCGCCAGAATAATAATAGAAAAAGCAAAGATACATCTGCTCCTAAAGAAACTTTGGCCATTGACTTGAGAAGTAAAGAAGCACTGGCTGTCAATGTTGCTCAATCTGCACCTATTCCATCACAACAACCTCAAAGAGCACCACGTCCTAAAGAAGAATACTCTTTCGATGAAGATGACATCATGGGTATCTTTGAATGTCTTACAAAAAGCAACAAACTGCAATTACCCGACCCTAAAAGGCCGGAAGAGGTTGGTAAGACTGATCATCCTAAGTATTGTGTTTACCACAGATTTATCGGACATCCTACTCGAGCATGTTATGTGCTTAAAGGAAAAATACAAGAGATGATCAAATCCGGAGCAGTAACCCTTGAACAAGATGAAAAGGCGGTGACGGCTAATGTCGTCTCTGTTCAGTCCGGCGAATTTCCACCAATGCAGATAGAAGATGGTGTAGTTCCCATTACTCGAACCACTCTCGAGCTTGTAAACCTTCCACCTTTTCGAAATGAAGGACTAGTCCCTTTATCTACTTCTAAAGGGGAAATCATGTGGATTCATCCAGATCTGGTCTCAGATTTTGAATCCTCCACCTCTTCTTCATCTAAACAAAAGAAAAATTCCAAAGGCAAGTTTAAAAGTTGTAATATGGTTTCTCTTGAACCATTAAATGAAGAAGAGATCTTATTAGGTACCAGCTCTGGTAAACCCTATTTACGGGAATACCCAGAAAATCAGGAAACTCCAGCTTCATCTTCTACTCCTGGCACGCCTCCTGAAACTCAACCATCTTCATCTTCAACTAATCCAACTCCTCCTCCTGCTAAACCAGCAGTTACTGATAAAGGGAAACAACCAGCTCGTTTCGATAAAGCTCTCAAAAAGTCCACTTCTCTCGGACTCGAGAAGCCGTATAACTTTGATATACTGGCTCAACTGGCCAATACTCCTGCCAGATTGTCAATATTCGAGCTCTTGCGCCTCTCTAAAGAAACTTGAGAGACGTTAAGTGAAGCTTTGTTGCAGGCAGAAAATTGCCTTGAAATTCTGAAGAAACCGGAGAAAGAGCCTCTCTCTTGTCTCCATTGTCATAGCGTGTTGGAATTAATTCCAAATATTACCTTCACGCAAGATGACATGCTCCTGGAAGATAATCGACATGATCGCCCTTTGTATTTCACAGGGTACGTTGATACCATGAAGATCGATCGTATCCTGATAGATCCAGGCTCTGCACTCAGCATTATGCCTAAAACAATGTTAGATGCTTTGAAAATTCCTGTACGCAGTCTTACTGGTACAATCACTACTATTCTGGGGTTTAATCAAGGAAGAAGTGAACCTCTGGGCAAGATTCGCCTAAAATTCCAAATAGGCAATCTTCGTACAAAGGTTACCTTTTACATCATTGATAACCATGGTTGTTCCTATAATGCTCTTCTGGGAAGACCATTCCTTCATGAGCATAATATTGTGCCATCAACTCTTCATCAATGTTTCAAGTATGTTGATGACAAAGGAGAAGTCCAAAAAGAAGTTGCAGATCTCTATCCTTTCAAGGGCGTCGAAGCATACTGCAACGATGCTCGCATGTACAAAGACGAGTTCATGAAAGTTGTCTTGGCTTTAGACATTGAAGAAGAGCAGGGAACTGAATCTCAAGACACTCTTGTAATTCCTGTTAAAGGGTGTATTTCTCAACCCTCTTCTTTTGAACCACTAACCATCTATCTTCCTCCTAGCAAAAAGGAACAAGAACCAAAGTCACAGGATACTCTTGTGATTCCTGTCAAAGGGCGCGTCTCTAAGCCCTCGCATGCTGAACCATTGGTCATTCGACTTCCTGCCAAGAAGACAATTTCTATGACTGACCAAGAAAAAAGGGAGCTCACCTCTTCTGAGCCATTTGTTATCGACCTTCGTCGTAACAAACCTTCTCTTCCTCCTTGTTCTTCTTCTCCCCCTCTTGTTATCAATTTGACTAAGCCTGCTAAGGCTAAAGGTCCTACTGTAAACACTGTTGTAAATATCAATAAAGATGCATCTCCTTTACAGTATACTGATGTGTTATATCATGCTGAGTGTTACTTAAATATGTTAGATAGGTTGAAGCCACTCACAATTGAAGTTGTGCAATCTTACCAAACAGATGTATCATTGGAATCAACGGATAGTTCATACTTTATAGTTCCTGCTCGAAAAGCTGACGAAAGTCCAATAATCTTTATTAGAGGACCAGAACAAAAGTTTTCTTATACCGAAGACTGCAAACACGATGATACAGGACATTTACAACTCCGTCGTTACAGCACTCAGTCTAAAGAGATCATCCGTAAAATGGGATATGATTTCAAGAGTGGACTCAACTATGGAAGAGGGAGACGAACCCCTATTCATGTTACTAGCAAGAAGAATAAACTCGGCCTTGGTTATGTATTTACATTTCCTGCTATGGTTACAGCTTCTAAGATAATTGAATCTGATGATGATGAACGCACTGTTTCTTCTGATATAGTTTCATGGGATTCTGACACTAGCATTGGTCACGTACATCGTATTGCCATATCCTCCAACATGGTCTCAGTTGAATTTCCAGATATCAACAACGAGGCTACTGATGATAACTTCGAAGAAAGCCCTGAAACTGATCCTTGGGTACAAAAGATGGACAATCAGTGGAAGCTCCGGTTTGAAAAACGAGAACCACCTACTGAAGATCAACTAATCCAGATTGATGTAGGAGAAAACGGTATATCCCGTCCTATATTCATTAGTAAGAATCTCCCTGAAGATGATAAGCAGGAGTTGATTCTTCTCATTCGCGAATATATTGATGTCTTTGCTTGGAGCTACGAAGACATGCCAGGTTTAGATCCCAAAATTGCTACGCACAAGCTGAATATATTACCTAATACGAAACCTGTTAAACAACAACAACGGCGCTTCAAACCTGAAATGATGGATGCAATTGATGAAGAAGTTCGAAAGCTCATCGCTTGTGGCTTTATTCGTGAAGAGCAACATCCAGACTGGGTTGCTAATGTTGTTCCAGTTTGAAGAAGACTGGGAAAATCAGAGTCTGCATTGATTTTTGGGATCTGAACGACGCTTGTCCAAAGGATGAGTTTTCCCTCTCAATCACTGATGTCATGATTGACAATACCTGTGGGTTTGAGAGGTTATCTTTTATGGATGGATTCTCTGGATATAATCAAATCAAGATGAATCCTGACGATGAAAAGCATACTTCTTTTCGTACTCCTCGAGGAGTTTATTGCTATACTGTGATGCCATTTGGTCTCAAGAACGCCGGTGCAACTTATCAACGAGCCATGAGCACTATCATTCGAGATCATTTGAGAAAGACTGTTGAATGCTATGTTGATGATATTGCTGTCAAAAGCCGTCTGAAAGAAGATCACATTCAAGACTTGAGAACTATCTTCAATCTTATGCGCCAACATCAACTCAAAATGAATCCCACCAAGTCATTTTTGGGTGTCTCTAGTGGTAAATTTCTCGGCTTCGTTATTACCTCTAAAGGTATACACGTAGATCCTGAGAAGATCAAAGCCATTCACGAGATGCGTCCTCCACGCAACCTAAAAGAGCTACGAGGATTTCAAGGTCGACTTGCGTACATCAGGAGATTCATTTCAAATTTATCTGGACGATGCAGACCGTTTACACAACTCATGAAGAAAGGTGTATCTTTCGTTTGGACCGAAGAATGTCAACAAGCATTTGATGACATAAAATAATATCTTATGAGCCCACCAGTCTTGGTGCCACCAATCTCCGGCATACCTTTCTTAATGTATGTCAGAGCAATGGATCACTCATTGGGTGCTTTACTTGCCCAAAAGAACAAAGAAGGACATGAACAGGCTATCTACTATCTCAGTCGTACTATGATCGGTGCCGAACATCGATATAGCATGGTTGAGAAAGAATGTTTAGCCTTAATGTTCGCTGTACAAAAGACAAGACATTATATAATTGGTCAAACAATCCATGTCATTTCCCGAATTAACCCTCTACGGGTACTCATGAAGAAGCCCAGTACTCTCAATTCAAGGCTGGCTACATGGGCTATCTTACTTGCCCAATACGACATGATTTACGTACCTCAAAAGTCAGTTAAAGGACAAGCCCTTGCTGACTTCTTAGCTGCTCATCCTGTTTCTGAGACTTCTAAACTCTACGACGAGATTCCTGATGAGACGTTTGAAACAAATCTGATTTCGGAAGAATTTCCCACATGGCGTCTATTCTTTGACGGAGCGTCCAGAATTGGACCAAATGGGATTATTATAGCAGGAGTAGGGATTGTGCTCGTTTCGCCAGAAGGATTAACTATTCAACGGGCTTATTCTTTGGATGAGCCTTGTTCCAACAATGTTGCAGAGTATAATGCTTTGCTTATCGGCCTTCAACTGGCTAAATAATTAGACATACAATATCTTGAAGTATACGGTGACTCTAAACTGGTTGTTAACCAGGTTAGAGGAATATATGAAGTTCGTCATCAAGATTTGATTCCATATCATGAAGCAGCTATTGCTATGGCCATTTCCTTCAAAGCTTTCTACATTGAATACGTTCGTCGGGCTTACAACACTGAAGCAGATGCTCTAGCAAACCTTGCAGCAGTCTTGGCGATTCCTGTCCAAAGACAGCAATTGGTTGTTATTTCCAACAGAGAGTTATTTTGTATTGAAAATAATCACAATATTGAGTTTAGTAATTCTGCTGAGGTCAATATCATCAATGAAGATTGGAGAACTCCTTTCATTGATTTTGCAGTCTATGGAATATTGCCTGAAGATTCCAAAGAAGCCACCAGCATTCGAAGACGATCTCTCCGTTTCTATTATAATCATATAACAAAAACTCTCTACCGACGAACTTATGATGGTCTACTATTACGTTGTCTTGCTGGTAATGAAGCAAAACAAATACTACGTGAAGCTCATGATGGTGTTTGTGGAGCGCATCAACCCGGTCCTAAATTGCAAGATCGTATTCGTCGTATGGGCTATTACTGGCCTTCTATGGTATCCGATGCTATTGAATACGCAAAGAAATGTAGAGCATGTCAAATTCATGCAGATTTCATTCATCAACCATCAGAATATCTGCATCCTACGGCTGCTTCTTGGCCTTTTGAAGCTTGGGGCATGGACATCATAGGCCCAATCAACCCTCCTTCTTCTAAAGGGCACCGATTTATCCTGGCCATCACAGACTACTTCTCTAAGTGGGCTGAGGCTATACCTCTGGCTGAAGTCAAAACCAGCAGTGTCATCAACTTCATCAAACACCATGTGATATACAGGTTTGGTGTACCGCAGCGAATCATTCATGACAATGGACCTCAGTTCATTAGTCAAAAGTTCACTCGGTTCTGTGATGATCATCGCATCGACAATGTTGCTTCGACAGCCTATAACCCTGCAGCAAACGGTTTAGCTGAAGCTTTCAATAAAACCATTATCAAACTCCTCAAGAAGTTTGTATCCACAAACAAACGGAATTGGAGTGAGAAGCTTGGTGAATGTTTATGGGCTTATCGCACTACAGTTCGCAATCCTACCGGCTGTACACCTTTCTCCTTGGTGTATGGTTGTGAAGCAGTTCTGCCACTGGAAATTCAAATCCCGTCTCTGCGGATAGCCATTGCTAATAAACTTACAACGGAGAACAACGATCTACTTCGATTGCAAGAGTTGGAGGCACTTGATGAAAAGAGGCTTTTGGCTCAACAGCACATTGAGTTATACCAGGCCCGTATCTCAAAAGCCTTTAATCGCAAAGTTAAAGTACGAGCATTTCAGAAAGGTGATTTGGTCCTTACAGTCAGACGTCCTATGACTATGACTCATATGAGTAAGGGCAAGTTCGATGCAAAATGGGAAGGTCCTTTTGTTGTAAACAAAGTATTTTCCAATGGTGCTTACCAGTTAACAGAGATGGATGGCAGAATATCTATGATGCCTATCAATGGCAAATTTCTTAAGAAATACTATGTATAAATGTGTAAAGATTTCTTGACAGACAATGTAAATAAAATTTCTTTTTTATTTTCAAAGAAGATATTACATTACATTAAGGGAGATCACTATCATCCCTATCAAACTTAGGACGAGGGCCGAGCCCCTCCTTCTCACAAGCAAAATCAGCAAAGGAGTCGAAGACATCTTTGCCTGAACTCAGCAAGAATTTGAGGAAAGCTATTCTCTTTGCCTCTTCTTCCGCCGTCTTCCCCGGCTCTACCAGAAGGTCGAGAATATCCTGTGAAGGCTTTGGTGCAGAGGAGCCTTCACCCATCTCCTTTTGATCCGATAAGACTGAGTCGACGAGAGGCTTGGGTGCAGACGACCCTTCGCCCTTCTCCGTTCCAGTAGAAAGTTCCCCGGTGACGCTCTCGGTTTTCGGCACGACTTCAGTCTCCTTAGACATGTTGTTGGAAGACATCTTTCCTGTTGAAGGCAGTGATAAAATTCTTCATGAATCCTGTACTATTTATACTAGTCTACTGACTCTTCGTGAATCAAGGTGACTGTTCACCCCCCTTCGATGAATCTAAAGGTTCATTCATTTAAATCCCCAGCAGACATTTTTAATGAATCATTCATTCTGATGGTTCATTTTTAACCGTTCATCATATCATCATCGTCATCAAAAAAGAATTCACGTCCATATTACCTTTGAGTTCTACATATTTTCTATTGCAACTTGTTACGTCCCTATTACCTCTGACTAAGTTGTCTATTGAAATAACTAATATTCGATATTTATATTTTGCCATGTCCACATTACCTCTGAGCAAGATATAAAGAATATAGTTATTTTCTACATCAAGAAAATATATCACGTCCTGTACCTCTGAATATGTTTTCTCGTTCTATTGCTTATCTCCTATAATAGGGTATGTAACAAGTAAATAGAATCATCCAAAATATCATTCCATTTCATTCAAAATAAGGTCCATTACAATTGGTCAAAACAAAGAAAGACATCACAAAAATTCAGTTATTCAGAAGGCCGGGTACTGAGCTCTGCAACACGTCTTTTCAAAGCAGCTATCGTTTCATTTTGAGAGTTCAAAATCCTTTGTCTAATTTGATTCCTTGTTGACTCAAAGTCAAAGGGTTTTAGATTAGCAAAACGAGCAGTCAGCTCTTCATGATGAGTCTTGGTATTAAGCTCCTTTTGACGCTTCAGCGCAACGAGGTGATCTACAGTTTCTTTGTTTAAGAGAACCTTCTCTTCCCTTTTCCGCTTCGCCAGAGTCAGACGTTCTTGAAGCTTGGCAATTTCTTCGTCAACTTCTGCTATTTCAGCTTCATTGGTCTCCAGCTTCGAAGATGTTTCTTCAATCTGGGTTTCCATATCAGCAGTAAATTGAGCAAAGGCTGCCAAAAATGCTTCAAGATCTTTTTCTTTCTGTTCAGCTTCCCGAGCCAAAGCTTGACATTCTTCTTCAATTAGTGAATCTATATTCCCAGATGATAGATTCTTCATTGCAGTCTTCACTTCTTCAAGCTCATTGAGGATATGTTCCAGATAAATGGCCTGAGCTTCATCTCCGTGGTCACGAATCCCGTTGATCAAATATTTTACGGATTTCCTGACTTTGGAGAAGGGAATGTTCTCACTCTCCACCATCGGCTTGAGTGTTAGATAGAATGCGTTTGTATAAGATCTTATAACGATTCTATTTGCCTCAGAAGTGATGGGAGTTTCTGCTATCTCGGCTGGAGTAACTTCAGTTGCGACAGATGGCGTCGTCAAAGCAATAATTTCAGAAGATCTTTCTTTTGGTATCTGGGTTATCTTTATTGGAGGAGCCGTGGTAGAGCTTGTAGCAGCTTTGACTGGTTCTTCTGCGAAATATTCTCATTAGCAAGTTTTATTTTACAAAGTCGACAAAGTTAAAGCTTTACCTGATTGAGGCAATTCAATCTGGACTTGTGATGGCCCAGGTATAGGCATCTCTGTAGAGCTCTCTTCTCTGGCAGGAGTCTCCAATGGAGCCATTTTCGAGCTAGTTACACTCCTCATTTGTTCTCCTGAAAGTTAACGTATTACGTTAATTTTCTAAGAAAGTTATGAAGTTCAGAACAATAAACTAGCAATTTACCAGTATCCATTGTTCGAGCAGGGGTGCCTATCGCAGGAATAGTATATGTCACCATTGCTTGACTACTACCCGCCTCTGAACCGCCTGATAGGTGTACATTACCTTCAGCTATTAAAGAAAAGGAATCAATATGCTACAAAAACAAGTATCATCATTGATAACAATCTACAGGATTCAAGAAATTTAACCTGGATCGGGTATGTATGGTGTATCCACCAATACTGTTATCTCCTGAGGAATTTGAGCTGGCATTTCTTCTGAGACTTCCTCTGCACGATTACTTCCTGCATCGGAAGTACTAAGTGAAGGCTGGTCTTCTCTGGTAGGAGTCTTCTTAATATTGACATGTGCTTCCTCCAATGGTTCATTGTCAATGCTCTCAACATTCTCTTCATTCAATTTATGAGCGTCAGATGGCTCATTTGTATTTTCAGCTTCCGGATCAGTAACAGTCTCTTCAAGATATTCAGCGCATGCCTGTAATGCATCAATCATTTCGCTATCTGAATATATTGGATCATCGGTATGAGTTTGAAGATGATCTAACGTATCGACTGGAATAGTATTAGATACTGTTTCTGGAAGCGCTTCAGGAAGAATCGCCAAAGTTGAAGGCTGGCCAATCACAGAAGATACGTTTATTTCCATAGCCTCTTTGCCAGAATGTGTTGGTTCTTCTGTAGTTAATGGTTCTGATCCAGAGATGGGAGTAGGGGAAGACATCATTTGCCCAGCAACAGCACTAGCCAGGATGGATGCAGCACGAGACGGACTCAATAATCTTAATTTTCTACTAACTACTTTCTTCAAATTCGGCCTTCTTTGAAGAGGCACATCCGGACTTTCTTGGTCAGCAGAAATGCCCGGTTGTTTCTGTAAAGATGTAGGAGTTGTCTCTTCACTCCTTACAGATTCTTCTGCTCGTTGTCTCGATTGTGACCTAGTGGTAACTCCTTCTGGAGATTCTGCGGTGGTCTTCTTTTTCTTTGGATCTGGAGAAGCAACAGGATTATCACTTTTTCTTTTCTTCTTCTCCTTCATAGGAGATTTTGTTACTCGGAGAGAAATGTTTAAAGGTTCAATAAACTCCTCAAGGAAGTTCATATCTCTGGAGATTTCAAAAGGTTCGTCAGCAGGTTCTTCGTCATTTGGATCTTTATAAAGAATGCTCGGCTTTCCTTTCTTGGCTCGTTTGTCAGAAGCGAAGCTATGTGCTAAATCAAAAGTCTCCACAAAGGTATTGGCCGAAGTGTAAAACCTTGAATAGGTGAATAACATTTGCGGTCCATGATTTGTATTCTCAGGCATTGAGAAAACGGCCCTCGTATTTTTAGCATTATAATAGTACCAAGCCCTGGCGCCATCAATCAAATATCCTTTCCCTTGTAGGCATGTTGTGGCATTCCCTACATGGAATTGATCATAACCGAATTGGCGTGCAAAACGGCTAGGCAAATATGGTTCAAGAATACATTCATCTTCAAATCGATGTACGAGGTGTGAAGGTCGAATCGACTTCAACCAATTGAATATAGCTGGATCTGTTGGTAGAGTATTCACTGAATCTAGGATATTAGCTGGCAATAACTCGTAGCCAGCTGGTGGATCAACACAATAAAAATCCCAGTTATCGCCGCGGTTCAATACTCGCCGGCAATCTATCAAGGAGGTGTGATTCCATCTACACCCTTCATACTTTCTTAAAAAGTTTCCTCCAATAGCTCTTTCGCCAGGGCTCATCAAAACTGGACAGTGGAGTAGAAGCCACCCAAATAAATAAGTATGGGCGACTTCAGTACGTGGAAAGCCATCTTTCTTATTATTTAGCATGCCGTCCACAAAGCAACGCAGACTATGATTAAGTCGGCTTGTCATCGCCGATAAAATATCCATCCGATAACCGAACACTAGGCGGACTGCAGCAAAAAGAACACCTCTATGGAAGCGATCGACTGCACTTGCTCCAGGGACTACATACCTTCGTAGCCAAAAAGCAAGAAAGCCTGCCAGATGGGCTTTCTTAGACATACGTCTGTATCCCATCCTCATGAAACTTTCTATTTTATCTCCTATCTTGAGGGGAGGATAATCTTCATCATTTTTAACTATTATATCTTCTTGGCGAAACCTTGCCATCAACTCATTTATCTCTTCCTCATTGAAACGCTGAAAGGTAAGCGGATCAACAGCTTTCTTCTCACTAATTTGTTTCTCTTCATCATCATGTTTGAGGAAGAGATAAGATATCCATTTAGTAAGATAGCAGGAGCCTGAGCTTTCAAAATAACAACAACAGATGTGATAGTGACATAACAGCTCATCAAAGACTTCTACCATTTCAGCATTTTCAGATTTCAGCCTGTTTAATTCATCTTCAGTGGGAACATACTCCTCCTAAGGAAAATTTCCCATAGGCAGCTTGGAGATATGATTCATCTCGTGAAGAGCGAAACCGATTTCTCCTTTTGGGGTCATGAAGGTTCCCGTCCTATAATTGTACCTTTCGATCAGTGAAAGGAATAGGTGTGGATTTGGAGGGAAGCCATGTACTAAAGAATAAACAGCTTCATACAGACTGATATTAAGAAGCTCTTCTTCATAATGTTCTAAAACCCAGTTGGCAATGCAGCTCCATCGTTTATAATCTGGGTTGACTAAACCTTGCATCCTTAAGGTGTTATCAGTATAATACCTACCTTTCCAAGCAAACTCATTTGCAAAAATTGGTATTCTCACTGGTAATAGACGAGATGAATTCTCGGGAGGGATGCAACCTGGTTTCAAACCCCTGAGATGAGTTACGTAAATATCAGATGAACTATAGAAGATATCTCTGTTGTTCACCTTTTTATAACATATTTTGCCCACCCGAGCCTGCTGAACGGGAGTGATATCCCACGCCATTTGGCGGGGATAACTGGCAAACTCATATCTGGAAAGAGGTAAACTCCTAAGCATATCTGGCAAATATATAGTCTTTTCACCGTTCTTAAAAATCCTCTCTTCCACCCGCTGTTTTGGCTGAGATTCCCTGCCAAAGGCATCTCCAAACAAGAAGAGTGGTTTCTTGTGGATAGCTGCATCCAGTGACTGTAAGGGCTGGCCGTTCATCAAACACAGAAGAGTCTCATTATCCTGAGTAGTCAGGATTGCTCTTCGAGACTCTGGTAGTTCATAATGAGGGAACTTAACGTGTGACAAGTCCTCTTTGAATTCAGGTTCAGACATAGTTCCTTGGAAGATCTCGAAGTTGGGATCTTCCCTGATATCAACTGCAAAACAGAAAATAGCAACATCACAACAAAGTTATCAGATTGCGCCTAGTTGACTGCTTAAAGACAGACTGCGCCTAGTTTTCAGCCAACTAGATTAAACTGCGCCTAATTCATGAATCTGGGCAGACTGCGCCTAGTTTTCTGTCAAATAGGGCAGATTATGCCTAGCTTTCATTCAACAACAAACAGTGCCCGTTTTATCAGACAAAGCTATATCCGATAGCGCCTAGCTTTGTTACTAGGCGCGATCGAACAAACAGAGTCTAATTTTCTAGGCGCTATTTGGTGGAATGTTTAAACTTCATAAACATGAAGTTTAGAGAATCACCAAACCCTAAAAAGAGTTGGCGAATACAACTGAGCTCTAAGAAGAGCCAGTGTACATTCCTATGACCCACCATTAATGGCCGGATGTGCAGTTTCGTGTCGAGAAACACGAATTTGTCCAGGCTCTCGGATTTGAAGAGAACCGCACGATTCAACCATGGGATGCGGCATGGCCTTCTTGGATTTCTTTGAAGATTCAATTGGAGCGGGTTCTTTCCCCTTATCCGAACGTCGAGGCGCCATCGGAGTTGATTTGAAAAGCTCGTCGGAGAAGAAAGAAAATCAGAAAAAGAAAACTCGAAAAATTTCACTCTTGAAGACAATAAAGGGTTTACGAAGGATTTTGTGGGCTATTTATAGTTTTCGAACAACTACAACGAAACGCGCCTAAACAGATTGCGCCTATTCAGCCTGAAGATCCGTTCTCGCCTTAAACTGCGCAACTTCTTCAAATATCAAGCGCGGTTTGACTTGGTCATATGGAAATTCAAAGTATTTCGAACTTTTGAAAATTCAAAATTCGAAAACTTTGAAGGGGGTTTTGTAGGTCCAAAAAATCAAACCGCGCCTAAGTTAAGTTCAACAGATTAATCAGAATGCGCCTACAAACAAATGGCGCCTACTTCATCAACAAACACAGAACGCGCCTATTTCTGCATCATAGAGGCGCATTTCATAAACCGCACTTAGCTGACGTGGAGTCATCATTACCCGACAAACACGAAGATCGAGAAGGCGCTATCATTCCTATGATGGCGCGGCGCTCGAGGAAGATATGACAGCTGTCTAAACGGACTGCGCCTACTTTTTACTATATCAAGCACACTTCGCAGATTGCGCCTACTTCTATCCAAACTCAGCACACTTTGCAGATTGCGCCTACGAAGAAGGCGCAGTTCAAAACAATATCAATTCAGAGCTTACCACGTGTCCCTGAAACAGGCGCACTTTGACTAATTCAACGTCTAACTACCACTCTACATGTCTAACACGTGTCCCACTAACTGTATACGACCAAGCGCATTTCAATCAAATAATGCCACGTGTCTAAAGCAGTTGGTGCACGTTCGTGATAACAGAGTGAAAACAGGCGCAGTTTGTCATATGTGCTCAAAACAGGTGCACTTCAACCAGGCGCTCTCCAGAATAACTGTCCAAAACAGTTATTTCAGAACTCTATAAATAGAGTTTCGTTTCCATTCGACATATCACGAAAAAGATCAAGAGAGATCAGAGTTTTTGTCCAAGTGCTGCTGCGTTCTTCAGAGATTCAAGTCTTCAAAGTTCACATCGTCCAAGGGATAAAGCGATCGTCATCCAGATCGGATTCCTATAGTTGTACTTTCCCAGAATTCTTGTAATATTCTTTACAAAGTTTGTGAAATAAATATCATACTTTTGTTTTTGCAAACAGTCATCTGCACTCCTAAACCTTTGAAGGTTTCAGCACTAATTTCTGCAGCCTTGGCACTAACTATGAAAGAAGGCCAGTCTTAGAATTGGGTGGATTCTGTCCACATGCTGATGATTGGCAACAAGTTTGATTTGTATATGTCGATGGTGACAGCATCAGGAGTTCCAAGAGGCATCTTTAGAGCTTCTCTTCGAAACCGTTCAATGTAATCCTCTGTAGTTTTATTATTTTTCTGCTTGATTCTAATAAGAGCAGACATAGTCATGTCATTGAGCCCTTCATAGAACCGTTCAAGAAACATCTGTTTGAAACCGGCAAATAAGGTAATACACCCATCTGGGAGACTTCTATACCATTCATAAGCCGTTCCCTTGAGACATCCAATAAACACCCGAGTAAGGAGGGCGTCACTTGGTTGCAATTGATCAGTCATCACTTCAAAGTGATTAATAAACTGACTTGGAGAAGTGGTTCCATCATAGAATGAGATAGTAGGAGGCTTGTATTTAGGAGGATACGATACTTGCTTCCATTCTATCGGATAAGGTTGTTTGATGCCTAACCTTTGTAAACCATCTTTCTGTTTGAATGCCTCGAATTGAGTTTTGAGATTCTTCAATTCTTCAGAGACAACTCCGGAAGATTGTGGAGCTGTAGCTTGTAGAGAATAGTTGGGAGGAGGAACAGCATTATAAGCACTACCCCCAGCTCCAGAGAGACTAGGATCTGTTTGAGCTGGTCCAGGAGTATTAGATTGTACTACTGGAGGAACTTGTATTACACCAGTATCAATTGGTATGGCATCTGGTACAGTCTGTCGATTCTGCATCTGAGTTGCCATGAGTTCATACATCGAATTCATAGTATCAGCCATAGACTTCATTTGCTGTTCCAAAGAAGCAATTCTTTGGTCCTGAGGAGTCACCGAAGAGGAAGGTTCATTGTTCAATTCAGTATTCCCATCCACCATATATGTAGTGACTGTACGAGGGATTATTGATGAATTAGTGGATGTTGTATGCTCTGAATCACTGCTTCGTGCATCAAAATCATTTAAAGGAGAACTACCCCCAGTAGGAAGAGGTTGGAAATTAGATTCTCCTAGAAATTCAGAATCATCTTCAGAGATCAAATTTCTTTGACTAGAAGCTAAGACTCCTGCTCTGGTGTTTCTATATACTCCATCTGGACTATCAGCTCTACCTCCAGCATCCCGAGAGGTCATGTTGACAGAAGCAAACAAAGGCTCATCTTCATCAGGCATAGGTTCATACTGAATCTGATTGAAGACAGATTGTCGTTTAGTTTGACATCTGCATTGCATTGTAACTCTTGGCTGGAAGTCACATTCATGATCAACATAGTCTTGAACCATTGATTGACATCTGTATTGAATTATGACTCTTGGCTGGAAGTCACACTCAGCATGTTCTTTTGACACAGAATTACTCCTTCTCTTCTGTTGAAGATATTCTCGTAAATCTGTTTGTGAAGATTGAGGAGTATATTTCCTGTTCTTGGTACTTGATGGCTCTTAATTATATAAAGAATGATTAATATGAGCCACATAGTTTCTAGCATACTCTGCATCTGGATCTTTTATCCTTGTTTCCAACTGATGTGGTTTCTTAACAGAAGTGCTAAGTTTTGTTCTTAGATCAATTGGAGGTGACACATTAGTTTTGGAAACCTGGAGTTTTCCTTCCATTGATCTGGATATTTGCAGAGAAGGAAAAATAAAACCATCCCTTGGATTAGGAGTTGGTAACAAACCCTCTTTTATGGACAAATTATGTACCCAATTTGAAGAAGTCATAGAAGAAAACATTACAGAATGTTTCTTCTTAGACTCATTCAAGGTTTGAGATATAGAATGTCCAGAAGGAAGAGTAGTCAAAAGACCATCTCCTTTTCTTTGACTAACAAAATTGTCAGTCAAAGCTGTTCCTGAAGTAAAAACTACAGGAGCAAAAGGAACAACTAAAGAATTCTTCCTTTTCGAAGGGACTTTGTGTGGAAGACCACCCCCAGTTCTAGTAGAACTTGGCAAAGAAGAAGAGATAGCTAAAGTGCTATTCTTCTTAGATAAAATACACGCTGAAACAGACTTGGTTAAAGAACCAGTACTGTTAGCGTGACTTTTAACTTTGGAAGTACAAACTGGAATAGACTTGGCTAAGGAACCAGTACTGTCAGTGTGATTTTTGATTTTGAGATTGCACACTGGAACAGATTTGGCTAAGGAGCCAGTACTGTCAGCGTGACTTTTGGGATTGAATTTGCACGCTGGAACAGATTTGGCTAAGGAGCCAGTACTGTCAGCGTGACCTTTGATTACTGTCATCATCGAGCGCACAAGAGTGTGTGTGCTTGCAGTCGAGTCCTTGCCAGTGTTAGGAGTAGACACTGTGGCAGAGACTTCACCATTGACTACCAACTGATTCTTAGGGACATAGACAGAGTGTCCCTTCGACTTGGCAGTGATGATGGAGGCTGAAGTAGACTTGCCACTCTTAGCCCGCTGTATTTCTTCATAGGCGAGTTGATCGAATTGGATCGTCATCACCTTCTTCGTCGAGCCGATTGACGAAGTGTCGCATTGAGTTGTTGCCATCTCAGAAGAGGAGATGGTTTTTCCCAGCAGAGTCGCCAATTTGTTTTGCATAAATAAATTCTCTTTATTTATTGTGTTTCTGGGAAAATTATAACTGTGGGAATCTGATCTAGAAGACGATCACTTTATCCCTTCGACTATGCGAAGAAGAAAAGCTCTCAAAATTTTGACAGTAGATAACTATGTATCTGTACAATGAATGAGAAAAAGAACTCTATTTATAGAGTCAAAAATAAAACTGAAAAGATAACTGTCTTCACAGCCTGTGCTTAGTTGAAAATCATGCAGGATTTAACATACGCAAGGTTGTGAGAAGTTACTGGACGTGGCCTGTAACTGTTGGATACATGGCGATCATGCATGAGTCGTGTGCAAGTTACAGGACACGCAAGCGAGAGATCAGTGGCATGGCTGCCACGTACTACAATTTGATGAAATCCATGCAGACTTGTTGAAGACGAAATCTACGCAGACTCGGGGCAGAAAGCTTCAAAATCCACGCAAACTTGGGGCAGGAAGCTTCAGGATCCACGCAGACTCGAGGCAAAAATCTTTAAAATCCACGCAGACTGGAGGGAGGAAACTTCAGAATCCACGCAAACTCGAGACAGAAAGCTCAAAATATACGCAGACTTTAAGAAGGAACATAATTCACGCTCGATTGAGGTAGGACTGCCAGCTGTCTTGATTCGACGTGCCTCGACTGACACAAAATCTCTGACAGTGATTGCTTTGTCAGTCGCATTAAATGACAAGAAACTCTTTTGGTACGCCAACTTGACGAAGGCTGAGTCTTGCTGAAGAAGATTTCGAAAGTCACGTAATAGTCGGCTGTGATCTCTCGAGTTTCGTGCATATGTGGCATACGAAGAGACATTCTTCAACTGTCGTGCTGTCAGTCATAATGACTCTCTGACAAATGATGAGCTGTCTCTTCAGCGTGATTTGTAAATATTGTCCTGATCAACTGAGTGTGACTTTTGACTTTGTCCTGATCAACTCAGCGTGACTGTCATTTTTAAGGCCTACAGTATGTACATTTCATTTACAGGTGCCCTAGTACTTTGTACATCTATTGATCGATCACGTACCTGCTACAGTTTTAAACATTACATATACATCTGTCTCTATGACATATGTGTCCTTGCCATGATAGACTATGTGATGCCATGTTTCCAGTTATTCCTCACATGTTCATTTTTCATGTTTCATATGCTAGTTTGCTAGAATTAGTACTTGCTCCCGTCCTGACAGGATAACGTTGTAGGTGCCCTTACTGAGGAGGAGTTACTCTGCGACTCATATTATGGAGTTTTTACCGAGGACCCAGCTTTGCTTTATGAGGATGTTCCTGCGGGGAATCTCGCCTAGTTGTCTTTGATTTACTTAGACTTTTGAGAGTAGACATGTATTAGACTATATCTTTAGTAACTGGATATGTATCCAGTTTTACTTTATAGTTTATTTATACTTGGACATTTCACTATATACGACGACTTTTGTGTTTGAAGCATTTATGATTCTTCTTCACTTATAGAACTGTTAGTACATTTAGTCTTATCCTGTTGTCTCTAGAACAGCTTACTACGTTTTATCTCAACGTAGGCTGGGCATGACTCGGCCTGGCCCAACAATTTGGGTAGCGGGTCGTGACAGTACCCACCTGAATTCAACTCTAATCTTTTAACCCGGGTAACCTGGATGGTCTGCAGGGCTTGTGGCTGTAGAAGATTCTCACTGCATCTTGTTAGTAATTAGGCTTGTGACAACCCTAGTTAGTTAAAGTATCAAGCCGTAGTTCTTGCTTGGCCGTGAAGTGATTGGACGGAGTCTAACCAGTCGAGACTTGCCCCGATCCTATTCCAGATTATTGAATGACCAGAATGCTTGTATTTATTTTACCGATAAATGGTGAGAATTCCAAGTTCTGTTCAGACGAAGGGTTACAACCCCGGTCCTTGTTTGGTTTACGGGTTGTAACCTGGTTATCTGAATAGTTCCATGGTTATCTCGTCGTATATCATCCTGGTGTATTTTTTTTATTTCTAGTTCTTATTTTTATTTATATCTTGTGCTGATTGCTGGTTTTGGTTCTTAAGTGAAGCTTCCTTTGTGGCACTTGCTCTTTCTGGGGTCTGACCCAGCTGGTTTTGTGTGGCAAGATTTCGGAGCAGCTCCAGAGGATCTACCGACCTTCCTGCCAGATGGTGAACACTAGAAGGAATCCTGGCAACGAGTGGGTTATCTTTGGCTCTTCCGCTCTATTGTAAAAATATTCTTTTGAGGCGTTTAGACGACGAGCACCTGTTTAGCTCGATTGCACTTACTTATTGTCTATCTACAGGCTGTAACATGATTAACAGATCCTAGGGTTGATCATGTATGACTAAACTCTTGCTAGTCCTAACATTTTATAACGACTAGCTTCATGATCAGCTGAATATGTAATATTTGGGATGCCTTATTATTGTATATTTAATGATCATACATCTTGTGACTTTTACTTACTTGCTTGTGATTGAGACACTAGGCTTGTTCATGACCTTAAGAGACCGTTGGCTTGTAGATAAACCCTCATGTATCTAGACAGCCGTGACCGTATAGCGAGATAGATTCCATTTCATATACGTAGCTGGCTATGTCTGCCCCCGCTCTCCAGTATTCTGGTTCTGGGGTGTGACAATGTGTTAGAAATTTTATTGTGCCCTGTCGATTCATGAGATGAAGAACATAAATTAAATTGCAGAAGCGTACCTGAATTCATTGCTAGACTTGATGGATCTTGAAGCGAACGTCTCTTTATTGGGTTCGATCTTCCAACTTGCTACGACCCTTAATGACAAAGAAGAATCCGAATCCTTTGCCCCTCTCTTTCTGTTGATGGGGATGTAGAAGAAAAAAAAACCTCTCTTTTGGTGGCCGTATAAGTTCGAAACCATAACCCTAATGAACACATATATTTATATGTTTTGACATTTCTAATTTGACCCCTCATTAAATTAGAATTATCTCCGGTATCTACACATTAATTCCATGACAATTATACCCTTAAGCCAATTTCCAAAATAGACTACTTTAATTTAGCTTAATTATTTAGATAGCCTAAACACAATTAATTTTACATGTGCGGCCCCTTAATTATTGAATAATTCCAACAATCTCCTACTGGGACAAATATGTAACCTTATAATTGTGTCAACCTTAGTGAGCTCATAAATTGCTATCTTAATCCTTAGGGTATATGTAGTGCCCCGTCCCTACATCGTGCCCCGTACTTGTCCACGGGGTGCGCGAGAAAGGAACACTGTCGCTATCGATTCGGTCGAAACCGATAGGTCGGGATCGACCGAGTCGATCGAACGGGAAAGGTTGAATTAAGATACATTCCTCGTTATGGAATGTCTTCTTTGGAACCAAGTCCCATTCATTGGGTTGCGTCTCGAGGATTGACTCTGCGGCTGAGTCGGGAGAGACCTCCCGTTGCTCTGCTTTTCACGCCGCTTGCGTTGGTTTTGGCTTTGTTTTCTGAATGCATTTTCGTGAATGTTTTCTGTACGTGATCATACCCCCTCTACAGTACCGAGCAAAGTTTTATTTTATGTTACTGCGCCGTAGGCCTTACTCTCAAAGCTGTATTTGTACGTGTGTACATGTATCGCCTTTACACTTGTACGTATGTACATTTCATTTACAGGTGCCCCAGCACTTTGTACATCTATTGACCAATCACGTACCTGCTATAGTTTTAAATATTACATATACATCTGTCTCTATGACATATGTGTCCTTGCCATGATAGACTATGTGATGCCATGTTTCCAATTATTCCTCACATGTTCATTTTTCATGTTTCATATGCTAGTTTGCTAGAATTAGTACTTGCTTCCGTCCTGACAGGATAACGTTGTAGGTGCCCTTACTGAGGAGGAGTTACTCTGTGACTCATATTATAGAGTTTCTACCGAGGACCCAGCTTTGCTTTATGAGGATGTTCCTGCGGGGAACCTCGCCTAGTTGTCTTTGATTTACTTAGACTTTTGAGAGTAGACATGTATTTGACTATATCTTTTGTAACTGGACATGTATCCAGTTTTACTTTACAGTTCATTTGTACTTGGAAATTTTACTATATACGACGACTTTTGTGTTTGGAGCATTTATGATTCTTCTTCACTTATAGAACTGTTAGCACATTTAGTCTTATCCTGTTGTCTTTAGAACAGCTTACTACATTTTATCTCAACGTAGGCTGGGCATGACTCGGCCTGGCCCAACAATTTGGGTAGCGGGTCGTGACATGTTTTTAGTGGTGGCCCATGCAGGTCCTGACTAAACTGTTTGGCTACGTTATTGTACCAAGCATGCCTGCAATTAGGAACTTAAGGTAATTAGACAACATTAGGAAAGACGCTTAGAACACTTAGAGGAATGCTAGGATTGCAACATAGGAAATACATCACATGTTTGCTATTATAATTGGATTTTCTTGCATATAATTACTTACTTTAAATAAGTCCTTATAAGTCTTTTTATGTGTAATTTAGATGGTGCTTACTCGTTCATCCCAGTATGTTACCCCCGAGAATGGGGCCCTCCATATCCAGTCAGCTGACCAGTTGACTGATACACCTTCACCTACCACATTCTCCTACTCCACAGATCCACAGACCCAGATACCACCTTCCACATCACAGGCCCGACAGGACCCAATACTTCCACCACCCCCTATCACTATACCCACCCAGGCTTCCGTCACACTCGACGGGACCCAGCTGCTCACACTGATCCAGGGGTTCCTAACAACCCATCAGGAGCAGACTACCCTACTCCGCCAGAGCATGGAGCGTTCTGAGGGACGTCCCGTGGTCCTACCACATGTAGAGCCACGGCAGAGAGCGGGGACAATCAAGGACTTCATGGGTCTGAATCCCAAGGAGTTCTTAGGGACTGAAGGCATAGTAGTAGCAGATGACTGGCTAGATTCAGTAGAGAGAAAGCTCCTCGGAGTCAGGATGCCGGATGACCTTCAGGTCGAGGCAGCGGGATTTCTGCTGATAGACTTAGCAGGAGTCTAGTTCCGGAATAAGCCGTTGTTTGCGAGAGGGAGAGCCACTTGGGACCAGTTCAAGACCCAGTTCAAGAAAAAATTCTTCTCGACTACTGCTAGAGTAGCCATGGGGCTACGATTCCAGAACATTCAGCAGGGAAACCGTTCTGTTGACGACTATGCGACAGAGTTTAGTCGCCTGAGCCGTTTTGCTCCTAGTCTGGTTGCTGATCCAGAGGAGATAACCCGTAGGTTTTGCCATGGTCTAGTTCCAGACATTGGCATTCTTATAGTGGCGAACGGTACGACTGACTACTACCAGAGCCTAGAGTTAGCCCGGAGCATCGAGGAGCGTCTTCTATCATGCAAGAGGCCAGCTTCTGTACATCATGAGGGACCGTCCAAGCGTCAGGCTTTCCAGCAGAGAGCGCCGACGCCACCCCAGCAGACTTACCGTCCCCCTACACCACATCATCAGACCCCGCCAGTTAGAGCCCCGGGACCCCGGCAGCAGCAGCAGCAGAAGGGAGCTATATGTTCTTTCTGCGGAAGACCCGGTCATGACTTCGCCGTCTGCAGGAAGAGGTTGGGTCAGTGTTTGGCTTGTGGGTGTGCCACCCATCAGCTTCGAAACTGCCCAGCAGCGAAGCCTAGAGGACCGCTTCCGACTCAGCAGCAGAGGTTTGGGCAGCATCTGTAGCAGCGGAAGGGACCTCAGGGGAAGGTCTATAGCCTAGCCCTCGAGCCGGAGCCAGAGCAGGTTTCGGAGCCGGATTACTTAGCTGACGTCATCACAGGTCATGTTTATTTGCATACTTTTCTAGCTGTATGTTTGTTTGATTCTGGTGTATCTCATAGCTTCCTATCATTAGAGTTTATGCATAAACATCATCTAGTAGCTACACCTACTGCGGAGATTAGTAGAGTGATGACGGAAGGAGGACCAGTGCCTATTAGATCTATCTATAGATGTTCTATTTTTATAGCCGGAAGAGAGTTCAGGGGGCGATTCTTTGTGATGCCACTCCCCGGTTATGATATCATATTGGGGATGGACTGGCTTAGCTATGTCCATGCATCTATAGACTGTCATGAGGGTAGTATTTTGTTCAGTCCCCCAGGCACAGCACCATTCAGTGTCAGGAGGACAGGGCCGAAGATCAGCCTAGAGCCAAACTGTTGTGCGACAGTTGGGGACGCAGCACCACCACACCCTATCATTAGGTAGTTTATGGATGTATTCCCAGAGGATCTTCCAAGACTTCCGCCTGACAGAGATGTGGAGTTCACTATAGATCTAGTGCCGGGTTCATCACCAGTATCCCGGGATTGCTATAGAGTGAATCCCAAGGAGGCAGTAGAGATGAAAGAGCAGATTGATGACCTGTTGAAAAAGGGTTTCATTCGATCCAGTGCTTCTCCATGGGGAGCACCAGTGCTCTTTGTGCCTAAGAAGGATGGTACATTTGTTGACACAAAGTCACAGTCAACCAAATATTGACTACATTGACTAAATAATATCTGTATAAATTCAATACGACACACGACGTCTGCATTCAGTTCAGGACAGACAACAGCTCAGTTTCCGACTCTCAGTGTATTTTCGAGTCTGTACTTTTATATTTTATTGAGTCTAGAAGTATGTACTCTGAGTTATACTGAGCTCTTGGAACTTAGTCTATAAGCCTACCCAAAATCCCAAGCTCCACCAAAACAAAAATTGCCCACAAGTCCCACTTAGAACCACTCTGTGCTCTGGAGACAGAGTTCGGGCCGAACTCTGCCTCCACATAGAGTTCGGGCCGAACTCTGTCCCCTAGAAATCAGGAACCCTAATTTTAGGGTTAGCTGGTTGCTAGCTGTCCAACGGCCAAATTTTTGAATTTTCCTACCCGAATTCTGGCCGAATTCTGCCTCTAAAAACACTATAAATAGGGCATGAATTCTCTCTTTTTAACTCACTCAATCTTCTCTTCTCTTCTCTCCTACAAGCTCAATAAGCCATACCCTTCTTATCTACTAGCCACAAGCCTCCTAAGTCTCGAGTGCTCAGCATCTCTCAGTTAGGATTCTTGTGCAAGAGTGAAGAAGTCGCTTGGACAATTCCAAGCAATCGCCACTGCGATTCTCTGTAAGAAGTTGACGTGCTCTTCTGAAGTAAAGGCACGGGTTGTAAGCTACTATTTCACAAATAGTGGATTTAATCCTGAGCTAGAGTTCTCAGGCCTGGACTAGTCCTCCACGAGGGAAACCAGGTTAAAATCGCTGTGTTTGCGTATGCTCTTCTGCTCTTCATTTATTTTCCCCACTTTACTCTGATTATTTATTGTTGGTGAAAGAGTTATTTTTAATTGGCTATTTTTCTATATATAAACTTTATTCACCCCCCCTCTAGAGTTGCCAAACTGTTCTTCATTTGGTATCAGAGCTCTGTTCTCTTTATAAGGACTAACATCCTAAGAGCTGATCCATGGCAACCACACAATCCTTGATCTCCAATCATGGTGAAGGTCAGTCCACTCATAGGCCTTCCCTATTTGATGGGACTAACTACACATATTGGAAAACAAAGATGAGTTTTTATCTGAAGTCTCTAGACTTTGACCTGTGGACTGTCGTAACTGACGGTTACAAAAAGCCCGCCAGAATAGTCGTCGATGGTGACCTCATTGAGAAACCACACGACAAATATTCTGTCGAGGAGAAGAAACATGCAAGTCTAGATGCTAGGGCTATTAATGCTTTATTCTGTGCTATAGACAGGAACGAGTTTAACAGGGTCTCTACATGCACCACTGCTCATGAAGTATGGAGACTTCTAGAAGTGACGCATGAAGGAACCACTCAAGTCAAGGAATCGAAGATAAGCCGTCTCACTCAAGAATATGAAGCCTTCAAGATGAAGCCAAATGAGAAGATCACTCAAATGTTTACAAGATTCCTCGACATCATCAACCCGTTATCCTCGCTTGGTAAGCAGTATTCAAACCATGAGAAGATCCGCAAGCTACTCAGAGGGTTACCAAAGATTTGGAACCCTAAGGTGACAGCCATCATAGAAGGGAACGATCTCACAACTATGTCTATGGAGACCTTAATGGGCAAGCTCATGACTCACGAGCTTGACCTCAAGGACTTCGAAGAGCCTGCTCCGAAGACCAGGGAGATCGCACTCAAAGTTCATCGACGAAAGGTTGATCACGATGAGACCGAAGACGACAACTCAGATGATGAAGACCAAGCTCTCATGGTTCGTAACTTCAAGAAATTCCTTCACTTCAATCAAAGAAAGAAGGAGCCACAAGAAGACGATGAAGAAGAGCCAACCTGCTATGGCTGCAAAAAGACTGGACGCGTCCGAAGAGACTGTCCATTCTTAAAGAAGAGCAACCGCTATGAGAAGCCCTACAAGAAGAACTCATCAAAAAGGTATGCCAACACAAGCATTTGGCATGAAAGCGAAGCAAGTGACTCCAAGGAAGAAAAGAACTCTCCTCAAGACAAAGCAAATGTGTGCTTAATGGCAACCTCTACCAAGGTATCAAACGAAACTTTAGATGACTTCTCTTTTGATGAACTTGGCGATGCCTTTACTGATTTACTTGATGATCACAAAAAGGTCATCGGTAAATACAAGCATGCCAAGGACAAAATCAAAAGTCTAGAAGATGAGATACAAAGAATTTCTTTACTTCTTGATAATGTTAGAAACACATCACCCACTAATGACACTGATGAAGTATCCAAGCTTAAATTAAGCTTACATGATGCTGAAACACGTATTGAGCAACAAACTCAAGAAATCACTACTCTCAACACGTTGCTTGCTGAAGAAAAGAGTAGACACAAGATTTCCATGACTAAGATTTATGGCTTAAATATTAAGATTGATGAACTGCAAGCTATGTCTAAAAGATTAGAAACCAAATTGGGTAAACAGGTTGTTCAACCTCAAACCCAATCACATGGGCACAACACCACTCATGCTAGTCAACCACGTCATTCTCATGCAGCACATAACCATGCATTTATATACACAAACTTTCACAAACCACGTACACGTAAGAATACTTCTCATACTCATCATACTGCACAAAGACACAATCAATATCACTCTCATCATACTATGACACATCAACATACCATGCCACGTAGACAAAATCATCATAGGCAAAATCATCATGTTATGCCACAACATTACACTATGCCATATAGACAATTTCAGCATGCCACTCCTCACAGTCAATATTATCATGCTATGCCACACAGACATCATCATCATGCCACTCACTCTATGCATAGTCATCATTACCATGCTAACTCTCCATATCATCCTCATCCTGTTGTTTATAGATATCATTCTCATGCTCCCAGTATAAATAAAAATGCTATCTGTACTTACTGTGGAACACATGGACACATCTCACCACAGTGTAGAGTTAGAAGACTGGTAGACAAGAAAATATATGCTTGGTTTCCAAAAACTAACTTTTCAGGACCCTCAAGAAAATGGGTACCAAAGGTCACATCTACTCGTGATGTAGGTGGACCTTCCCTCCTCAACTGAGAGTAAGTGGATTCTCGATAGTGGATGCTCGCGACATATGACGGGAGATGCAAATCTTTTTGCATCACTATCGATGAAAAGAGAAGGATACGTATCCTTCGGTAACAATCTCAAAGGGCACATAATAGGTAACGGTATCATTGGTCATCCTCCTTCCCATGTTATAAAGGATGTCTGTCTAGTGACCGAGTTAAAGCATAACCTGCTCAGTATTAGCCATCTTGCTGATCATGGATATGATATTAACTTTGGACAAAACCATTGCTATATCTACGATAGGTCAACAGGAGACATTGCTTTTGAAGGGAAAAGAGAGGACAACATCTATATTTTCTATCTCTCTATAAATACTAACCATGCAGGTAGATGTTTATATGCCCACAAAGACGAACGACTGCTTTGGCACCAGCGTCTTGGTCATGCCAACATGGATGCTATATCCAGGCTTTCTACCAAGAAGCTAGTAAGAGGATTGTCTGATATCACATTCAAAAAGGACACGGTATGTGCCGAATGTGAACTAAATAAGGCAACTAAATCCTCATTTCATTCCATCAACTCTGTAAGTACTACTAGACCCTTGCAATTACTTCATATGGATTTATTTGGTCCTAGTAGAATAGCTAGCCTTGGTGGCAAACTTTATGCATTTGTTGTTGTTGATGATTTTTCGAGATTTACTTGGGTTTTCTTTCTCGCTAATAAGAGCGATGCTATTTCTGTTTTCAAAGTTTTTGTAAATAAAGTTCAAAACGAAAAAGGCTACATGATTACTCGAATCCGAAGTGATCATGGAGGCGAATTCGTAAATTCAGATTTTGAAAGTTTTTGTAATGCAAATGGTTTTGATCATGAATTTTCTTGTCCTAGAACTCCTCAACAAAATGGTGTTGTGGAGCGAAAGAATAGGACTCTTGGCGATATGGCTAGAGTCATGTTGAATAAATTTTCTCTTCCAAAATATTTTTGGGCAGAGGCTGTAAGTACAGCATGCCACACTTTGAATAGGGTGCTTATTCGTCCCATTACGAAGAAAATACCCTATGAGCTTTAGTTTGGGAGAACCCCCAATGTTTCGTATTTTAAAGTTTTTGGTTGTAGATGTTTTATCCTTAACACCAAAGACAACTTAGGCAAATTTGATGCCAAAGCTGACGATGGTATCTTTCTTGGTTATGCCGCCAAGAGTAAGGGATATAGAGTTTTCAACAAACGCTCACTTATTGTAGAGGAGTCAACTAATGTGACTTTTGATGAAGATAACAGTGCAGTAAGCGCTCTTGATGATGATGTTGAGCCATCAATTTCTACTCCAATGAATACTTCAACTGAAACTAATTCTCTGGAGGGTTTGCCTAAGAAATTCTCTTTCAAACCTTCTCATCCAGAAAATTTAGTTATAGGAGAAGTTTCACGTGGAGTAACTACTAGATCATCACTAAGAGACTCCGTTGCTAGCACTGCCTTCATTTCACAAGTAGAGCCTAAAAACATTTCTGAAGCTTTTAGTGATGAATTTTGGATTTCTGCTATGCAAGAAGAACTCAACCAATTTGAGAGGAGCCAAGTATGGGAACTAGTTCCTAGACCGGCTAATCACTCAATAATTGGTACCAAATGGGTGTTTAGAAACAAAGTAAATGAAGATGGTTCAGTCACTCGTAACAAAGCCCGTCTAGTAGCTCAAGGATACAATCAAGAGGAAGGTATCGACTACGATGAGACATATGCTCCTGTTGCTAGACTAGAATCCATTCGGATGCTTTGTGCTTTTGCCAATCATCAGAACTTTAAATTATTTCAAATGGATGTTAAAAGTGCTTTCTTGAATGGCTTTATTAAGGAGGAAGTTTATGTCAAACAACCCCCTGGCTTTGAAAATCACAAATTTCCCGACCACGTGTTCAAGCTGAAGAAAGCGCTTTATGGCCTTAAACAAGCCCCCAGAGCTTGGTATGAAAGGCTAAGCAGTTTCTTGCTTGAGAAAGGTTTTTCAAAAGGGAAAATTGACACTACACTGTTTATCAAATCTTTCAAAGACACCATTCTATTAATTCAGATTTATGTTGATGATATTATTTTTGGGTCTACTGATGAAACTCTTTGTCAAGAATTTGCCAAGTGTATGCAGACGGAATTTGAGATGAGCTTGATGGGAGAGCTCAACTATTTTCTTGGTCTGCAAGTAAAATAACTGGCTAATGGAACTTTCATCTGCCAATCAAAGTACACCAAGGACATGCTGAAGAAGTTCGATCTTGACAACATCAAACCAATCAGCACGCCAATGGCTACTTCAACCAAACTCGAACCAGATGGGAGTGGCAAACCTGTTGATCAACGTAAGTATCGAGGTATGATAGGCAGCTTACTTTATTTAACTGCTAGTCGTCCCGATATCATGTTCAGTGTTTGCCTATGTGCTAGATATCAAGCTAATCCTAAGGAATCACACATGACCGCGGTTAAGCGTATCTTTAGATACCTTAAGGGTACGGTTACAGTGGGCCTATGGTATCCCAAGTCAACATCATTTGATCTTATTGGTTACTCCGATGCTGACTTCGCTGGATGCAAGGTCGACCGTAAAAGTACGAGCGGCACGTGTCATTTATTAGGAAAAGCTTTAGTCTCCTGGTTTAGCAAGAAGCAGAACTCTGTTGCACTATCCACAACAGAAGCTGAATACATAGCAGCTGGGCGTTGTTGTGCACAAATTCTGTGGATGAAGCAAACCCTTGAAGACTATAAGTTATCTTTCATGCATATTCCTATATTCTGTGACAATACTAGTACAATCAATTTGACTAAGAACCCTGTCTGCCACTCACGCACTAAACATATTGAAATCAGACACCACTTTTTGCGTGATCATCAGCAAAATGGCACGATTAACTTAGAATTTATTGACACTGATCATCAGCTGGCAGATTTCTTTACTAAGCCACTATCCGAAGAGCGCTTCAATTTTCTTTGTCGTGAACTTGGAATTTTAGATGAAGCAGTTATAAATTGAAACTCACCTGCGTAAATATCGAGTATATTGTGATTCTTTTACGAAGAATTTGGTATGGGTAAAAGTCGAAAGGGTCCTTCTGACAACAAGGCGTAAAAGCCTAAGCAATACGGTGCACTAGTCCTCAGGACTACCGCTAGCTGGGATCCGGCCCCTGCAGCTAACCCATGGCAAATTTGGACTATTGAACCACAGTATATGTCCTTATTTATTATATGGCTCGTTTTTGATTTAATATTGCCTAATTGATATTTTCTAAAGTTCATTCTGTTTTCTGTGTACCTCTCTATCTATTTTTTTTAAATTCAACACTCTTTGTTGTCCTCAACTATCTTTTGTTTAACTCTTAAACATTTTCTTCATGTTCTTTGCCTGTTTTCAGTTCTGGACCATTGATCCAGAACTCGGGCCGAACTCTGCCCATATCAGAGTTCGGGCCGAGTTCGGTTCTTAGGTTCCAGGGTCGGGATCTGGCTCTGCCGTTGGATCAATTCTAATCCAATGGTCAATATTTCACCCGACCAAAGACCAAGCCCTACTTTATTTCGGGATTCCCTCTCTTTCCTCCCATATTTTCTTCTTCTCCACCTCTTCCATCTTCTTCCTTCCAAACCCTAACCCTAGTTCTTGATATAGAGGGCTCTATTTCTTCTTAAAATCAAGGGAAAGGGGTTTTTCAACATTCTCTTCAACTGTTTGGTATTCTTTTCAGGTATATCTCTCTTTTTCTATCATTTCCAAGTTCTCCTCTTTTATTTCAAATGGCATCTCTCTTGTCCAAACGAGGGAGAAGGACTCGACATGAGGGTGCTTCCTCTTCGGTTCCTCCTCCTCCGATTGAACAAGTAGTTGAACAACACCCCATTCATCCGTTGTTCAATCCGCCGCGTCCCGATGACCCTAACACTTACGACGACCGTTTATTTGTATCGCTAGAAGCCTCTAATGAATGGTTTAGCGATTTTAGAACTCGTCCGGTGTTTGGGGGCCATCCCATAAATTTCACTATATTTTCACAATATGAGTCATTATTCCGTGATCTTTGTTTGGATGAACTTGTTGCTTCAAATTCTGTCATCTACCATAGTGCAATTCAAATGTTTTACTGCAATTTGACTCACGATGCAACCCACATCTATTTTCGGGTTGCTGGCATTACCATTGCCTTTAATGATTCTGAGTTGGGAGATTTTCTTGCTCTCTCGGATCTTGATGTGTGGAACAAGCTTGTGGAGGCACGTCAACTTCAATTTGTTGGCGACACTTCCCTTGAAGGATTCAAGGAGGATTTATGTGCTCCTAACGTAAGTCCTCGCAAGCTAAAGGCCAAGCATCTCACCCCCTACTTTTATGAACTTCATCGCATCGTGTTCAATACTATCTTGCCCAAGGCTGGCTCAACAGATGAAGTCACTTATCTTGAGATCTCCGCCTTATATCATCTCCATTATCGTATTCCATTCAACTTTCCACGGACTATGATGGATTGGATGATCAACTGTCGGAAGAAACCAAGAGCTTTGGTTTATCCTCTCTATCTTCCTTTATTTTTTTGTGCTTTCATCATTCCTATCCATGATTGTCCGTTCCTGCCTGCACCTGCCTTTCTATCCAAAGCACGACGCCTTCAGCCTGTCGCTGCTTCTGAGTCATCTGAGCATTCTGCTGATGAGGAGCCTGACGCCCCTCCTTTTGGTCAGGATGCACCTCCTCCTCCTGCCACTCTTGAGTCTCTTCAGACTATGCTTCGCGATCGCTTTGCTGTTGAGGATGATCGCTGGATGCAGCAGGATTACCGTACCACCTTGCAGATCAGTGTCCTTGGGAACTCTCTGCATGATATGCGGTATTCACTTGCTCGTCATCCTGATCTGCATGTGCCTATTGAGCGGGATCCAGATCGCGCGGGTCATCGTATAGACGATCCGTGGGTCATGAGGTATATGGATCCTGATGATGCTTTTGTGGACCCTCGTCGCTCATTCCCTGGTCCTTCAGATGTTCCAGGACCTTCTCGTGCTCCATGATGGAGATTGGCTTGATATGCTGCTGCCACTGCTGATGGTCTTAGTTGCCTTTTGATTTTAGTTATTTCAGTTTGTTATGGATTTATGTACTGGATTTCTGTCTTCTCACCCTGATGATGTGCTTGACATTCTGGTTGGTGGATAACATTTTATGCTATTTTTCGTAGTTTTACTTTATGTCAGTGACTTGTTTTATTAGTATTATACTGTTTCTTCTCTGCTTGGTGTGGTTTGATTACTTTTCATTGTCTATACTGCTATTTCCATGCTTTTCCTTATATTGCTAACTGCCAAAAGGGGGAGAAATATGTATATTTCAAATGTATATCTGTCTGTGCTTGCGTTTGCTTTTGGGAAAATATTTTTATCAGGCCACAGGTTCTATGCATTATTTACGGGGGAGAGCTATTGATTCTAGCTCGGCACCGTTCACTGATTACGGGGGAGCTATCTTATTCTAGCTCGGCATTGTTTATGGGGGAGCTGTGTTTTAACCAACTGTGTCCAGGTATGAATATTGAAATATACATTTATTATTTTATCAATTATCAATATGGGGGAGATTGTTGACACAAAGTCACAGTCAACCAAATATTGACTACATTGACTAAATAATATCTGTATAAATTCAATACGACACACGACGTCTGCATTCAGTTCAGGACAGACAACAGCTCAGTTTCTGACTCTCAGTGTATTTTTGAGTCTGTACTTTTACATTTTATTGAGTCTAGAAGTATGTACTCTGAGTTATGCTGAGCTCTTGGAACTTAGTCTATAAGCCTACCCAAAATCCCAAGCTCCACCAAAACAAAAATTGCCCACAAGTCCCACTTAGAACCACTCTGTGCTCTGGAGACAGAGTTCGGGCCGAACTCTGCCTCCACACAGAGTTCGGGCCGAACTCTGTCCCCTATAAATCAGGAACCCTAATTTTAGGGTTAGCTGGTTGCTAGCTGTCCAACGGCCAAATTTTTGAATTTTCCTACCCGAATTCTGGCCGAATTTTGCCTCTAAAAATACTATAAATAGGGCATGAATTCTCTCTTTTTAACTCACTCAATCTTCTCTTCTCTTCTCTCCTACAAGCTCAATAAGCCATACCCTTCTTATCTACTAGCCACAAGCCTCCTAAGTCTCGAGTGCTCAGCATCTCTCAGTTAGGATTCTTGTGCAAGAGTGAAGAAGTCGCTTGGACAATTCCAAGCAATCGCCACTGCGATTCTCTGTAAGAAGTTGACGTGCTCTTCTGAAGTAAAGGCACGGGTTGTAAGCTACTATTTCACAAATAGTGGATTTAATCCTGAGCTAGAGTTCTCAGGCCTGGACTAGTCCTCCACGAGGGAAACCAGGTTAAAATTGCTGTGTTTGCATATGCTCTTCTGCTCTTCATTTATTTTCCACACTTTACTCTGATTATTTATTGTTGGTGAAAGAGTTATTTTTAATTGGCTATTTTTCTATATATAAACTCTATTCACCCCCCTCTAGAGTTGCCAAACTGTTCTTCAACATTCCGGTTGTGTATTGACTACCGGGCCTTGAATGCCATCACCATCAAGAACAAATATCCTCTGCCCAGGATAGATGATTTGTTCGACCAGTTGAGTGGGGCGAAGGTGTTTTCTAGGATAGACTTGAGATCCGGGTACCACCAGGTGAAGGTTAGGCCAGCAGACATCCAGAAGACGGCTTTCAACACGAAGTACGGGCAGTACGAGTTTCTGGTGATGCCATTTGGTCTCACAAATGCGCCAGCTGTCTTTATGAACTTGATGAATAAGATATTTCACCAGTATCTGGATAAGTTCGTCGTAGTATTTATCGACGACATCCTGATATACTCGAAGACGCCAGAGGAGCATGCAGAGCACTTACGGATAGTTTTGGGGATTCTGAGACGGGAGAGATTGTTTGCCAAATTATCGAAGTACGAGTTCTTTTTAGGCCGAGTGGAGTTTCTCGGCCATGTAGTCACTGGAGATGGAATCTCGGTGGATCCCAGAAAGATTACTGCAGTTGAGACGTGGAAGGCTCCGACATCAGTTTCAGAGATCAGGAGCTTTCTGGGTTTAGCAGGCTATTATAGAAAGTTCGTCCAGGACTTTGCTAGGATAGCTGAACCCATGACAAAGCTGACGCGGAAGGACGCAGACTACATTTGGTCAGAGGACTGCCAGACAGCATTTGAGGAGCTGAAGAGGAGGCTGACGAACGCTCCAGTTCTGACTTTACCTTCAAGTTCTGGAGGTTTCACCATATACAGTGATGCTTCTGGGAAGGGGCTAGGATGTGTCCTATAGCAGCATGGGAAAGTGATTGCTTATGCATCTAGGCAGTTGCGGACTCATGAGAGGAATTATCCTACCCATGACCTAGAGTTAGCTGCGGTGATCTTTGCACTCAAGTTATGGAAATATTACTTATACGGAGAGCGTGTGGAAATCTTTACTGACCACAAAAGCTTGAAGTATGTATTCACGCAGAAAGAGCTGAACATGAGGCAAAGATGATGGTTGGAGTTGATGAAGGACTTCGACATCGATTTACAGTATCACCCCGGGAAGGCAAATATGGTGGCGGATGTGCTGAGCAGGCATCCGATGGCATGGTACCTGATGATTGATTGACATTTGCGGGAGGATCTGGAGAAGCTCGGTATCGAGCTAGTTCGGCCAGGATCAGTGATACAGATGATGGCACTTGACATTCAGTCAGGTTTAATGGAGCAGATCTGGGAGGCACTGTCTACAGATGAGAGCCTTCGCAGACTTCGACCCCAGGCGTTAGCTGGATTGCTAGATGACTTCACTATAGCAGAGGATGGATCCTTGAGGCATGGCAGCCAATTGTGCGTACCGAAAGGAGAGCTGGTAGAGACAGTTTTGCAGGAGGCGCACCGATCGAGATATTCTATTCACTCTGGTGCTAACAAGATGTACCGTGACTTGCGGGAACATCTTTGGTGGCACGGGATGAAGAGGGATGTATCGCATTTTATCTCGAGATGCCTAGTTTGCCAGTAGGTCAAGGCGGAGCGCCAGAGGCCAGCTGGTTTGTTGCAGCCGTTACCCATTCCCGAGTAGAAGTGGGAACATATTACGATGGACTTCGTTTCAGGGCTTCCTCGTTCCCAAGGAGGGAAGGATGCCATTTGGGTCATCGTAGACAGGCTGACGAAGTGTGCGCACTTCATACCCTTCAAGGTGGGGCTTTCCACCGAGAAGTTGGCGGAGCTATACATGCAGCAGATAGTTCGTCTACACGGAGTACCGGTGAGCATCGTGTCAGACAGAGACATCAGATTCACATCCCACTACTGGAGGAGCTTGCAGGAGGAGTTGGACAGTAGGCTCAAGTTCAGTACGGCGTACCACCCGCAGACAGATGGGCAGTCCGAGAGGACGATACAGACACTAGAGGATATGCTGAGGACCTGCGTGCTGGACTTCGGAGGATCATGGGAGAGCCATCTGCACTTGGTAGAGTTTTCATATAACAACAGCTACCAGGCCAGTATTGGTACGTCTCCTTTTGAGGCGCTATATGGACGACGATGCCACACACCGCTCTTTTGGGATGATGTTGGAGATAGAGTTATGCTTGGGCCAGAGATGATCACGGATGCAGCAGAGAAAGTCGGAATGATCAGAGACACGCTCAGAGTAGCTCAGGATAGGCAGAAACACTGGACTGATGCTAGTCGCAGACCGATGGAGTTCGCAGACGGTGATATGGTGCTAGTAAAGATATCACCTACTAGAGGGACGATCCGGTTCGGACGAGGAGGGAAGCTGAGCCCCAGATACATCGGGCCATTCGAGATACTTGGCAGGATCGGAGAGGTAGCTTACAGGGTTGCACTTCCACCCAACCTAGCAGGAGTTCACGACGTCTTTCACGTATCGCAGCTGAGGAGGTATGTTCCAGACCCCAGTCATGTGCTAGATCATTCGGAGTTGGAGGTCGGACCGAGCCTTACAGTTTCTGAGCAGCCAGTGGAGATATTAGACAGGAGAGAGAAGAGGCTGAGGAACAAGGTTATACCCCTAGTACGAATAGCTTGGAGCCGTCACACCCCAGGTGAATCTACTTGGGAGAGGGAGTCGGACATGAGGGAGAGATACCCTTACTTGTTCGATCCAACCGCTGCGAGGGAACCACCCCTTCCCGCTTGATACCTTAGAGGTTAGTTTCGATCGCAGCCTTAGTCATTTTGTTGTATTACTTGCTATGTTAGAATATTGTCGGGTCTTCAATCCTTGTGAATTTCGATGACGAAATTTTTCAAGGAGGGAAGACTTGTAAGCCCCTGATTTTTAAATTCATTTTTAATTAGTGCTAATTAAATTTTTGTGTCATTTATAGCCTTAACTAATTATTAGGAATTTTTTTAGAATTTTTGAATAATTTTAAATGAGTTTTTAAATACAAAAATATTGATTTGTAATTTTTCTAAATTATTTTAATATCTGTTTGTAATTTTCTGAATTGTTTTATAGCCAGTTTGCAATTAAATTAATTGTTTTAATTAAGGAATACAAATTCTAATTTGCATTTATAGCTGTGGGGACCTATATGCAATTCCTAAATCTATGGGGGCTTTTTGGCTAAACTACCTAACCCCCCCGACCGAACTCTCTCTCTCCTCTGACTCTCACCCACCCCCGACGACTGCCCCGACCGACTCGCAGACCTGCCCCCGCCTTTCCCGGCTGCCCGACAGCCTCGATTCCCCCCTATTTAAACCCCAGCAACCCCCCCGACCTAGCTACCACATCCCCGACCACCAACGACCGCCACAGCCCCCGTTCTTCCACAAAACCCTAGCCGGAACCCTAACTCCGGCTAACCCCCAGCCCAGCCCCACCGTCGACCATCATCGCCCCCAACCACCCTCATCCGACGCGCCGCACCAAGCCGCGCCCAGCGCCACCGGAGCGCCGTGACGCCGACGTCTCCGCCGCCGTCCAGAGCTCTCGAAACCCCCCATCGACCGGACACGTGAGTGGCAGCATTCCCTTGTGTCGTACGTGTCTCGTGTTGGGTCGGAAGTGTTCGCCGTGTCCTGGCGAACACGAACGTAGACGAGGACACGTGAAACTCGTGTCGTACGTATCGTGCTAAGCAAGGATACAAGACACCTGTGTCCCTAACAGTCAGGACACAGGACTGTGTTTTATTTTTTTTATTATTTAATCACTTAATTCCTAAATAAAACTAACCTAATCCTATTCCTAACACAGCGGGCCAACTGGCCCACTGGCTAGCGCGCAGTAATAAACCCCCCCCCCCCCCCTCGCGCGTTGTGTAGGCCTGGGTTCGAGCCCCCCTTCTGTTTTCTTTTTCTTTTTTGTTTCTTTTCTTTTTTCTTTTTGTTTATATATATATATTTATATATATGTGTATATATATATATATTAGTATATATGTATATATGTATATACTGTTTTTACAGTATTTTATATATATATGTATATATATTTTACAGTTAGTAAATTTTGTATATATATATATATATATATATATATATATATATATATATATATATATATATATATATATATATATATATATTATGTATATATGTATATATTTTCATGTATATATATATTAATATATATACACTTTATTATTAAGTATTTTCCTATATATGTATATATATTTATACATATATATATATACTTTATAAATTAAGTATTTTCCTTACATATATATATGTTCTTTTAAAACATATGTATGTATATTTTTAATATGCATAACTTTACCTTATTAAAATAATAATATTTATTTTACACTTTTACCAAAATTATATTTTAGTGTATTTAAATTTCTGCAACCATTTGGTGTCCAAGCCTAGCATGGGTATTTGGGCCCAAATGTGTTTTCACACATTCAAGACCTATACAAGTCATATTGGACTTGATTCATGGCCTTGGGTCCTGTATTTGAACTTTGGTTCAAATTATATACATGGACAAAATACGTAGATAATTAGTTATTGTGTGCAATGCTATTTTTGATTTTCTAAAAATACTTAAAGTACTGCTAAAATTATGGAAAAATAGTATTTAGATACTATGTTAAGTTAGCTAATTTAGTATAATTTTTGTGGTATTTAATTTACTGTTTTGCCACTAGTTTGGCATATGAAACCAAAACTCATTTTCTGTATACTTAGGAAAACTGATTTTTATAAAATATTTGTACTGGTTAATAAATTCCAGAAAAATTATAATAAATTTCTATGATTAACAAGGATCACCTTGGTACTTTACTTTAAACAAAACTAGGCTTTTTGTCTACTTCAAAAATTGTTAGAACACAATGGACTTTTGATTTATTTATTGATTAATTACGACTTGTAGCTTTTTGTGTTATTTTGAGTTTTAGCCGTGTTGAACCTCACCCCTCACTAGTGTAAAAATCCTAGAAAGTTAGTTAAAGTAGTGTGTCACCCCACATTGGTCTCCTAAGCTAAAATCATCATTTTGGCTAGGTGCCCAGTCACAAGTCGTGTTTCACCAATTAGTGTCCTAGTATTTTAGCTTAGTATAAAAATTAAGTTATTGTATTTACTTCTACAGTGACGAGTTACCGGACATCCATAGTACTTTTATCGCAGCTTGTTTTGCTTTGCTTTGCTAGAGGCGAGTACTTTCTACGAACTTTACATATTGTCACATAAATGAACTGCAAACCCCACCATGTTAAATGCTGATCCTTGGGGTAGCAAGTTAGAATCTCTACATGTTGTACTTCCAGTTACTACCATGCTTAGAACTGTCTCTATGTATCTCTCACATGATAGAATACGGGTTATGGGGAAACTGATAGTAGTGTACGTGATCATACCCCCTCTACAGTACCGAGCAAAGTTTCATTTTATATGTTACTGCGCCGTAGGCCTTACTCTCAAAGTTGTATTTGTACGTGTGTACATATATCGCCTTTACACTTGTATGTATGTACATTTCATTTACAGGTGCCCCAGCACTTTGTACATCTATTGACCGATCACGTACCTGCTACAGTTTCAAATATTACATATACATCTGTCTCTATGACATATGTGTCCTTGCCATGATAGACTATGTGATGCCATGTTTCCAGTTATTCCTCACATGTTTATTTTTCATGTTTCATATGCTAGTTTGCTAGAATTAGTACTTGCTTCCGTCCTGACAGGATAACGTTGTAGGTGCCCTTACTGAGGAGGAGTTACTCTGCGACTCATATTATGGAGTTTCTACCGAGGACCCAGCTTTGCTTTATAAGAATGTTCCTGCGGGGAACCTCGCCTAGTTGTCTTTGATTTACTTAGACTTTTGAGAGTAGACATGTATTAGACTATATCTTTTGTAACTGGACATGTATCCAGTTTTACTTTACAGTTCATTTGTACTTGGATATTTCACTATATTCGACGACTTTTGTGTTTGGAGTATTTATGATTCTTCTTCACTTATAGAACTGTTAGCACATTTAGTCTTATCCTGTTGTCTCTAGAACAGCTTACTGCGTTTTATCTCAACGTAGGCTGGGCATGACTCGGCCTGACCCAACAATTTGGGTAGCGGGTCGTGACAGTACCCACCTGAATTCAACTCTAATCTTTTAACCCGGGTAACCTGGATGGTCTGCAGGGCTTGTGGCTGTGGAAGATTCTCACTGCATCTTGTTAGTAATTAGGCTTGTGACAACCCTAGTTAGTTAAAGTATCAAGCCGTAGTTCTTGCTTGGCCATGAAGTGATTGGACGGAGTCTAACCAGTCGAGTCTTGCCCCGATCCTGTTCCAGATTATTGAATGACCAGAATGCTTGTATTTATTTTATCGATAAATGGTGAGAATTCCAAGTTCTGTTCAGACGAAGGGTTACAACCCCGGCCCTTGTTTGGTTTACGGGTTGTAACCTGGTTATCTGAATAGTTCCATGGTTATCTCGTCGTATATCATCCTGGTGTATTTTTTTTATTTCTAGTTCTTATTTTTATTTATATCTTGTGCTGATTGCTGGTTTTGGTTCTTAAGTGAAGCTTCCTTTGTGGCACTTGCTCTTTTTGGGGTCTGACCCAGCTGGTTTTGTGTGGCAAGATTTCGGAGCAGCTCCAGAGGATCTACCGACCTTTCTGCCAGATGGTGAACACTAGAAGGAATCCTGGCAACGAGTGGGTTATCTTTGGCTCTCCCGCTCTATTGTAAAAATATTCTTTTGAGGCGTTTAGACGACGAGCACCTGTTTAGCTCGATTGCACTTACTTACTGTCTGCCTACGGGTTGTAACATGATTAACAGATCCTAGGGTTGATCATGTATGACTAAACTCTTGCTAGTCCTAACATTTTGTAACGACTAGCTTCATGATCAGCTGAATATGTAATATTTGGGACGCCTTATTATTGTATATTTAATGATCATACATCTTGTGACTTTTACTTACTTGCTTGTGATTGAGACACTAGACTTGTTCATGACCTTAAGAGACCGTTGGCTTGTAGATAAACCCTCATGTATCTAGACAGCCGTGACCGTATAGCGAGATGGATTCCATTTCATATAAGTAGCTGGCTATGTCTGCCCCCGCTCTCCAGTATTCTGGTTCTGGGGCGTGACAATGTGTTAGAAATTTTATTGTGCCCTGTCGATTCATGAGATGAAGAACATAAATTAAATTGCGGAAGCGTACCTGAATCCATTGCTAGACTTGATGGATCTTGAAGCGAACGTCTCTTTATTGGGTTCGATCTTCCAACTTGCTACGACCCTTAATGACAAAGAAGAATCTGAATCCTTTGCCCCTCTTTTTCTGTTGATGGGGATGTAGAAGAAAAAAAAAAGAAAACCTCTCTTTTGGTGGCCGTATAAGTTCGGAACCATAACCCTAATGAACACATATATTTATATGTTTTGACATTTCTAATTTGACCCCTCATCAAATTAGAATTATCTCCGGTATCTACACATTAATTCCCTGACAATTATACCCTTAAGCCAATTTCCAAAATAGACTACTTTAATTTGGCTTAATTATTTAGATAGCCTAAACACAATTAATTTTACATGTGTGGCCCCTTAATTATTGAATAATTCCAACAATCTCCCACTGGGACAAATATGTAACCTTATAATTGTGTCAACCTTAGTGAGCTCATAAATTGCTATCTTAATCCTTAGGGTATATGTAGTGCCCTGTCCCTACATCGTGCCCCGTACTTGTCCACGGGGTGCGCGAGAAAGGAACACTGTCGCTATCGATTCGGTCGGGACCGATAGGTCGAGATCGACCGAGTCGATCGAACGGGAAAGGTTGAATTAAGATCCATTCCTCGTTATGGAATGTCTTCTTTGGAACCAAGTCCCATTCATTGGGTTGCGTCTCGAGGATTGACTCTGCGGCTGAGTCGGGAGAGACCTCCCGTTGCTCTGCTTTTCACGCCGCTTGCGTTGGTTTTGGCTTTGTTTTCTGAATGCATTTTCGTGAATGTTTTCGATGGTTTTCATGGCTTGCATTTTGAACTCGCATTCCTATCGAACTCCTTGAATATTGCTGTGTTCTAATCAGTTGCTTGTGCGATTTCAGGTAATCGCGTAGGCGACGTCTAGCGCGGCCAACAAGTTCTCTCGCCGAAGTAAACTCAAGGTGAGTGGTTGATCCTTCTCTTCTCGACCCCTTCTTAAGCAAATCGATAGTGTTGTTGCAGATGAAAGAATGAATGCAAGGGCACGGACACGGTGACATGATCAAGTTTCAATGAGAATGTAGGCTAGACCTTAATAACTAAATATTGTCTGAACTCGGTCACTGGATAATTTGTTGACAAGGTAAAGTTTTTCCGTAACGGTAACCCAAGGCCATGGGATCGTTTCGGCCAAGAAAGGAAATACGATGTATAGCTTTGCTGGATAATAGCACGGGTTAAGCGGGGACTTGCAGCGGGGCTCGCTACTTGTGCTGCAAGGGCCCCGGCTAACAAAAGCTATAGAGTCCAGGATGGCTTGTTACGCCAGTGACCAACCACACGTAATATTGCACTTGGTATGAAAATGATAACAATTGACATGGAAGAACATGGTAAGTTTCATAAGGCGCGGCACGATCCACCGCGGATAAGTTCAACGTAAATTTTTTTATGCTTGTCATATGCTTGTTTGAAATCTATTAGGATGGTTAGAAACATTCATACTCTAAGTCATATAAACTCTTCAACCAAATGAGAGCTTGGAACTTAAATAGCCACGCACCAGTACAAAGTGTAATGTACTGATCCTCGCTCTCCACGCAGGTACCCCAAACTACGAAGGGCGTGCCGCTTAAAAGCTCAAGGCGGCGTGGACGCTTTTGAAGCCTCGTCCGTGAGAAGGCTTGCTTCTGGATTCCTTTTGAAGAAGACCCGCACTTAGTCCAAAAGAAAAGATGGCGGCTCGACTTCCCGCGATAGCAGGTAGAAATGTGTAATGGTTTTTGCTTGTATAAAGGGGTGTAATGTATGGAACGACTATCTCATCGGCGTTTATTTTGTAAGTCGAGTCATATTGTAGCCCGCGCGGCAATTAATGTAATGAAGTCAATATAAATAAAGTTTTATTAATGAAAAAGTCTACTTCTATTTCAAATGTGTCATTCAATTTCTCTGCGTACTCTAACTTGATATTGTGTTTCGGATAACCTTATGACTTTGCCATGTGCAATCGTGACTTATGTTCGCACGACATCACGCCAGGGGGACGACTATCGATTCTTCTGAATCGGGGCGTGACATAATGGTATCAGAGCACGGCTTTACATCCTTTGACCTCGCATCGATAAGATAAGTTGTTCCATACAATGAGTCCGTAATAATTTGTGATTGATGTGTTTGCCTTCGTATCGCAGAAGTGACGGAACCCACGGGCGAGCAAGAACAGAGCGCTTCTAGCGGCTCTAGTAGTTCGCATCGATCGCGAGACGGACCTTCTAACGATACCATCGAAAGGATGCTGTACATGATGGAGGCACAGTAAAACCAGTCTGAGAACCGACATCAACAGACGGAGGAACGACAGGCCCAGTTCGAAGCTCATTTCGACGTACATGCCAAACTTGAACAAAAGCAGTTGGATACCCTGCAGCAGATCGTCCAGATAATGGCGGCCAACAAAAATTCTGCGACTGTGCCTACCGTTACGGCCCCTGCTGCCACCGTGCCGGCGATCCAACCCATTGAAGTCGACACGGAGGATCCCGAGCGTCAACCAGCGGCACCAAAAAAGTAAAACTTTGAAGTGTCCATATTCAAGAAGGCGTGTCGCACTTCCTTCAGCGGTACCGAGGGCCCTTCCATGGAAATTGACTGGTTGGAAGAGCTGGAAGATCACTTCAAGCTTCTCGGCATTGAAGAATCAAAGCAAGTCGCCTGCGCACAACTTCAACTACGGTTGAACGCGCACGACTGGTAGGCCGTGCACAAGCGAGCGATTCGACCGGACAATAATACCGTGCCGATCTCTTTGGCCACGTTCCGCAAAGCTTTTGAAGTGCAGTACCTTCCGTCAGCCGTTCGTCAAGCGAAGGAGAATGAATTCATACAGTTGAAGCAAGGGAGCCGGACAGTGGAGCAATATGTCGCAGAATTCAACAAGTTGTCTAAGTTTGCTGGTCAGTTTCTGCCTACTGAAGAGTGCCATGTGTGACGGTTCGAAGTGGGCCTGCGACACTCTATCGGTGCGCATGTTGGGATCCCGGAGTACCAGACCGTGGGCAGGCTCTAAATCACGTTCTCCGCCTTGAGAACCCGCATCCTTCCGGTGCTGACGACGTTGTGCGCCACTCCAATCACAAACGTCCTAGTTATACGGGAGGCAACAATTACGCATCAAAGCGTCCAAACAACGGCGGCTATAGAGGGCAGAACCCACTACCTCGATGCAGCAAGCGCAACAATTTAGGACACGATGCCAACCACTGCTTCACCGAGGGATCATGTTTCATTTGTGGAGAAAGGGGCCACCGAGCTCGAGACTGCATGGATCGAAGACCAAATCGTCCCAATGCACCACCACAACAACACCGCCAAGAGAATCGAGGGCAGGCGCCCCGACCTCCTCCGCCCACTCAACCTGCACTACAAAATGGCCAAGATCGTTGCCCCAACACTCAGGGCCGCGTCTACGCCATGACTCGAGACAAAGTGCTGGCATCAGATACAGTAGTGTCAGGTATACTAAAATTCAATAATATGCCTGCTCGTGTGTTATTTGATTCAGGCGCTTCGCATAGTTTTATATCGGCGGACTTTGCCACCGAGCACAAATTTCCTATAATATCATTAGATCTCGACCTTAGCGTAAGCACACCTTCGGGCACACCAATTCTCACAAACTTAGCCTGCACCTGCGGGATTATCTGTATCGGCGGTCAAAAGATCGGTCTGGATGTGATAGTTCTAGACATGAAGGACTTTGACATCATTCTGGGAATGGATTGGCTCGGGCCGTGCAACGCAACCATAGACTGTGCTGAAAAGAAGGTCACCTTCCGCATACCTGGAGTGCCTAAATTCTGCTACTCGTGTGGTGAGGCGTCGCCGACCTGTATGGTGATCTCCGCAATATCTGCTCGACGGATGCTACATTCCGGGTGCGAAGGCTATCTAGCTTCCGTTCGAGACATGCGACAGGATGGTGCAAACGCGGGTCAGACCGACGTTGTGACAGAATTCCCAGACGTGTTCCCGGACGAGCTATCCGGCATGCCGCCCGATCGAAAAATAGAGTTCACCATCGATACATTCCCCGACACCCGGCCGAACTCGAAGGCTCCGTACAGAATGGCCTCTGCAGAACTGAAGGAACTAAAGGCACAACTACAAGAATTACTCGACAGAGGGTTTATCCGTCTGAGTGTCTCACCGTGGGGTGCGCCCGTGCTATTCGTAAAGAAGAAAGATGGATCGATGCGGCTCTACATCGACTATCAGAAATTGAATAAAGCCACCGTCCGGAACAAATACCCCTTTTCCCGCATCGACGACTTATTCGACCAGCTCCAAGTTACAACAGTGTTTTCGAAGATTGATCTGCGATCGGGTTATCACCAACTCAAGGTCAAGCCAGATGATGTGCCGAAGTCCGCCTTTCGCACTCGTTACGGCCACTACGAGTTCTTGGTAATGTCGTTCGGTCTGACAAACGCCTCTGTCGTCTTCATGGATCTAATGAATCGGGTGTTCCGTCCGTTTGTTGACAAATTCGTAGTAGTCTTCATCGACGACATCCTCGTCTACTCGAAGGATCGAGCGCAACATGCAGAGCATCTGCGGACGGTACTCCAAACCCTTCGAGAGAATCAGTTGTACGCGAAGATGAGCAAGTACGAGTTCTGGTTGAACAGCGTCTCATTCCTTGGACACATCATCTCCGCCGCGGGCATCGCAGTCGATCCGAAGAAATTCGAGGCAGTTGCTGATTGGAAACGGCCCGCATCAGTTTGTGAAATTCGAAGCTTCCTAGGCTTGGCGGGATACTACCGACGCTTCGTGAAGGACTTCGCGAAGATTGCATCGCCGTTGACTCGCCTCATCCAGAAAGGAGTCGCATTCAAGTGGTCAGACGACTGTGAAGCTTCCTTCCAGGAGCTCAAACAACGGCTCATTTTGGCCCCGATACTTGCTCTTCCTGAAGGGACGGAGGGATTTCAAATCTTCAGCGATGCTTCTGGCCAGGGCTTGGGGTGTGTGCTCATGCAGCGGGATAAGGTGATATATTTTGCTTCTCGACAGTTGAAGCCGCACGAGAAGAACTACCCCACGTACGACCTAGAACTAGCGGCAATTGTGTTCGCGTTGAAACTGTGGCGTCACTATCTCTATGGCGTGGCATGCAGGATTTATACAGACCCCAAAAGCCTCAAGTATCTCTTCACCCAGAAAGAATTGAATTTGTGGCAGAGGCGATGGCTCGAACTAATCAAAGACTATGACTTATCAATCGACTACACGCCGGGCAAGGGAAATGTGCTAGCGGATGCGCTGAGCCGGAAGTACTTAGCTTCATTATGCATCAACGATCGACTGCTGCGTGACTTGGAAGGAATGGGCATCGAGCTCCGAGTTCATTTCAGAGACGTGAAACTGGCACAACAGCGGGTGGAACCGAGCCTACTGGAGAGGATCAAGTCTGCACAGAAGGACGACCCCTACCTGGAGAAGATACGAAAGCTGATATCGACAGGAAAAGCGTCCGACTTTGCAGAGGACGAGTCGGGAGTGTTGCGCGTGAAGGGACGGCTATGCGTACCGAACGAAACAGAACTTAGAAAGGAGATAATGTCGGAGGCACATTAGGCAAAATATTCCTTACATCCTGGCAGTACCAAGATGTATAAGGACCTTCGCATTGTCTTTTGGTGGCACGACATGAAGAGGAACGTAGCGCTCTTTGTGTCAAAATGTATGGCCTGTCAGCAAGTCAAAGCCGAGCACCAGCGACCGAGCGGGGAGATGCAGAACCTCGCCATTCCAGAGTGGAAATGGGATCACATCACTGTGGACTTCGTTGTTGGCTTGCCGAAGACGCCGCAGGAAACGATGCCATCTGGGTCATCGTCGATCGACTAACCAAGTCAGCGACTTTATCGCCATCAAAGTTACTTGGAGCGTCGACCGCCTTGCTCAGATATACCTTGATGAAATAGTTCTACTGCACGGGGTCCCAGTTTCTATCGTCTCTGATCGGGATGGACGGTTCGTAGCGCACTTCTGGAGTAGTCTTCATTTAGCACTGGAGACCAAGTTGAAGTTCAGCTCAGCTTATCATCCTCAGACTGACGGCCAAACAGAACGGGTGAACCAAATTCTTGAAGACATGTTACGACTTTGTACGATCGACTTGAAGTCAAGTTGGGACGTCCATCTACCATTGGCCGAGTTTGCATACAACAACAGCTATCAGTCCAGCATCCAAATGGCACCGTATGAAGCTTTGTACGGTCGAAAGTGCAGATCGCCCATTTGCTGGGATGAAGTCGGAGAACGGCAGATACTTGGTCCGGAAATGGTGGAGCAGACCGTGCTGAAGGTCAAGTTAATACGAGAGAGATTGAAGATAGCACAAAGTCGACAGAAAAGCTATGCCAACATGCACCGACGCCCCCTCGAGTTCTCGTAAGACGACCATGTATTCTTGAAAGTCATGCCCATGCAGGGAGTTTCCAAGTTCGGTGCGAAAGGAAAATTGAGCCCAAGATTTGTTGGCCCGTTCAAAATATTGAAGCGAGTTGCCCCGATAGCTTACCAAATCGCCTTGTCGCTTGCGTTGTCAGAAATACATGACGTCTTTCACGTATCGCAATTGCGGAAGTACGTGCATGATCCGAGCCATATTGTGGATTTGGGTAAGCTGGACCTGAAGGCAGACTTGTCATATGTCGAAGAGCCAGTACAAATCTTGGAGCGCAAGGATAAACTTCTCCGTAACCGTGCTATTCCCCTCGTTCGCGTCCTCTGGAGGAACCACTCGGTCGAAGAGTCAACGTGGGATCTTGAGTCAGAAATGAAGGAAAAGTTCCCTTCATTGTTCTCGTAGAGGTAGATTCTATTTTAAGTTTCGAGGACAAAACTTTTTCTTAGTTGGTTATGGTATAGTGCCCCGTCCCTACATCGTGCCCCGTACTTGTCCACGGGGTACACGAGAAAGGTACACTGTCGCTATCGATTCGGTCGGGACCGATAGGTCGGGATCGACCGAGTCGATCGAACGGAAAAGGTTGAATTAAGATCCATTCCTCATTATGGAATGTCTTCTTCGGAACCAAGTCCCATATTCAGCGGGTTGCGCCTCAAGGATTGACTCTGCGGCTGAGTCGGAAGAGACCTCCCGTTGCTCTGCTTTTTACGCCGCTTGCGTTGGTTTTGGCTTTGTTTTCTGAATGCATTTTCGTGAATATTTTTGATGGTTTTCATGGCTTGCATTTCGAACTCGCATTTCCTATCAAACTCCTTGAATAATGCAGTATTCTAATCGGTTGCTTATGTGATTTCAGGTAATCATGTAGGCGACGTCTAGCACGACCAACAAGTTCTCTCGCCGAAGTAAACTCAATGTGAGTGGCTGACCCTTCTCTTTTCGACCCCTTCTTAAGCAAATCGATAGTGTTGTTGCGGATGAAAGAATGAATGCAAGGGCACAGACACGGTGAAATTATCAAGTTTCAAAGAGAATGTAGGCTAGACCTTAATAACTAAATATTGTCTGAACTCGGTCATTGGACAACTTTTCGACAAGGTAAAGTTTTCCCGTAACGGCAACCCAAGGCCATGGGACGGTTTCGGCCAAGAAAGGAAACAAGGTGTATAGTTGTGCTGGATGATAGCACGGATTAAGCGGGGACTTGCAGCAGGGCTCGCTACTTGCGCTGCAAGGGCCCCGGCTAACAAAAGCTATAGAGTCCAGGATGGCTTGTTATGCTAGTGACCAACCACACGTAATATTGCACTTGGTATGAAAATGATAACAATTGACACGGAAGAACATGGTAAGTTTCATAAGGCACCGCGCGGTCCGCCGTGGGTAAGTTCAACGTAAATTTCATTATGCTTGTCATATGCTTGTTTGAAATCCATTAGGATGGTTAGAAACATTCATACTCTAAGTCATATAAACTCTTCAACCAAATGAGAGCTTGGAACTTAAATAGCCACGCACCAGTACAAAGTGTAATGTACTGATCCTCGCTCTCTATGCAGGTACCCCAAACTACGAAGGGCGTACCGCTTAAAATCTCAAGGCGAAGTGGACACTTTTGAAGCCTCGTCCGTGAGAAGGCTTGTTTCTGGATTCCTTTTGAAGAAGACCCGCACTCAGTCCAAAAGAAAAGATGACGGCTCGACTTCCCGCGATAGCAAGTGGAAATATGTAATGATTTTTGCTTATATAAAGGGGTGTAATGTATGGAACGACTATCTCATCGGCGTTCATTTTGTAAGTCGAGTCATATTGTAGCTCGTGCGGCAATGAATGTAATGAAGTCAATATAAATAAAATTTTATCAATAAAAAGTCTACTTCTATTTCAAATGTGTCATTCAATTTCTCTGCGTACTCTAACTTGATGTTGTGTTTCAGATAACCTTATGACTATGCCTTGTGCGATCGCAACTTAGGTTCGCACGGCATCACGCCAGGGGGACGACTATCGATTCTACGGAATCGAGAAGTGACAGTATATCCAGACAATCTCGTCCATTAACCATATCAATATAGGATCAAAGCGGCCTTCGTCACATATAGCGTAACTAAACCATCAATGGTCACATATACCAATATAGCTAAACGACATAGATCAATCATGGATGCGTAGCATGAAAATTACACGCAATGTGATCAATACATGTCTATTTCCAACTGGTCCTCCTTAACTTTAATAAGATCAATACTTTAACATAATGAAAACAGAATGAACTGAATTTTCATATATCTGATCAGATAAATATCCAAAATACTTTAATACATAAATGTGTCCAAAATCAAATAGCACCCAAATACATAAAATATAAACTCCCACTATATTGCCATATACTTGATTGAGATAGCACCCATATGAGCAGTATGCTCATGAAAGACCGTAGGTGATAATGTTTTTGTAAGCGGATCCGCTAAAATAGAGTTTGTCATAATGTGCTATATGAACACTTTAACCATTCTGAATTCTTTTCTTCACAACTAGAAACTTTATGTCAATATCCTTTGACTTATACAAGTTTCTGTTGTTATTGGAATACATTACTGCTGATTTATTGTCACACCATAATTTAAGTGGTCTTTCAACACCGTACTGTAGGTGCAGCCTTGTGACAAAATTTTACAACCATATTTCCTGCATAGATGCCCCACAGCATGTTATAAACCTTGCTGCCATGGTGGAAGAAATTATGAGTGCATGTTTGACACTCATCCAAAATATATCTCCATTAGTCAGCATAACCTGATGTGGATCTCCTACTGTGTTGGCATCCAACAAAATCAGAGTCAGAATACCTTATGATCTCCAGAATTATCCGATCTCCTACAAAGAGAATATAATTTCTTGTTTTCTATTAATTACTTAAGTAGTTTGGCTGCTACCCAATGATCCATCCATATTTGTTTAAATATCTGCCTAATATCCTAATATGTACGCAATATCGTGACGTGTACATACTTGAGCATACATTAGACTCCCTACAACTGATCATGAAGGAAAAATCTATTAATTTTTTTTTAATTTCAAGGCTATTCTTTAGGGCAATGATTGAGACTGAACTTGTCTCCTTTAGCGACTGGGGTGTCACCTGTTTTGCATTCCTGTCTGCCAAATCTTTTAAGCACTTTATCGATATAGTTCTTTTGTGATAATCCAAGAATATCTCGAGAACGATCTCTGTGTATTTGAATTCCTAATACAAAAGAGGCATCACCAAGATCTTTTATCTCAAAATTATTTGATAGAAATTTCTTAGTGTCATACAATATGCCTACATCATTTATGGCAAGCAGTATGTCATCAACATACAAAACCAAAAAATAATAATTTTACTCCCACTGAATTTGTGATACACGTAATCTTCAACATTGTTAACCTCAAAACCAAACGAGGTAACAACTTGGTAAAATTTATAGTACCACTGACGAGAAGCTTGCTTGAGTCCATAAATAGATTTTGTCAATTTGCAAACCATATTATTTGGATCTTTCGACACAAAATTTTTTGGTTGTACCATATAAATAGTTTCGTCAAAGTTACCATTGAGAAATGCCGTTTTGACATCCATTTGATGTAACTCAAGATCAAAATATGCAACATGTGCTATGATTGTTTTAAAGGAGTTTTTCAAAGATACCAAATAGAAAAATCTTTAAAATCAATCCAAAAAATTTGAGTAAAGTCACTAGTTACAAGACATACTTTATACTTCTCCACATGACCCTTCGAATCCTTCTTGGTTCTAAATGTCAATTTGCAACCAATGGATTTCATACCTTTTGGTAATGGGACAAGTTCTTAAACTTTATTGTCTTGCATAAACTTATACTCCTTATTTATTGTATCAATCCACTTTGAGAACTGGAACTTTGTATGGCCTGACGGAAGTTGATTAGATCATCTTCCAGTATCCACAGTCTTCCTCACGTTCCTAGAGAAATATGACAATATTATCCGAAATTATATTTCTCCTTTCTCTGGTGGACCATCTTAATATTACTGGTTCTTGAGATTGTTGAGTTTGTTCCTTAGGAATAAGTACCTTATCTTGAATGGGGTGCCGCTACGTTGTCGTTGTTAAGGTATCTCAACAACGACTTATAGAAATAATTCGACATTGTCTTATTGAGACTCCAAATTTACTTCTTGATCATGACAGATATAGAATCATGCACATCGTCAAAAGTGATAGTAGGAATCATAATTGATTCTTTCTCAAAGACAATGATTTGGACTTTATTTCTCCCCCAAACTCAACATCCTAAAAAATATTACACTTTTCGTCTCAAAAAAAAATTCATAGTGTGGGATTGTATAATTATCAACCCCTTGATCTGTAGCATAACAAATAAAGTAGCTGCTTATAATTTAACTTTGGTCTGTCTTCCCATTATACATTCAATATAAGCATTAAAGTCTATAAAGTCAATGCAATCCAAATCTCATCAGACACAAATCGTTCAACTCTATTTCTAGAGAAGTGACCTAATACTTATGTTATAATGAGGCTAAAAAAATATATATTATGAATTTTGCGTTTAGTACCACATGACTTCACTTGCAAGGTTTTATTACAAGATGTAATAGTTTTAACTGAATATAGGTTATCATAAACCTTAAGGGAACCGTTACCAATAATATTTAAATTTAAAGATAGACTAAACTTATTATTTCCAAATGAACAATGATAACCAGATTTGTCCATTAAGGAAACTGAAACTGAATTTCGTCTAAAAGACGGTACAATAAAAGTGTCTATCAAATTCAAATAATAATCGGTTCCTAAAAATAACCTAAAATATCATATTGCTTTCACTTCTACCGAATTGCCGTCACCCACATAGATGTATCTTTCACCATCAATTGACTTTCGGTAACTCATGCAACCTTTGAAGAACAGGTGGCAACTCTAGAGGGGGGTGAATAGAGTTTATATAGAAAATAATCAATTAAAAATTAACTCTTTCACGAATTATAAATAATCAGAGTAAAATGCGGAAAGTAAATGAAGAGCAAGAAAGCATACGCAAACACAGCGATTTTAACCTAGTTTCCCTCGTGGAGGACTAGTCCAGGCCTGAGAACTCTAGCTCAGGATTAAATCCACTATTTGTGAAATAGTAGTTTACAACCCGTGCCTTTACTTCAGAAGAGCACGTCAACTTCTTACAGAGGATCGCAGTGGCGATTTGCTTGAAATTGTCCAAGCGACTTCTTCAACTCTTGCACAAGAATCCTAACTGAGAGATGCTGAGCACTCGAGACTTAGGAGGCTTGTGGCTAGTAGATGGGAAGGGTATGGCTTATTTGAGCTATAAGAGAGAAGAGAAGAGAAGATTGGATGATTTGAAAAGAGAAAATTCATGGCCTATTTATAGTATTTTTGTAGGCAGAATTCGGCCAGAATTCGGGTAGAAATTTCAAATATTTGGCCGTTGGACAACTAGCAACCAGCTAACCCTAAAATTAGGGATGCTGATTTTTAGGGGATAGAGTTCGGCCCGAACTCTGTATGGAGGCAGAGTTCGGCCCGAACTCTGTCTCCAGAGCACAGAGCTGGTCTAAGTGGCCAGTGGGTATTTTTCTGGATGGTGGAGTTTGAGAATTATTGGTTAGGCTATAGGTCAAGTCTCAAGAGCTCAGCATGACACAGTTTACATCAGTCTAGACTCAACAAAAGTGTAAAATACAGACTCAAATATAACTGAGAAGCTTAGACTGAGCTGTCGTCTGACTTGAGCTTAATGTAGACGTCGTGTGTCGTATTGAATTATTACAAATATTATTTAGTCAATGTTATCAATATCTGGTTGACTGTGACTTTGTGTCAACAATCTTCCCCATATTGATAATTGACAAAATAATATATGTATATTCAATATTCATACCTGGACACAGTTGATCACAAAAACATAGCTCCCCCATAATCAATGCCAAGCAGAAATAATAGCTCCCCCGTAACCGGTGAACGGTGCCGAGCTAGAACCAATAGCTCCACCGTAAATAATGCATTGAACCTGTTGGCCTGATAAATAATATCTCCCAAAAGTACCAAATAGCACATATATACTAAAAGTAGTAAGAATATACATAAGAATATACATATTTCTCCCCCTTTTGGCATTAGCAATATAAACTGCATATGAATAATAATGATGCAACCACACCAGATAGAGAAGAAACTATATATGAATGATCAAAACGAGCAATCGAGCATAGAATAATAAACTGCAATAAGCATAAAATGTCATCACACAGAACTAGAGTCATCAAACTACCAGAGTTTTAGTACAACCTAAGTACATAAATCCAAATAAAACTAAATAACTGGAAATCAGAAAACAGAAACTAGAATCATCAGCAGCAGCAGCAGATAGTAAACGCCATCTCCATCATGGAGCACGAGAAGGCCCAGCAGAGTCTGAATGATCAGTGAATGAACGGCTGGGGTCCACAATAGCAGCATTCGAATCCAGGTAGCACATGACCCAGGGGTCGTTAATGCGATATCCAGCGCAACCAGGATCCCGCTCCATGGGAATGGGCATAGAAGGGTGACGAGACATGGAATACCAGATATCGTGCAGCGAGTTGCTGAGGGCACTCATCTGTAGGGTAGTACGGTAGTCCATCTGAGTCCAGCGATCGTCCTCCAATGTGAAACGATCTCTGAGCATGGTCTGCATGGAGTCAAGAGTAGCAGGAGGAGGAGGCGCATCCTGTCCAAGTGGAGGGGCGTCGGGCTCCTCATCATCAGAATGCTCAGAAGTGTCAGGAGAGGCGACGACTGCCTGAAGACGTCGTGCCTTGGAAAGGAATGCAGGAGCAGGCAAGAAAGGACAGTTATTGAGAGGTACATGGAATGCACGAAAGACCATAGGAAGATATAAGGCATAAACTAAGGCTCGTGGTTTCTTCCTACAGTTAATCATCCAGTCCATCATGGTACGTGGAAGATTGAAAGAGACACAAAAGTGGAGATGATATAAAGCTGAGATTTCAAAATAAGTAATTTCATTGGTAGAACCCGCCTTGGGTAGAATGGTATTAAAAATAATCCGATGAAGATCATAGAAATACGGGTTGAGGTGCTTGGCCATAAGCTTGCGAGGACTTATGTTAGGGGCACATAGTTCCTCCTTGAAACTCTCAAGGAAAGTTTCACCAACAAATTGGAATTGGCGAGCTTCCAGAAGCTTATCCCAAATATCGAGATCTTGAAGTGCAAGATACTCGCCCAACTCAGAAGCATCAAAAGCAATATCAATACCGGCAACCCGGGAATAGATGTGAGTGGCATCGTGAGTCAAGTTACAATAGAACATTTGTATGGCGCTACGATAAATAACAAAGTTTGAAGCCACTAACTCATTTAAGCAAAGAGCTTGAAACAATGATTCAAATTGTAAGAAAATAGTAAAATTAATGGGATGTCCCGCGAAGACCGGACGAGTTCGAAAGTCACTAAACCACTCGTTGGAGGCGTCTAGCGATACAAACAATCGGTCGTCATAAGTATTAAGGTCGCGGGAACGAGGTGGATTGAACAACGGATGAAGGGGTTGTTGTTGTTCAACGGGTTACTCAATGGGAGGAGGAGGATTCGAAGAGAAAGCACCCTCGGTTCGAATCCTCTTTCCATGATTGGGCAAGCGAGGAGCCATTTTCAAACAAATAGAGAACTTGAAATAGAGAGGGAGAAGGAGTTATACCTCAAATTAACAATGAACAGTGAAAGAGAATGAGAAAATAGCCCTTCTCCTTGATTTTGATGAGCAATGGAGCACTTTGGAGAGAAAACTAGGGTTAGGGTTTGTGAAAATATGTTTGGAGAGGTGAAGGTGATGGTAAGAATGAAGGAGAGAGATGAAAACCCGAATATAAGAGGACGGTTTTCTTTGGTCGGAGTAAATCTGGACCGTAGGATCACATTTGATCAAACGGCTGAAGCTGTCCCCGATTCTGGAATGGGGAACCGAATTCGGCCCGAACTCTGTTGGGGACAGAGTTCGGCCCGAGTTCTAGGTCCTTGTTCCAGAACTGAAAACAGGCTAAACAAAAATTTAAGTAAGGGAAATCAAGTTAGATAAGAGCAATAGCTTGAAAGATTCAATCAAATAGAATAATAGCAGAATGAAATTGAAAAATAGTGAGTCAGCAGTAAGAAATCAAAACGAACCATATAATAATAAGGAAATATATCATAATTCAATAGTTTGAAGTTGCTATGGGTTAGCTGCAGGGGCCGGATCCCAGCTAGCGGTAGTCCTGTGGACTAGTGCACCGTGTCGCTTAAGCTTTTACGCCTTGTTGTCAGAAGGACCCTTTCGACTTGTACCCATAGCAAGTTCATCGTAAGAGAATCATGATATAATTGATATTTACGCAGGTGAGTTTTAATTCAAGACAGCTTCATCTAAATTCCAAGTTCACGACAAAGGAAGTTAAAGCGCTCTTCGGATAATGGCTTAGTAAAGAAGTCTGCTAGCTGATGATTAGTGTCAATAAACTCTAAGTTAATCGTGCCATTTGCTGATGATCACGCAAAAAGTGGTGTCTAATTTTAATGTGTTTTGTGCGTGAGTGACAGATAGGGTTCTTAGTCAAGTTAATAGCACTAGTATTGTCACAGAATATAGGAATGTGCATGAAAGATAGATTATAGTATTCAAGGGTTTGCTTCATCCACAGAATTTGTGCACAACAATGCCCAGCTGCGATGTATTCAGCTTCTGTTGTGGATAGTGCGACAGAATTCTGTTTCTTGCTAAACCAAGAGACTAAAGCCTTTCCTAATAAATGACATGTACCGCTTGTACTTTTACGGTCGACCTTGCATCCAGCAAAGTCAGCATCAGAGTAACCAATGAGGTCAAATGATGTTGACTTGGGATACCATAGGCCCACTGTAACCATACCCTTAAGGTATCGAAAGATACGCTTAACCGCGGTCAAGTGTGATTCCTTAGGATTTGCTTGATATCTAGCACATAAGCAAACACTAAATATGATGTCGGGGCGACTAGCAGTTAAATAAAGTAAGCTGCCTATCATAGCTCGATACTTACGTTGATCAACGGGTTTGCCGCTCTCATCTGGTTCGAGTTTGGTTGAAGTAGCCATTGGAGTGCTGATTGGTTTGACGTTGTCAAGATCGAACTTTTTCAGCATGTCCTTTGTATACTTCGACTGACAGATGAAAGTTCCATTAGCCATTTGTTTCACTTGCAGACCAAGAAAGTAGTTGAGTTCTTCCATCATGCTCATTTCAAATTCTGTCTGCATACACTTGGCAAATTCTTGACAGAGGGTTTCATCAGTAGAACCAAAAATGATATCATCAACATAAATTTGAATTAATAGAATAGTGTCTTTAAAGGATTTTATAAAAAGTGTAGTGTCAATTTTCCCTTTTGAAAAACCTTTCTCAAGCAAGAAACTGCTTAGCCTTTCATACCAAGCTCTGGGGGCTTGTTTAAGGCCATATAGCGCTTTCTTTAGCTTGAACACGTGGTCGAGAAATTTGTGATTTTCAAAGCTAGGGGGTTGTTTTACATAAACTTCCTCCTTAATAAAACCATTCAAGAAAGCACTTTTCATATCCATTTGAAATTTTGATAATTTGCAAATGCACAAAGCATCCGAATGGATTCTAGTCTAGCAACAGGAGCATACGTCTCATCGTAGTCGATACCTTCCTCTTAGTTGTATCCTTGAGCTACTAGACGAGCTTTTTTACGTGTGACTGAACCATCTTCATTCACTTTGTTTCTAAACACCCATTTAGTACCAATTATCGAGTGATTAGCCGGTCTAGGAACTAGTTCCCACACTTGGCTCCTCTCGAATTGGTTGAGTTCTTCTTGCATAGCAGAAATCCAAAATTCATCATTAAAAGCTTCAGAAATGTTTTTCGGCTCAACTTGTGAAATAAAGGCAGTTGCTAGCAATAGAGTCTCTTATTGATGATCTAGTAGTTACTCCACGTGAAACTTCACCTATCACTAAATTTTCTGGATGAGACGGCTTGAAAGAAAATTTCTTAGGCAAGCCCTCCAGAGAATTAGTTTCGGTTGAAGTATTCATTGGAGTAAAAGTTGATGGCTCAACGTCATCATCAAGAGTACTTGCTGCACTGTTATCTTCATCAAAAGTCACATTTGTTGACTCTTCCACAATTAGTGAGCGTTTATTAAAGACTCTATATTCCTTACTCTTGGCGGCATAACCAAGAAAGATACCATCGTCAGCTTTGGCATCAAATTTGCCTAAGTTGTCTTTGGTGTTAAGGATAAAACATCTACATCCAAAAACTTTAAAATAAGAAACATTGGGGGTTCTCCCAAACCAAAGCTCATAGGGTATTTTCTTCGTAATGGGACGAATGAGCACCCTATTCAAAATATGGCATACTGTACTGACAGCTTCTGTCCAAAAGTATTTCGGAAGTGAAAATTTATTCAACATGACTCTAGCCATATCGCCAAGAGTCCTATTCTTCCGCTCCACAACACCATTTTGTTGAGGAGTTCTTGGACAAGAAAATTTATGATCAAAACCATTTGCATCACAAAACTTTTCAAATCATAATTTTGAATTCGCCTCCATGATCACTTCGGATTCGAGTAATCATGTAGCCTTTTTCGTTTTGAACTTTCTTTACAAAAACTTTAAAAACCGAAATAGCATCGCTTTTGTTTGTGAGAAAGAAAACCCAAGTAAATCTCGAAAAATCATCAACAATAACAAATGCATAAAGCTTACCACCAAGACTAGCTATTCTACTAGGACCAAATAAATCCATATGGAGTAGTTGCAGGGGTCTAGTAGTACTTACAGAGTTGATAGAATGAAATGAGGATTTTGTTGCTTTGTTCATTTCACATTCGGTACATACCGTGTCCTTTTTGAATGTGATATCGGGCAATCCTCTCACTAGCTTCTTGGTTGATAACCTGGATATAGTATCCATATTGGCATGATCAAGACGCTGGTGCCAGAGTAATCGTTCATCTTTGTGGGCATATAGACATCTACCTATTATGTGCCCTTTTAAATTGTTACCGAAGGATACGTATCCTTCTCTCTTCATCGATAGTGATACGAAAAGATTTGCGTCTCCTGTCATATGTCGTGAGCATCCACTATCGAGAATCTACTTACTTTCAGTTGAGGAGGGAAGGTCCACCTACATCAAGAGTAGATGTGACCTTTGGTACCCAAGTTCTTGAGGGTCCTGAAAAGTTAGTTTTCGGAAACCATGCATATATCTTTTTGTCTACCAGTCTTCTAACTCTACATTGTGGTGAAATGTGTCCATGTGATCCACAGTAAGTACATATAGCATTTTTATTTACACTAGGGACATGAGAATAATATCTATAGGCATCATGATGTGGATGATGTGTAGAGTTTGCATGGTGATCATGGTGATATTGTCTATGTGGCATGGCATGGTGATATTGTCTATGAGACATGGCATGCTGATATTGTCTATGTGGCATAGTATGCTGATATTGTCTATATGGCATAGCATGGTGATATGGCATGATATGGTGATCTTGTCTATATGGCATGACATGATGATCTAGTCTATATGGCATGGCATTGTGATGATTTCTATATGTAAAGTGATGTTGGTTGTGTCTTTGTGCAGCATGATGAGTATGAGAAGTATTCTTACGTGCACGTGGTTTTTGTGTTTTATGAAAGTTAGTGTATATAAAAGCATGATTACGTGCTGCATGAGGATGACGTGGTTGACTAGCTTGAGTGGTGTTGTGCCCATGTGATTGGGTTTGAGGTTGAGCAACCTGTTTTCCCAATTTGGTTTCTAATCTCTTAGAAACAGCTTGCAGTTCATCAACCTTAATATTTAAGCCATATATCTTAGTCATGGAAATCTTGTGTCTACTCTTTTCTTCAGCAAGCATCGTGTTGAGTGTAGTAATTTCTTGAGTTTTTTGCTCAATACGTGCTTCAGTATCATGTAAGCTTATTTTAAGCTTGGATACTTCATCAGTGATATCAGTGGGTGATGTGTCTCTAATGTTATCAAGTAATAGAGAAATTCTTTGTATTTCGTCTTCAAGACTTTTGATTTTGTCCTTGGCATGTTTGTATTTACCGATGACCTTTTTGTGATCATCAAGTGAATCAGTGAAGGCATCGCCAAGTTCATCAAAAGAGAAGTCGTCTAAAGTTTCGTTAGATACCTTGTTGGAAGTTGCCATTAGGCACACATTTGCTTTATCTTGAGGAGAGTCCTTTTCTTCCTCGGAGTCACTCGCTTCACTTTCATGCCAAATGCTTGTGTTGGCATATTTCTTTGATGAGGTCTTCTTGTATGGCTTCTCATAGCGGTTGCTTTTCTTCAAGAATGGACAGTCTTTTCGGACGTGTCCAGTCTTCTTGCAACCATAGCAGGTTGGCTCTTCTTCATCGTCTTCTTGTGGTTCCTTCTTTCTTCTATTGAAGCGAAGGAATTTCTTGAAGTTGCGAACCATGAGAGCTTGGTCTTCGTCATCCGAGTTGTCGTCTTCGGTCTCATCGTGCTCAGCCCTTCGTCGATGAGCTTTGAGAGCGATCTCCTTAGTCTTCGGGGCAGGCTCTTCGAAGTCCTTGAGGTCAAGCTCGTGAGTCATGAGCTTACCCATCAAGGTCTCCATTGACATGGTTGTGAGATCGTTCCCTTCTATGATGGCTGTCACCTTAGGGTTCCAAATTTTTGGTAGCCTCCTAAGCAACTTGCGAATCTTCTCATGATTTGAATATTGCTTTCCAAGTGAAGACAGGGGGTTGATGATGTCGAGGAATCTTGTGAACATCTGTGTGATCGTCTCGTTTGGCTTCATCTTGAATGCCTCGTATTCTTGCGTAAGACGACTGATTTTTGATTCCTTGACTTGGGTGGTTCCTTCATGCGTCACTTCTAGAAGTTTTCATACTTCGTGGGATGTGGTGCATGTGGATACCCTGTTAAACTCATTCCTGTCTATAGCACAGAATAAAGCATTAATAGCTCTCGCGTCTAGACTTGCCTGTTTCTTCTCTTCGTCAGAATATTTGTCATGTGATTTCTCAATGAGATCACCGTTGACAACTATCCTGGCGGGCTTTTTGTAACCGTCAGTGACGACTGTCCACAGGTCGAAGTCTAGAGACTTGAGATAAAAACTCATCCTTGTTTTTCAATACGTGTAGTTAGTTCTATCAAATAGGGGAGGCCTATGAGTGGACTGTCCTTCACCATGATTGGAAATCAAGGATTGTGTGGTTGCCATGGATCAGCTCTAGGATGTAAATCCTTGTAAAGAGAACAGAGCTCTGATACCAATTGAAGAACAGGTGGCAACTCTAGAGGGGGGTGAATAGAGTTTATATAGAAAATAATCAATTAAAAATTAACTCTTTCACGAATTATAAATAATCAGAGTAAAATGCGGAAAGTAAATGAAGAGCAAGAAAGCATACGCAAACACAGCAATTTTAACCTGGTTTCCCTCGTGGAGGACTAGTCCAGGCCTGAGAACTCTAGCTCAGGATTAAATCTACTATTTGTGAAATAGTAGTTTACAACCCGTGCCTTTACTTCAGAAGAGCACGTCAACTTCTTACAGAGGATCGCAGTGGCGATTTGCTTGGAATTATCCAAGCGACTTCTTCAACTCTTGTACAAGAATCCTAACTGAGAGATGCTGAGCACTCGAGACTTAGGAGGCTTGTGGCTAGTAGATGGGAAGGGTATGGCTTATTTGAGCTATAAGAGAGAAGAGAAGAGAAGATCGGATGATTTGAAAAGAGAAAATTTATGGCCTATTTATAGTATTTTTGTAGGCAGAATTCGGCCAAAATTCGGGTAAAAATTTCAAATATTTGGCCATTGGACAACTAGCAACCAGCTAACCCTAAAATTAGGGATGCTGATTTTTAGGGGACAGAGTTCGGCCCGAACTCTGTGTGGAGGCAGAGTTCGGCCCGAACTCTGTCTCCAGAGCACAGAGCTGGTCTAAGTGGCCAGTGGGTATTTTTCTGGATGGTAGAGTTTGAGGATTATTGGTTAGGCTATAGGTCAAGTCTCAAGAGCTCAGCATGACACAGTTTACATCAGTCTAGACTCAACAAAAGTGTAAAATACAGACTCAAATATAACTGAGAAGCTTAGACTGAGCTGTCGTCTGACTTGAGCTTAATGTAGACGTCGTGTGTCGTATTGAATTATTACAAATATTATTTAGTCAATGTTATCAATATCTGGTTGACTGTGACTTTGTGTCAACAACCTTGCCTAAAACATTAATGTGGATAGTCCCACCAGAATCTAACTATCATGAGTTTCTTGGTACTAAATCAAAATTAACCTCAGAACAGATCAAATTTAGAAATGTACTTTTCTTTATACGCCATGCATGGTACTTTGTACATTTCTTCCGTATGTGTCATGTCTTATCATAAAATAACAACCCTTAGTTTTATATTGTTATTTCTTTTTGCCCTTAAAGTTTATCCCATTAAACATGAAAATTAAATCTTATTGGCAGATATTTTAACAACATTAACTGTAAAGAGAACAAAGCAACAAAAAACAAACATGCTCTAACAAATAACCAAAGCGTAAAATATAGTCAAACAAATTCAAATAATGGTGAACCTCATCTCAAGATACCTAGTACATCATTAATATCAAGTCTTTGGACAGTGATATTGACTGCAAGTGGTATTCTTGGTGTAATGATCAAACGTTGACAATAAGTCATATCAAATACTAAGCCTATCTTTGGATCGGGTTATTATTCACATGTAAACCGTATAATTGTCACACATTTATCAGCACAAGTATGTGTACAATTCGGCAAAGTATTAACCTTCCTTTGGGCCGGCTAATACTCGCATGAATTTACACACACAAACATCTATCATCTCTCATAGACTATCTACGCAAGAGAGGTCACTTTGGCGACATCTTGTTTCAATGGGTCTATTTAGAATATTAGACGACTATTGCTAGTCACAAAATGCACCCAAAAAAATTTAAATGTTGACTAAATTTTACAAAACCGAATCATGTCCAAAACTTATGTACATGCATAATTAAAATATTACAGCTCAAATAAGATAATCATAAGCATGTGAATCTCTTTACATGATTCAAACAAATATTCTTAATTTGACTAAACTGAGCATTGTCAACATAATAAAATCTACGTAATATTTTACTGAAGATATGGACCAATAGATTGCTTCAAATAACCCATAAATATTATATTAAAATAATCTGCTGAAGATATGTACGTCAATAGATTACATCAAATATATGACTTAGAACATAAATTTATTAGAAAATAAATTTATGCCAAACATAAAATTGTCTATATTTTGTTCCAATTTGTCCTCCAATGATCAACTTAGATTGGAAAACACTCTAAATTGAGTAACACCAAATATCTATCATGAGTAATTAGAATCTAACCGACATTCCATATTATCACATGTCCAGCAATAAGTATATTCATGCATATTTAATATAATGGAGAATTCTACGATCATTATCACATGCATCCATATCTAATATTTAAGCATGAACTGAGAGATCATTATTGTACATAAATTATGAATTCTATCAAAAATTTCTTAATATGGCGATCAAATCAATGAAGGATTGACAACAAATCAATGTACTTGTAACCAATGGAGAACCATGTATGAAAAAAATAAAATAAATAAATTATGATGTGCAAACATGTTGGAACAGTTGTTTATGTACGAAAACAACTCAGAAGTAGAAGACAAGATCCCAACAGTTGTTCTCTTTATTGAGCCATCTAGTACAACACTAAGAAAATATTTAAATTATATTCCACCATAAATTATAACCCACCATGTGTAGTACTGCCAACAATTTTGATCAAACAACACAAACATAAGTGCCATCCTAGTCCATTAATTATGGATGTATCGTTTGGATACATGTCCAGCATGATTTGGCCGGAACAAAATTTTATTCGTGTATCAAGAAATCAGTTATTGAGAAACTGTAGATCTAATATTCGTGTATCATAAATATTATTTTATGAACCATTGGAGTCCTAAATTAAAATTAGAATGAAGGATCTATGATTTCTGAACAATAACAAAAATTGTTTCTGAAACTTCAACCTCATAAATCAAACAGGAAGGCTCTGATACCACTTGTTAGAAATTTTTTTGTGCCCTGTCGATTCATGAGATGAAGAACATAAATTAAATTATGAAAGCGTACTTGAATTCATTACTAGACTTGATGGATCTTGAAGCGAACATCTCTTTATTGGGTTCGATCTTCCAACTTGCTACGACCCTTAATGACAAAGAAGAATTCGAATCATTTGTCCCTCTCTTTCTGTTGATGGGGATGCAGAAGAGAAAAAGAGAAAAAACTCTCTTTTGGTGGCCGTATAAGTTGGGGACCATAACCCTAATGAACACATATATTTATATGTTTTGACATTTTAATTTGGCCCCTCATCAAATTAGAATTATCTCCGGTATCTACACATTAATTCCATGACAATTATACCATTAAGCCAATTTCCAAATAGACTACTTTAATTTGGCTTAATTATTTAGATAGCCTAAACACAATTAATTTTACATGTGTGGCCCCTTAATTATTGAATAATTCTAACAGAATGCGACAACGCCCATGGCATGCGTGGTGGGGCACGCCATCGCCCATGGTGCGTGGCAATTTTATTTTATTTTTTTGCACAGAATGGCGCGTGGCCATCGCCCATGGTGTCCAGCAGGGAGGTCCATGGGCGCTCCATCGCCCATGGCTCGTTGCCAATATATATATTTTATTTTGCATAGAGTGGCGCATGGCCATCGCCCATAGCGCCCAGCATCCATGGGCACTCCATCACCCATGGCGCGTGGCCCCCCTACAAACCTAGTCTGTTTGGTTTAGTCATTCCATCCTGAGAAATTTTATTGACATGTGAACTGAGCTCCTTTCGTTTAGTCCATTTGGAAATTCCTTATACGTGGGAACATGTCCCTGAGGTGGGTCCCACAAGCGATCTGATAACAAAAAAAAGGCAAAAAGTCCAATTCGCTGCAAAACTTAGGGCCAAGAGTAATAGTATTGTGTCGGTGGCTTATGTTGCGCAATCGAATTTGTTCGGTAATCAAATAATCCAAATCCAATAAGTCAAATTTAAAAATGGGCGATGGCCACGCACCATAGGCGATGGAGTGCCTATGGTCCTCTCCCCCCTTTTGTTGCTGGGCGCCATGGGCAATGGCCACGCGCTACTCAATACAAAAAAAAAAAAATTGGCAACGAGCCATGGGCGATGGAGCGCCCATGGACCCCCTGCTGGACACCATGGGCGATGGCCAAGCGCCAGTCTGTGCAAAAAAAAAATGCCACGCACCATGGGGGATGGCGTGCCCCACCACGCACGCCATGGGCGCTGGAGCGTTCTGCTGCACGCGCCATGGGGACGGGCGCGACCCTTCTGGCCCCCCTACAAACCCACCGTGCGCCATTCGTATTGTTGCTTCGTTACCCATAATGCAATTACCCTAAACTTCTTAATTTTTTTTATAAATTAGGTAAAATTCTTACTCTAGATGAAAATTTCTGAAAAACTATTGTTTAAACCTCAGAAACCATTATTTCACACGGCAGTGCTTATATTATCACTTGTGGAATTGAACTACAGCTCTGACCCATGGACCACGTGTTGTCGTTTATTGGAGGGGAGGATGGGTGGGTCCGAAGTGGTGCAAGAGGGCAGTGGGGGATGACATGCCAGTGTACGGGCACGTACACAGATATCCTCCGCAGGCAAAAGAGGATTTCCGTATTTCATATTGTATTGCCCAATTCACAGGGCCTAATATGTTTAAGAGAGACGAGCCCAAATTCTGAAAGAAATATGTGTTCCCATCGGTCATTCACCACCCTTTAACAAATCTACTGGATACCTTTGCATCCAAAGGCTACATTGGGACTGGGGGGGGGGGGGGGGGGGGCTTTAAGCACATTACAAGTAAAGGACCACGCTTCCCTCGCTTTTTTCGTTTCTAACAAATATATTAAATAAAAACTAGAACATGGTTTAGATCCGTTTGGACCTGAGGTCGCTTCGGCTTCAAATTCCATTTTTTTCCTTTTTAGACATTTAGGATCCGTTTGGACCTGTAGGTCGCTTCGGTTTCAAATTCCATTTTGGCTCGCTCCGCTTTGGACCTATTTCAAATGGTCTGGGTCCGGTCCGATTCGGTTCCAAAAAATTTAACCCATCCCGTCTCGCTCCGCCCCTCCAAAGTACGAATCTGGTCCGGTTCTATAAAATTTGGGCATGGTCCTGTTTGTGCCCACTTTTACTACGTAGTCATGGATTGCATGCACAATCACATTTCGAATTCAATTTTTTTTTTTTTGCTACAAAAGCATAAAGTTTCTCATTTTTATATAATTACTAAATATCCTCAATTTTATGCACATTTTGTGATTAAAATGTGTTTATTTTTGTATATTTTGAAAACTAAAATTATATGTATGTCTTTTAAAGTCAACTTTAATAATTTAACAACTATTTAAACTTTGGACCCAACTTTAAAATACAATTTATATATATATATATATATATATATATATATATATATATATATATATATATAAAAAATAGTCCAACCGAACAAATCTAATTGTTTATCAGTTAGGTTTCTGTTATGACTAATTTCGGTTCGGTTTCGATTTTAAATCTTTAGAATTTTCATTTATTTGATTTTCACTATTTCGATTCGGTTGAAACTGAATAAACCCGACGTTCATCCCTAGCTCAGGCTATGAATTTGTTTTAATGAGCCTATTGAGTCTAGGGGGTGAGCAACGGTTCGGTTCAGTTCAAACTGAACCGAATATATGAAAATCAAAATAACTGTAAACTGTTTTTCTCAAAATCTAAATCGAACCGTTAATTCTACAAAAACCGATCAAAACAAAACCGAACTAATTCGGTTCGATTTCATAGGCCAATATGTCAGACCTTCAAATTTTAGCAAAATGAGCCTATTTATAACACTTTTAAAAAATAACATTATTGTATTTATGAATTATTATATTACATAGAGTGAGAAATATTACTATATGTACATTGAGTGTAGAGAGAGAGTGCTCAAAGAAGTACGGACAGAGAATAGGAGAGGAGAGTGCGCCCAATTAGGGGTTAAAACATAATCATATATATAGATTGAGGGTAGTTTGATAAATTACTAAATCTATATAGATTTTCGGTTCGGTTCGGTTCAGTTTCTCGGATCATGAACATAAAATCTAACCGTTATTTCAAAATTTCAAAATTTTCAAACCGAAAATCGAACCGTTTGTCTTGCATATTTTGGTTCGATTCGGTTTTCAACCGCTATATGCTCACCCCTAATGAGTCCATGCTCTTTAACATTATAATGAGTCTTTCACGCTCTCACTATTACTGGCTCATTAACCCCTCAAAACATGTATTGACATGAACTCGACAGTGATGGAGGGCCATCACAATTTTGATTCGATTTCAAAGCAGTATGCAATAGGTACAACGCACGTGCATATATTAGTCTAT
>JANAVB010022596.1:6615912-6625912 GCA_029216955.1 Iris pallida | reverse complement strand
TGAAGAGATAGAGAATATGATAATATCTCCCCAAGAGATCTAAAATCTCCCAAAGAGATCGGATATCTCCCGAAGAGATGAAAAATATCCGGAAGAGATCGAAAAATCTCCCGAAGAGATCTCATAAGAGAGAAACTCTAGAAGAGAAAAATCTTCAGAAGAGATCTCATGTAATCTCATGAAAAATAAGATAATATTAATCTCCTGGAGAGATAAGATAATATTGATCTCATGTAGAGATAGTCTCTTGTAGAGGTAAATCTCCTGTAGAGAATTAATATGAATAATATACCTATAATGGTCATGTTAATAGGATCAATTACGACCAAAAGAACATGTTTTGGGTCCTGAAGCACCCTGTTTAAAATACAAATTCTTTATTGTCATTCACTCGACACAATATTTTATGTAAAAATGCTGATATGATCTACACACATATACTGGAATGACATAATGCACATTAATTATTCTTGATGAATGTTTTGATATAGTGAGATATACAAATGCAGGATATTTATCTAATCCTCATTAAGAGGATATCACAAACAAGATATTTTTTTTCTAAACAATGTTGTAGGTATTTTGGAGCTAAATATAGCAAAATACTGCAACAATCTTCCCAAATCTCTTTTACAATTAATGGAACAAACAAGAGAATGTGTATGACTATATTTTCAAAATTTCAACATATCAGGAGGAGTTGCGAGCTTTCAGGAATCACAAAAGCCTGCAACCTCTTCATAACAAAAGGATATAAGTATAAATGTATATATAAATAAAGTGTTGGGGTGAGATGTAATATTTAAATTGTATTGGGGGTTGATTTTTTTTTATTTTGAATTGATGTAAGAATATGAATGTAATATTTTTGAGGGGGATCATCATGTAGATGTAAGTATCCTGAAGATGCTAATGGAGACATCTTGAAGTATGTCTTTGCGCATTGTACTCTTTTTCTTCGTTGATTTTTTTCCCACTGGGGTTTTCCTTCGAAAGGTTTTTAACGAGACAGTGTAAGTCGCACGCACTTGGATTCCTGAAGAATCATATTCCTAAAGAATATTAATGTATTCTTTTCTTTTCTATGAATTTTTTCCAAATGATTTTTCCTATAAAAGTTTTTAATGAGGCAATAATTAAAGTGCCATCCAAGAGAGAGTGTTGTGATTTGGATAAACCAAAATATGGATGCCCTTATCAATTCATACTTATAAACAACCTCTATCTCATTTTCTCTATATATGTTATCAGTGAGAGTGAGAAAAACTACGGACATTCCTTCTGGCTACCATTTTTTTCTCTTTCTCTTCTATTTTCAAAACAAATACTTGTTTTGGAATGCCGAAGAAAAGATTATACTACTATTGTTTCTTTGGGTTTTGTTATAAGTTATTCCGCACATCATTACCAGATGTTGGCATTAAGGAATATCATTCTTTGCAAATAGGCTAAATGTTCATGCAAAGTGCACCTGATCTCCGGAAATGTTTACTTGGTGGACTAGAGTCAGTTGGGGCGAACTAGATGTAGGCTAATTTCCACACAAAAAATTCTCAAAAAATTATATGGAAAAAAGGGAAAATTTTGGGGTGGGCCCACCCCAAGCGGTACCTAGATCTGCCTCTGGTCCTCTCAGCCTTGCACATAATAGTACTTGTATAACTCAAGATCTTTTTAAATGTTCGTGGCATCAATATAATCATAGTTTATTTGATGTAGGGATACAATGACCTACCTTTTGCTAATTACAAGTCACAGAAGAGTGATAATAAGTAGAATGGTATAAATAGATAGTCTTGGATCACGGTTCTAGCCATCCAAGTTAGCAACATTTGCGTCCCCTATAACGGCTAGAGGCTGGTTTAATAGCTCATTTAAACGGTCAGCGAAACTACTCCCAGAATTACAGGCAACTCACTTCCAACAAATGAGTTACCACGAACAAGATTGATGATAATCAAAATCTAACAGAGTGACAACCTCCACTAGAAGAATATCAAAAATCTCAAACATCATGTCCGATTATATGAGAAAGCACATTACAAGTAAATGACCAGACTACACTCGCTTCTTTCATTCCCTACAGTTACAGTAAAATATAAACTTGAACATTGTTTAGACCCGTTCGGACACTCGGATCGCTCCGGTTTGGAATTCCAAAAAAAATTAGAAATTTAGGACCCGTTTCAAACGGTCTGGGTTCGGTCTGATTGCAAAAAAAGAATTTAGTTCGCCCAGTCCCGCCCTCCAAAAAACAGGTCCGGTCCATTTCTATAAAATTTGGGCCGGACCCGGCCCGTACCCGCCCCTATATATGTGTTTATATATTAATTAGAATTTGTTATGAAGTATGTGAATGAATTAGAGGATTATTGTATTAGAAAGAAAAAATAGTTTTAGAATTATTGTCTTCATAATTTTTTTTAGTTAATGAAGGATTTACGCATTATCTTAGAAGAAATGGCTTTATCAAAATAAAATCTTGATGGCTTAATACTACGTTCAATAGATTGTCAAGTCAAGAAAGATGTTTTTCTTCCAATTTATCATATTAGATTTTTTTATCTTAAATAACTTCATGAATATAAAGTACACAATAATTCTCATGTGGAAGTACAATGTATCTACTGATAGATGGTCAAGGGAACACTATGTTCAAAAATAGGATCGATGAAAGACTTTGTTCATAGCATTTATAAGTACAAATGACGTTATAGAAACTCATAATCTTCATATCCGTATCTTGTCCTGAAGGCTATATACACTCCTTCTCGAAAACATCAAATTCTCTCCCTATCATTCTCACTCAAAAAAGATCATACAAAGTTACTTGTTGTCCCTGACTCCCTCTATCATTAGATCTCACGTATAAACATTAATCTTCCTCCCTCTCACACTTTACATGGTAACTCATAGTCTTCATATCTGTATCTTGTCCTGAAGGATATATACACTCCTTCTCAAAAAGATCATACAGAAGCTACTCGTTCTCCCTCTATCATTCTCACTCAAAAAGATCATACAAAGTTACTTTTATAAATTAATCTTCCTCCCTCTCACACTTTATATGGTATGGTCGATAAGTTTACATAAAGAATACTATGTTATCTTCATAGCATCATGTCATGGATAGATTTAATGTTGTAATTGGTATACCCCAATATCTCAATCACAATTATGCTGATAATTATAGAATTCTATCAAGCAAATCTGGTTAAAATATAACATAGAAGTTTTTCTTTTCTTTCATCAGTAATCACAATCATGCTGATAATTATAGAATTCTATCAAGCAAATCTGGTTAAAATATACCATAGAAGTTTTTCTTTTCTTTCATCAGTACTTATAATACGCAAATAAATTATTTTTAATAACAAAGCATGGCCATACGGATGACATGAAGCATATTTCTCACTATATATATTAGCATAAATCATATGACTACATTAAAGAATGTCACAACTAAAATATGATATTGATACCTTCCAAGAATATTCCAAGTAGAGCCGACCAAATATGAATTCTATTAAGATCCGCATCAAACCCGATTCAAAATTCGACTTGACCCAAATACAAATCCGACTAGGATCCTAATACGTCTCAACCGACATGAATCCAATCACACAAAAAATATTGGAAAAAAATCCACCTAATTTGAAGGGGAAATGATATTCTCAAAAAAAATATTATCACTTGCAACAAGCATGTAATAACTCTTCCAAGCACCCCGCCGCTTCTCATGCCCCTCACTCTCCTCTATCCTACCGAAACTCTGGAAAATGTCAAAGCCAATCCAAGTTTCGGATCTGGATGCTGACGCAGGGACCTTCCTTGTATGCCTCGACTCCCCCAACCTGGTGGATCAGGTACTCCCGGATGCACCATGGAGCATCAATGATGAACTTCTTGCCTTAGAGAGATGTGATCCGGGTAAACTACCGGAAGAATACCTCTTCCATCATGCTGATCTCTGGATTTAACTGAATAAAATTCTGCCCAAGTACCTCAATCAAAAAGCCGTATCCAGGATTTCGGGAGCTCTAGGTTCTCCTCGCCCGTGTTCTGCGACAGATGTGATGAAATAGAAGACCTTCGCTCGGGTCAAAATTCTACTCGACATCTTGAAACCTCTGAAGAGATCTATCCTGACTAATCTGGATAGGTGCGCTATTGGCCAAGTAATAATCAAATATGAATGTCTTCCCCATCTTTTCCGTACAAGAGTGGATACTCCATCAACACATGCAGTGACAGGGAGAGGTTCACCTCCCTGATAGGCGAAGATTGGTCTATTGACGAGCATGCAAGGGCACTAGAGATTCTTAAACCCAGAATCAAGGAAGAGGAGTATGGAACTAACATTCCCAAAACCCATCCTCGATGAACCAGCAGCCTCAACCAAGCTACGACAGCTTCTTCTGACCCGGACAAGGAGACAGCCAGAGTGCATGAGCAGGCACCGGTTGAAGCCATACCACCACCCAAGCCGCTGACGTGTCAGGCATCGATTCCCCAAACCATGAGTCCCAGAATCTCGGAGCCATGTGGCAAATCGGATTGGAATCCCCTATCATTACAGTCACTACCAAAATAAGTCATATTAGCGACGAAATTAGCGACGCCGACTTAAAACGTCACTCATATTTTTGGATTTAGCGACTCCAAAAGTATGCGTCACAATACGTCGCTGATAGCGACAAACAGCGACATATTGCGACTACCTTTAGTATAATAAAAACTAACGTCGTTGATTTGTCGAAAAACGTCGCTAGTTTTATTAGTTCAGCGACGTTTAGCGTCGCAATGATTAAGGCGTCGCCAAATATTAAAGGAAAGTTGACGTTTTGCGACGTATTTACAGACGTCGCTAACTTCTGCTAAATAGGGTTTCCTCGGTTTGACTTTTCATTTCTCCCTCTTCCCAAATTTTTTGTTTCCGCCCCTCTTCTCCCGACCTCGACGACAGCCCGACCCCCTTCCCTCCGGCGCAGCTCATCCTCCTCCTCCACCGCGAGCTCCTTCTCCTCCTCCTCCTCCACCGCGAGCCCCTTCTCCTCCTCCACCGCGAGATCCTCCTCCTCCACCACCGAACTTGTCCTCCTCCTCCTCCTCCACCACCGCGAGGAGACTGAAGGTAAACTCTAACCCTAATTGAGGTGTTTTTCGTATCCAAAATAGACACGGAGACACATTACGACCATGTGTTCACTGATACAGTGTGTTCGTGAGGTTTTGGACACTTTGTGTCCATTTGTTGGACACGTGGACACCCCCAAGCATGCATATATATGTATTTCACCTCTGTACACTTGATCCCCTCCTCCTCCACCACCGAACTTGTCCTCCTCCTCCTCCGCCTCCTCCACCACCGCGAGGAGACTGAAGGTAAACCCTAACCCTAATTGAGGTGTTTTTCGTGTCCAAAATGGACACGGAGACACATTACGACCATGTGTTCACTGATACAGTGTGTTCGTGAGGTTTGGACACTTTGTGTCCATTTGTTGGACACGTGGACACCCCCAAGCATGCATATATATGTATTTTACCTCTGTACACTTAATCCCCTACTTACACTTGTGTATTTTTATATTAATTTGGATTTGCATATTGGGTTTGGGTTTCGATATAGTGTTTGATACATTGTTTCACCTTGCAACATTCCTACACTTAAAGACGTTTAGTACACAACTAATTATTTTATCCTAGTTTGCAAGTGTACTTTTGGGTAATCTAGGTATATTAGTTTACCAATATCCCCAATGGCCGGAGATTTTAAGTATATGAACCAATTAGTCAACATCTATTTGTTGAAGTATGGTACTCCATTCTTCGTAAGTTCTAGCTATATATGTCTCAAGATCCAATACTCAAAAATTCCAAGAAGAAGAAGAAGAAAAGAATAAAATGACATCGCTCAACACCCTATGACAACTCCATGAATAAAGTAGACGATCCTCCATATAAGTCTTCCTTCATCTATTGTCTTAAAGTGTGAGTTCTACAGTATGGTTCTCTTTATAGAATTGTGTCTTATTTTAGACAACAAGGGTTTCCTATTTTTATAGGTAACATGGCAACATGTGTAAGGGAACATATAGGTGTGTATTTGTGTTTGAAAGGGAGTGTCACAAGAGTAAGGCATGAGCATGTGTTAGTATTTTGAGCTGTGAGAGTGTTTGTTCTATTGAGGTTAGTACCAACTGGAAAGTTAGGTTAAAAGAACCTGGAAACTATGGTGTGGTTGTATACATCATTTATATGTATGTATGTGTCTAGTGGGAGAAAGGGGGAGGGTTAACTAGTACCAGGTATTTGGAGAGGAAGGAGAGTTTATACTAGTATATATAGACTAATATCCTAAAACTTGACTTATACAACTTAGAAATGGCTAGTTTGACCAAGTTGGACTAGTTTAGCTTAGAGTTGACTCGGTTGGACTATACATAATCTATAGACTAATATCCTAAAACTTAACTTATACAACTCAACCTATATAAAATATTGTAGACACGGGTGATATACCGCCGCGATAATCTCTGACTACCGCACGCACAAACACGCGAAACAAAAGTTAGCAATGCGAAAAGAAGATGACTGATAATCTCTGACCATTTAACGTAAAATGTCATGTGTACATATACTGCGAAAAGTGTAGACCGCTTGAACTGACAATTGCATATCATTCACTACCTTGATGTATCTATCTTACAGAATTATGGAGCTGAATTACTATCTGTGGAATCGTACTTGGATGTACAACCGTCATCCTGATGACATGTGCGGTGTGCGGGATGAATTCATAGAGGGTGTACACCAGTTCCTGCAGTTTGCCAAGGCGTTCCCTCAGTACATGGACAGTACCAAAATTAAGTGTCCATGTGTGAGATGTCGCAACTTAAAATATCATCCAGAAGTGGATGTCACGTATCATTTATACTCGAAGGATTTCACGCCGAATTACTATCAGTGGAGCGAGCATGGAGAACTTGTGTTGTCACTCCCCGTTCCCAGAATGCGTATTTTTATACATGTACAACTCATATATATTTATTTAGTATTTATCATGTATTATCCTGTATTTAAATTCCTTTAATTTTATGTTAATTAATTATCTGCATTTTTATTTTCTGCTGTTATTCTCTGCTTTTAGTCTTGCTTTTAGGTTCGGCCTAGGAGGGTTTTTCTCGGGTTCATGGTGGTTCACATGAACCAAACCCCACCTACCACCACCCCTTCCATTTAAAGCTCCCATCCCCTTCTCTCTCCTCATAACTCTCCTTCACCAATTACTTCTTCTTCTTCCTCTTCACTCTCTTCCACCTACCAGGAGAAGGCAAGTACATCTTGCTTCTCCTTCACCCATTTTTATGGTTCATTTGTCTTCCTCTTGTGATTCTAAGAGAGTTTACTACTTAGCATTTTTGATTTCTTTGGCTTGTTTCTTCTAGATCTAAGTAACAGTATTCTCGGTTGTTCATGGGTTTTGATCCACCAAACTGGCGTGCTTTTCAGAATAGATAGTTCATGTTGTAGAGCTTCTCATTTCACACCATTCTGAACCATGGGAACCTTATTTCTGGCTTGGAACGAAGGTTCCATAAGATTGGAGTTCAGGAGATTTAGTCACGCACACGTCTTTACGTGTTAGCGTGAATTTTGAGTCACGCACACGTCTTTACGTGTTAGCGTGAATTTTGAGTCACGCTCACGTTCTTACGTGTCAGCGTGAATTTTTAGTCACTCACACGTCTTTACGTGTTAGCGTAAATTTTGAGTCACGCTCACGTTCTTACGTGTCAGTGTAAATTTTTAGTTACGCTCACGTCTTTACGTGTCAGCGTGACATTTGAGTTACGCTCACGTCTTTGTGTGCGTGCGTGGATTCTTATCACGCTTTTCACGCTCATACGCTCACGCTGTGCGTGCGTGAGTTACTTTTTACGCTCATGTTATGAGTGCGTGAATTACCCTTCACGCTCACGCTGTGCGTGCCAACGTGAACCACTTTTCACGCTCACGCTGTTTATACACTCACTCCTACCTACTAGACTTGGTGTGACTTGTTGGCCTTAGCATAGACTTGTTGGCGTGACTTGTTGGCCTTAGCATAGACTTGTTGGCGTGACTTCCTGACCTGGATGTTTCTATTTGTTCTATAATTTATTCATTTAATGGTGGCATGATAATTGTGTGGAACTTGATAATCTTAGCATGTTAATATTTTTTTAATATATATGGTTGTGTGGAACGTGCCCTGTGTCTTGATTTGGTTTATGGATACCAAGTAAGACTGGAACTTAACCCTGAGAGTTATAGACTCGACCCCATTTAATACTAATTGACTTTCATGCCTTGTCACCATTGATGACGATTGTTATCTTGACTAAAATTGATCATGCGTTCCTAGTTGGAACTAAGAGACTGGCTAGTCGTCTTATTAAATTGATTGAATGAGACACGTTCATGTAATGAACTATTGTAATCGATTAGCCGATCCCGAATATTGACATACAGGCATGTGCAGGCTTCAATTTATTTATTTTTCTACAAAGCAGCATATGTACTTTATGGTCAAGGCATGATTACTCCGTGGTTAGATTTGATTGTTGTATTACGCTATGTAAGACCTACAACCTAGCCGCACGGGTATCGTTGTAGAATTGCGCATATCGTACCCCGTACGAAAGTACTCATTTGAATGACCATGATCCACGGCATGGGATTTCACTCAACGTAGAGACTATTAAGTTAAATAAAATAATGATTGCATGGAGAGAATGGATCCCCGAGTTCTTATATGGCAGCCCTCTTGGGACTAGTAGTGCCCGACAGGCTGGCTGGTTCCCACAGATACTGTAAATCTGCCACACGGGCAGGGAGCGGTATCTGCTTATATTATTATTGTATATTATATATGTCACGACCCGCACCCTGAAGAGGGGCACGAGCACGTGGTTACGTCCAGCCTACGCCGCAGTATCGGTGATAGAACGCTGTATATAGGGTCTGTAAATGCCTACGACTAACAGTTAAAATGTACCTGTACAGTATATACTCTTCGAATGGAGGTGACATAATAATACAGTCTCAATCACAGAATAAAACTAAGGTAGATAGCTCAGAGGAAAGACATATGATAGATGAAAGAGTAAATAAGTGCAGAGTCCAATACAAGCCCAGATATATACATCACAGGGTATCAAAATAGAATATAGAACTACAGTCTGATAAGCTAGCTGGATCGCAGTCCAGTCAAACCTAGCTAACCTACACTACTCTGGAAGTACAAAATCTAGTGGCTCTACTATAAGGCCACGATCTAAGGCTACTCCATCTGACTCGAGCCCATAATAGGTCGAGCAGTCCGCCTCAGAGTCATCTGTAATATATCATAACGGTATCATGTCAGGAAAATGAGCAAGTACAAACACTAACAGCAGTTCCATGTGAATTGACAAATTCTATAAGAGACAGTATAATGAACTACAAGACAAAGATATATAAAAACTTGAGAACCGTTCGGAAGCCGAGTTACAACCCTTAAACCAAACAAGGACCGGGGTTGTAACTCTTCTCCCGAGCAGAACTTAGTCTCCAATCAAGGTACAATGTAAAGGCAAGTAGAGCATGTGAGTAACTGTATATCATGGCATGGTGAGAAAATACTGAATGTAGAACAGAGCAGGATATACGATAAGATAAAATAAATATAAAATGTAATTTGAATTATTAGAGCGTTATGTGATCGGCTTGGGAAACATGATCAGGCCTTCCATCCGACCGGCTATGAACAATGAGTACAATAGAACGGTAAGGCCGGTCGCCATGGAAAGCTATGAACGATGTAGGGTCAGGCTTTACCCGTCGTGAGGCAAGGGTATAGCTATGAACAATGTATACAGTAGAACAATGTAGGAATTTGATCACACAACCACTAATAATTCTCCATCCCCGAATAGTATAAAGGATCCGGACATAACACGTCATGACACGGGAT
>JANAVB010022596.1:6573412-6613412 GCA_029216955.1 Iris pallida | reverse complement strand
GAGAAGTTGCTTGGTGGTGAAGGAAAGAGAGAGGGGGCTATAGGTGGCCTATATGACCAGCCATGGTGGTCAAAGGTAGGGGCACTTGTAAATACAAGTTTGCCCCTACACTAGCCTAATGTTAATTTAAATCCAAATGGGTTTTAGAAAAATGCTAAAATTAATTAAAAATCATAATTAAACTAAATTACTCATGGGAGACTAGTCCAAACTCTTAAACCCTAAAGTTTAGTGTGGTGGGCCATGGTTAGCTAACAGGCTAATTACAGCTCAAGTCGAAATTCACCGGGGTCCCGAATTAACTCGGAATGCGATAAAATTCGAACCCGACTCCTATAATAATTAAATAATAATATTCATGAAATAAAATTTCCAAAAATATTATAAAATGGAAAATTACTATTTTACCCCTAACTGGAAAAAGTGAGGGTGACAAGTCTATCCACCTTAAAAAAAAATCGTCCTCGAAATTGAAACCAAACAATAGTAAATTATCAAAATCACAAGTCATGGCTTAAAATTTAAATGGTTTAAAATCTCAAAAATCAAAGCATGAATTAAATGACTAAAATGATAAAATTTAAAATTACTCTCAACTAGGAACTGGGTGCTATAAGTCTATCCACCTTAAAAGAATTCATCCTCCAAAAACTAAAACAAGTAAACACAGAAAAAAATCATGCAGTTCGATAATCGTATACGTCTGTCCAATCATCATGATACTCAGAATCTCCGTCACGCCAGTGAGCAAGGCTACGATACTCACAGAGTCCTCGACTAAGGTACATACCTCTAGAATTATGGTATTTAAAATTTTTACATTGCCGCTAGCTTGGCAGCGAAAACCTTAAATTTCTATACCCAAGAAATACGACCATAATCTGACTATATATCCTCACTATGCCTGCTAGCATGACCCTAGAGTATTCTAAAATCTCATAATCGAGGCGACCTAGCCCATACGACTTATCTCAGAAGGAAATCACATCACAAGAACAATTTTCATCCAACGATCAAAGAACAGATAGAATCGAATTTCAAGACAGTTTATAAGAAGGCAAATGCGGAAAGGAGATCGAAAGATTGGAACCTGCTATCTGCTCTGCTACTGCCTGAGTGGGCTCAACTGTCATGGCGAAAGCACGCCCTTGCTGGCCTCCTCTAGCCTGCTGCACTCCGTTCTGGCCTGCTTGTCTGGCTGCACGGGCAGCACAGTTCTTCACCTGGTGGTCTGGAGCTCCACAGAATAAACAAACTCCCTGTTTCATCCTACGATCCTCTCGGGCGTGCCCCATTTTCTTGCAGAAGGCACACTGGATAGCCTGTCTTTGGCCCTGTCCCTGGTGCTGCTGGGCACGCGCTGGTGCCTGCTGAATCTGCAATAGAGGCTGCTGCTGAAACGGCCTCTGCTGCTGCTGCTGAATGTGGGGGCGCTTGGCCGGTCCCGTACTGGAACTCGCCCCCATAGTATCTCCGCTCCTCTTCGGTTTGAGGCCGAAGTCCTCCTCTGCGATCTGCACGTCCATCAATATTTGATCGAACGTCGCGTCACGACGACCTGAGGTGCGGGTGCGCACTGCATGAATAAGTCCCCTGCGGAACTTACGAGCCTTCTGCCCCTCATCCTGGATCATATCGGGAGCAAACCTGCTAAGGCAGAAGAACTCAGCTGCATACTCGTCCACCGACGAGTTCCCCTGAACTAGACCCACGAACTGGCCCTCCAATGCTGTAAGAGCCACGTCCGGGAAGAACTTTTCCTTGAAGAGCCTCCGGAAGTTCTCCCAAGTTAGCCCTCTCACCGACGCACGAGGATCCGTGCGGTACCATGTCAGCACAATATCGAAGAATCGGCTAGCTGCGGCCGAAACCCAAAGCGCTCTAGGAAGCTCTGCCAGCTCCATGCTCCGCTGTACATCCTCTAGCCAGTCGTCTGCATAGAGGATGCCCTCCGTGCCTGTGAAGTCCCTGGAGCTCATCTTCCTAAAGTCTAATAGTGTCCCCGGCCTGGACTGCTGCTGGTACGGCTGCTGGCCAGTAGGGCCCTGCATCATACCCGATGCCACTCTCTCTACTGCTGCTAGGGCAAGCTGATGCAAGTTCTCCATACTCTGCCTCAGCATCTCGATCTGTCGGTGTGACGCCTTCGACTGGCGCTGCGATGCCTCTGCCTGGGCCCGCTGCGTCTCCATCATCTACTGAAGGAGAAGGAACATGTGATGTGTATCCGTCGGTATCGGTGGTGGTGGCGGCTGTATCTCTGGAAGAACGGCCGTAACCCTCTGGGGTGGAGGTGGTAGACCTCCCTGTGCAACTGCCTGGGTCTCTGGAATAGTAGAATCACTGGGGGCAGTCTCATGAACCTCCTCCTCGGCCTGATCAGATCTCTCAGGCAAGCTACTCGATCCAGAGGCCTGCGGATGCGTCTTCGTCATCCTGGAGACGAATCGAAACAAAGAGATCAATATGGCACATGAGTAGATTATCAAAGAAGGACAGTTAATTTAATACAAGGGGAGTAATCATGATAATCAAAGATCGGAAAATTTTTCTAGGTGTGATTGAGAAACTCCTATCATATCCTTGGTCCTACGTCCTAATCGCAGGCTCGTAATTAGTACTCTAAGTCGAGCACCATTACGAGATCGCACTAATTACGACACCGGACCTGCGTGGGCCACCACAAAAACGTGTCACGACCCGCACCATGAAGAGGGGCACGAGCACGTAGTTACGTCCAGCCTACGCCGCAGTATCGGCGGTAGAACGCTGTATATAGGGTCTGTAAATGCCTACGACTAACAGTTAAAATGTACCTGTACAGTATATACTCTCCGAATGGAGGTGACATAACAATACAGTCTCAATCACAGAATAAAACTAAGGTAGATAGCTCAGAGGAAAGACATATGATAGATGAAAGAGTAAATAAGTGCAGAGTCCAATACAAGCCCAGATATATACATCACAGGGTATCAAAATAGAATATAGAACTACAGTCTGATAAGCTAGCTGGATCGCAGTCCAGTCAAACCTAGCTAACCTACACTACTCTGGAAGTACAAAATCTAGTGGCTCTACTATAAGGCCACGATCTAAGGCTACTCCATCTGACTCGAGCCCATAATAGGTCGAGCAGTCCGCCTCAGAGTCATCTGTAATATATCATAACGATATCCTGTCAGGAAAATGAGCAAATACAAACACTAACAGCAGTTCCATGTGAATTGACAAATTCTATAAGAGACAGTATAATGAACTACAAGACAAAGATATATAAAAACTTGAGAACCGTTCGGAAGCCGAGTTACAATCCTTAAACCAAACAGGGACCGGGGTTGTAACTCTTCTCCCGAGCAGAACTTAGTCTCCAATCAAGGTACAATGTAAAGGCAAGTAGAGCATGTGAGTAACTGTATATCATAGCATGGTGAGAAAATACTGAATGTAGAACAGAGCAGGATATACGATAAGATAAAGTAAATATAAAATGTGATTTGAATTATTAGAGCGTTATGTGATCGGCTTGGGAAAATTGATCAGGCCTTCCATCCGACCGGCTATGAACAATGAGTACAATAGAACGGTAAGGCCGGTCACCATGGAAAGCTATGAACGATGTAGGGTCAAGCTTTACCCGTCGTGAGGCGAGGGTATAGCTATGAACAATGTATACAGTAGAACAATGTGGGAATTTGATCACACAACCACTAATAATTCCCCATCCCCGAATAGTATAAAGGATCCGGACATAACACGTCATGACACGGGATTCAAAAACAGGTGATCAGCCCACTCCCAAGTCCATGTCTATACAAGTACAAGTAACAAGTCGAGTCATGTACCAATATACCAAGTAACCTGGGAACAACATCTCATGACAGGATCCGACATATACTAGTCTGTGAACCATCGTGTTAGGAATCAAGTAAGACACTACAACTGAATCGGATATAGCAGATATCAAAACAATAAAAACTATCAGTAAATGTACTCGTCTACTGTCCTGAGCTGTATGGTATATCAATGCTCAGAGCGGTATCAGAAGACCTAAATATGAGATACTGTAAGTTAATTTAGGTTTAAACAAGTTTAGGAATGATTTACAATGAATGATATGCAATCTAGGTCAAACTAGGTCTCACTGAGTCACACTAAATCCTGTCAAGTTAATCTAGGTCAAATCAAGTTATATCAAGTTAATCTAAGCCTAACCAAGTCAATCTTAGGTCATACCAGGCATCACGGGTCAAAACAAGTCGAAGAAAGTCAAACGGGATCAAGAGTTGGCCTACAGTTGACTTTTGGTCAACTGGTCAATTCTGGTCAACTCTGGTCAACTCTAGGTCAACCATGGTCAACCCTAGGTCAATGGTGACTAATAGTTGACTTTTGGTCAACTACAAAAGTCTAATGGAAATCGGGACTAATTTGGGTAAAGCGTTGACCCAAAGTTGACTTTTGGTCCAAAAAGTCAACCGTGGTCAACCGGGGCCAAGACTAGGTCTAGGCGACTATTTCTAACTATTACCAACCTCTACAACCCATATCCAAGTCCATCTTGGACTTCGAAACTCATATCTTGGCCGTAGGCCAATATCCTATTTTATCCTTAAAAAGGGTAAAATTCTAGCTTCGGCAACTATCCAGTTAGCCTACCTACGCTTGATATTTTGACTCGATCTCCCTAGGATAGTATGATACTAGCCTATACATATAATATCTACCAAAATATCTAGGTAACGTGGACATTCGGTCCATGATACGGCCCGTTGTCAAAATCTTGAATATTTCAAGATACGCACCGATACGGCGCGATACGGGCGCCCTACAACCCCGAATTCCACCCGGAAGCCTACCCGCAAAATCTAAATCACGTATTCATGCCCCACGCCAAGTTTTAACTCAATCGGATACTCTGAACTCCGTTTCGCCCTTTAACTCGGTTTTTTCCCTTTTCTATTCTAGCCTTTTTCCTAATCTTCCAACTTCTTTCAATCTTTCCTCCCAACCTCAAATCCTTTTCTAACTTCTCATTCCATAATCTTTTTCTACTCTTCTCTACGATTCCAACCATATATAATACATATATACATATATATATATATATATATACATATATATATATATATATATATATATATATATATATATATAGGTAAAATGGGGGGGTTAAATGGACCAAAACACTAGGGGGGGGGGGGGGGTTTCCTTCCTGGCAGCAGCTCTTGCTGCTGCTGCTGCTGTTACTGCTGTTCTTGTTCTTCTTCTTCTTCTCCTCTTCTATCTCCCTATATATATACACTTCATATATATATATATATATATATATATCTATATATATATATATATATATATATATATAACTAGATATCTATCTACAATCTATCTAGATATCTATCCATCCCTCTAAATATATATATAACACACACACATCCATATACACACATCCATGTATATATATAAATACACTCATATAACTATATATATATATATATATATATATATATATATATATATATATATATATATATATATATATATATATATATATATATATATATATCCATATATATATATAAACACACACACACACACACATCCTCACACAACACAAACACACACACACACACACCACTCTCTCAACACCATCATCCCCATGACACAATATCACCCTCCTCTACACACACACAAATACATATATAAATACACACACATAAATACACATGTGTATATATATATATATATATATATATATATATATATATATATATATATATATATATATATATATATATATATATATATATATATATATATATACCACTCTCAAAAGATTAAATCCTAATAAATCCTTAACCTATTTTTCTAGGGAAAACCTATAAATTTGTGGGCAAATGGTAGAGAAGGAGCTCCTCTCCATTTATTGTGTGGGACATGAATGCAAAAGAGAAACTAATGAAGAGTTAAAAATATACCTAACAAAGGGGTTCTCTCTTGAGAAAAGCTTGGAAGAAAGAAAGAAATGGAGATGGAGAAGTTGCTTGGTGGTGAAGGAAAGAGAGAGGGGGCTATAGGTGGCCTATATGACCAGCCATGGTGGTCAAAGGTAGGGGCACTTGTAATTATAAGTTTGCCCCTACACTAGCCTAATGTTAATTTAAATCCAAATGGGTTTTAGAAAAATGCTAAAATTAATTAAAAATCATAATTAAACTAAATTACTCATGGGGGACTAGTCCAAACTCTTAAACCCTAAAGTTTAGTGTGGTGGGCCATGGTTAGCTAACAGGCTAATTACAGCTCAAGTCGAAATTCACCGGGGTCCCGAATTAACTCGGAATGCGATGAAATTCGAACCCGACTCCTATAATAATTAAATAATAATATTCATGAAATAAAATTTCCAAAAATATTATAAAATGGAAAATTACCATTTTACCCCTAACTGGAAAAAGTGAGGGTGACAATATATTGATGACGGGCATCCCGCTGGGATTCGTCTAATTCATGATTGGCGCAATTGATTGACTGGATAGACTAGCCTTGCTCGTACATAGTAAGAACTGAGGAATCTTTATTGCATAATTCCAGGATAACTTGGGACTCACAATAGCAAGCCGTAGTAGTTGCCTGGCCGTTCAAGATAATTTATTTGTGTATTGTACCTACTCTGTTGCCTAACTGAGATGATCAGAATGTCAGGACATGACGGGCCAACTTCTGTCCTTGTTTGGTTGGGAGGTTGGTTCGAAGTGTCGTGATGTTGTGTGAGTCCTAGTAGATAGCAGAGATCTATTATTATATCCTCTTACTTACTGGTTTAATCCTTCATATCGTGCTTCCTTATGGTACTTGCTATTAGAGGTCTAACCTCTCTGGTTTTGCATGGCCAGATTTAGAGCCGGTTCCCGAGGATTCAGCTTACTTCCACCTCCAAGATGGTCAATACTAGAGGGATGATCGCAGGAGGACTCGAGTGGGTTCCTTACTCCACCGTTCGTTTTGTTATCTACTTTAAACTTTGTCGTTTGGCACCGACATGTTAGGCGGATTGTCCTGTACTTACCTTTACATAATTGTAACTAAGTCAGACTGCAGCTGCTAACAATTGTGTATACTTGCCACATCTTCTGGCTATGTTCTGTAAAGCCAGATATCAAGAACATTTTGATTTAAGCATATGGGACGCCTTACTACTTTATCTTACATGTTCTCTATTACTGTTTCTTGTTTGAACGATTGAGACAATAGATGTGGAGTGACCATAGTAAGACTTTCATGTAGTATGCACCCCCTCGTCTGGTTAAACAGCATTGATCATATTATACGGTATTCATCTACCCGTAATACGTAGCTGGCTGAGTCATTCCTCCGCTCTCCAGTATTCTGGTTCTGGGGCGTGACATATGTCTTTAGCATCGGAGTACGAGCCTTATATAGATGTCCACAACAACGCTCCTTAAGACGATGGGTTGGTGAATATGGTTTTCGATGCGGCCGGGCCTAGTTTCGATCCGGATGATCATGATGCACCTGAGGAGGCACCGAACCCCGATGCTGCACAGTTCATGGAGTTGATGGAGAATGCAAGGACTCCATTATATTCTAGTTGTGAGGATCATCCACCGTTGGAGGTGGTTACAAGATTGTTGAGCATCAAGTCCGATTTTAACATGTCGTAAGATTGCTACAACTGTCTTATGGAGTTGCTTATAGAAATATTGCCTGAGGGTGCGAAGTTGCCTAAAGACTTCTACCTGTCTAAGAGGATGGTTAGATCGCTCTGGATGGGATACAAAAAAAATTGATGCATGTCGTAATGGGTGCATGTTGTACTACAAAGACGACAATGATGAAGACGCCTGCAGATTTTGTGGTGTCGATCGCTATAAGGCATGTGGTAGAGAAAAGTCTGTCGGTGCCAGGAAGCCTACCTCTTTGATGCACTACTTGCCGTTGATGCCGTAGTTGCAGCAGTTGTTTATGGTGAAGGAAACTGCAGATAACATGAGTTGGCACAAGCGGAAACATACCGAAGGAGTGTTGGATCACCCATCTGATGGAGAAGCATGGAAGCACTTTGATCGAGAGTATCCAGATTTTGCTTCTGATCCGCGTAATGTCAGATTGGGTCTCTGCTCTGACAGTTTTACCCCATTTGGACTTTCGGGATCCCAGTATTTGTGTTGGCCTGTGATCGTGTAAACCCCCAATATTTTCTTACTATATTAGTGTTTTAAAAATAATTTTATTATCATTAGGAATTAATGTGGTAATTGGTATATTCGTAATTTTAGGTATATAGTATAAGTATGATTGTGCTAGATATATTTTTAATTGTTAACAAAATATAGTTTTCAATTATTAAAAGAACCTTTTGTTACGTATTAAAGATTTATAGGATTTTTAGAATTTTATTCACATATATATATATATATATATATATATATATATATATATAATTATAGCTTGTAAAAAATATAAATGGAGGGGACCAGCCACGTGGGCCGGTCCACCTCAGCCCGACCCCCCGTGAAATCAAGTGGGCGCAGCAGCAGCTGCTATGGGAATTGGCCCGACCCCTAAAACCTCAATTGAGCAAACAAGCAGCGGCAAGTAGGGACAAAACCCAACCCAATTCCCTTTAGCAAACCGAACCCCATCTCGTTTACCTATTCGAATAGGATTAGTAGTCGGCGGGTTATATATAAACGAATGATCAAAGCCGAACCCTAACCCTCCATAATTCCATCTCAATCAGAAGCCCTCGACCTCGTAGACCCTCCCCCAACCGACAGCACAGCTTGTTCGCCATCGGCGATCATCGGAGCCACGTCGCACTCGCATGGACCGACGAAAAAACAGAGTAAAACTCTGTTTCGAGCACTGTCAAGGTAACAACTTCTCATCCCGATTTTTCCTACGACACTAGATCGTTTTGAGTTTCGTAAAGTTCCATGGAAACCCAGTATGACCCTCTTGAATTCCACCAAAGTGATTCGAACACGATGACACGACCCTTCCGCGAATTCGACACAAAGTCGACGATTTCTGTTCAAATAAAACAGAACAGAATGTTAACCAAACCCTTACTTAGGAAGCCAGTTTTTGAACCAAATATTAGGATTTTTGAAAATCTGATTGAAGGCATTCAAGGACGACATATTCAAGACTAAAATGCATCTGTTGGATCGGCTACTTAAATTATATGCATAAAGTTATTCATTACTAAAGTTTCTCGAAAAATTGTGTTTTCAAAACTAGAATTTCTAGAAAACTTCCCGATACGACGTACGCCCCGACAAACCGGGCGACGTGGTCACACGCTATACGCATCGAAAGGTGCGTATGGACGTTGCGGACGTGTGGGAACTGATGGAACTCAATTTCGTCGCGTTTGTGCGACGAAATCAACGCGTATCCGTCGAGATACCCCCGTATCGATGTTTTACAAACTTGCCCATAACTTCGTGTACAGTCGTCGGATCGAGACGAAACTTGTGCCAACAGGTCTGGACCGAAATTCTGGTCCTGCATGCCAAGTTTGGTTCGATTCTGAGAAGGTCGAATCGGAACCCAATTTTGGCAGGCCCGCGACCCACTCAAACGGGCGATTCTGTACACGGCTCCTCGGAATCCAAAACTGGACATACCATTGAGTTTCTCTCCTCAAACTAAAACCGTAGACATATAGTTTGACGACTTTAGAGACCATAGACTTTGGCACGCGTTTCGGTATAAAGCGGGTCCAACGACGGACATCGTTTTAACCCAAAATTACGATTTTGCTCCTGTTCCAGAATTTGACTTTTGGATATGCGTTTCCTAGGTATATCTTCTTCACCGAGATCATTTTTGATGTTTGTCTCAGCGTTTGGAGTCATCTGTGGTTTGTGAGTTTTGTTGCTGACACTTGCTGCTCTTGGACTTGCCACTTTGCACCACCAGGCAAGATACCTTGCCACCTTACTCTGTGATTATTATACTCTTATTTTTAGTTGTTATTTTTAGCATTTTGTTTCATGATATTTAAACTGTGCGTCCAAGTCACATTTGGGTGCAAGCGACTCTATCGGTCGTTTTTCTTGCTTTATTTATTCTCTTGCATTGACTTAGTTTATTGACCACCCATTGATATTGAGGTATTGGTATATCTCATACGGCCTTGACACTTGTTGTATCACGTGATGTGAGTCACATGTAGGACACGTATCCGCGTAGTCGGTTGGCCACCGATACGTATGGAGCGTGCGACGGATAGGGATAACTGCCAATAGAATTGCATATTAGAAGACTTGGCAGTTACTAAAGGTACATGTCAGTCATGGAGATGATGATACTAGGCATTGGGTGGGGAGAACATTACCTGACGTATGGGCTTCGATTGCACTTCCCTTGTAACTCGAAAGCTCCGCTGGAGATACGGTTATGAGCCTCTCAGGTTGGCCACTGTCGTTTTTCAACGACATGCTCTTGGTCACTGGTGCCCAAGAGGGGACTATACCGGATCCTATATTCAGCCAGGGCTCATGCATCGAAGGAATGTATCTCAACTGCATATTCACAGTAGAATGGTCAGGAACCCGATTGCATGCATACCTTTCTCTCTTATTATATTATCACAGTTTATATGGCATGGTGTTTTCTTGTATCTTGCTATGTCCCCTGAGGACCTGGTTATCTCTCCAGTTTTAGACGAGTTTCCACAGGAGTACGGAGCGGCATTGGAGCTATCCTACATTGATGATGAGGCAGTGCCTTATGACTTCTAGTCTATTTCTTATCTGAGACAGTTGTAGATATTATTTTACATCTCTTTTCTTTCTATTTTGCGGAGGTCGGACTCCGATCTTGTGAGACTATTTTTCATAGCTATTTGGAGTGAGTATGTTCACCCGGCTATCTTTTGATACTCTTATTTATTTATTTGGACTTTATTATCTTCTGTGTTGAGCTGTGATGAGATTAGATAAGTTATTCTGGCCTGTGATTATTTATTTACAGCTTATGTGCATATGCGAGGATTATATATATTGGAGTATTCTTCGTATATGTGCAGCTGGCATGTTCACATACTTGGTCCTATGTATTTTGGGACTGGGGTGTTACATGTTTTTGTGGTGGCCCATGCAGGTCAATCTAATATTGTTAGGTTACATGACTGTGCCCAACATGCCTGCATATAGGAATAGGAATATCTCATCCAGAACTACTACTATCTCTTGACTTCCAATCTTTTCGAAACTTCCTTGATTATTCGATTTACTTCATATCTAATCTTTCCTAATATCAACTTATCTTCCTCGTGCCAATAGTATGAATCTACGAAGCGGACGCACTTCTGCCTTGGCCCTCACATCTGGTGAGGAGACTACTTCGGAGGGACAGAATCCTCCCATGACTCCAGCGATACCCTATACCAGCCAGGACTGTCGCAGCCTACTACGACACCGATGATGGAGTACCCAGAGGTCGTAGAACCCTCAGGCAGCCAGGCTGGACATACTACTACCATGCCACCGGGAGGGAATGTACCACTGCCTCCTCTACCACCATTCCCTCAGCAGTTTCCTCCACAGTCGGGACCTCAGATGCCTCCACCACCGACTGATAGGAGCCCTACCACTTAGTTTATGTATGCCATGATGCAGGCTCAGTGGCAGCAGACTGAGATGATGAGACAGACGATGATGGCAGTTATGGCTAGACCTCTACCACTACCTCCAGTACCAGTACCAGCACCGACTCTTCATCCCTATGAAGGCTCTATCAAGAATTTCACAGACATGAACCCCAAGGCCTTTAGAGGGACGGAGAAGCCACTAGAGGTGTCACAGTGGCTTATTAGTACCGAGAAGCTACTGAAGGCATCCCAGTTTCCAGCTCGAAATTGGATGACAGCAGTGGACTTACTGTTAGAAGATAATGCTCACCACTGGTGGAAGGCGGAAGAGAGACGATTAGGCACTGGGATCACCTGGAAGCAGTTCTATGATGCATTTTATGAGAGATTCTTCCCTATTCATGTTCGAGATGGTCTCTATGACCACTTCCTTCATCTGAAGCAAGGAATATGACAGTTGATGAGTATGACTCAGAGTTCAATCGCCTGAGTCGATTTGGTGCGGGATTGATTCTGACAGAGTTAGAGAAGGCGAGGATATTTCACCAGGGGCTTGCACCAGAGCTCAAGTCTTATACGACTACTCAGTCTCGACCCATTCAGCTGTCTTGGAAGAAGCTCGTGCTCAGGAGATTCTTCGCAAGGAACAGCAGCAGACATCGAGGCACCATACCCCAGCAGCTACACCAGCCCGAGCTACTCAGAGTGGACCTATCAGAAGGACTACAGGACAGTACCAGCAGAGGCACACACCTTATCAGAAGCCCACCTGCAACTTTTGTGGGAAGCAGGGGCATATTAGAGATGACTGTCGACTTCGTTTAGGCTTATGTATGAGATGTGGATCAGGACAACACTTGGCCAGAGATTGTCCTGAGCAGCAGGCTCTAGTTCAGGCACATCAGGCCCAGAGGCCCACAGCCCCAGCACCTCGTCCACCATTACCTCCACAGACAGCACAGTACAACAAGGCCAGAGCTCAAGGCCCAGGACAGAACCAAAGAAAGGAATTCTCTCTAGCTGTTGAGAATGTAGAGACATGCAGAGGTCATAGCAGGTATGGTTCTAGTTGCATCTTTTTCTGCTATTACATTATTTGATACTGGACCCACTCATTCATTTATAGCCACTAGTTTTGCCACTAGACACAGCATTCCCATCACACCCTTAGCTAAGAATATTAAAATCCTCACTGGAGGACGAGTTGTACCTGTTAGTGGTGTTTGTAGACTTTATCCTGTAGTGATAAATGGTAGAGAGATGGTGACACGACTTCTTGTATTCCCTCTGTCGACATTTGATGTGGTTCTTGGAATGGACTGGTTGAGCCAGCATTTCGCTCTCATAGACTGCCATAGGAGCAGTATTATCTTTAGACCACCGAATGCGGTAGAGTTTGAGTTCACCAAAGAAGACGGAGATAGTTGTGATGCACCCACATCGGAAACTCATATGATGATGCATGATACTCCTCAGTACCCTATTATCACCGAGTTCGAGGATGTATTCCCCGAGAAGTTGCCAGGACTACCACCTGACCGAGATATTGAGTTTTCTATTGAGCTTATTCCCGGAGCCGAGCCTATTTCATCTCGAGTATATCGTCTGGCACCCAAGGAGTTGGTAGAGATGAAGATGCAGATTGATGACTTATTAGAGAAAGGATTTATTCGTGCTAGTGCGTCATCATGGGGAGCACCCGTTCTTTTTGTGCCTAAGAAAGACAGGACAGTGCGCATGTGCATCGACTACAGAGCACTGAATGCAGTAACGGTGAAGAACAAGTATCCCTTGCCGCGTATAGACGATTTATTCGATCAACTGAGTGGAGCAAAAGTATTCTACAAGATTGACTTGCGATCAGGCTATCACCAATTGAAGGTTCGGAAGGAAGATATTGCCAAGACAGCCTTTCGATCGAGGTATGGACACTACGAGTTCTTGGTCATGCCTTTCAGTTTGACCAATTCTCCCGCAGTTTTTATGAATTTGATGAACAAGATCTTTCACCAATACTTGGACAAATTTGTAGTAGTCTTTATAGACGATATCTTGATTTACTCCAAGAGTCAAGAGGAGCATGAGCAGCATCTACGGATAGTTTTGGGAACATTGAGGAACGAGAGACTCTTTGCGAAGCTTAGCAAGTGTGATTTCTTTCTCAAGGAAGTATCATTCCTTGGTCATATTGTTACGGGCGATGGTATATCGGTAGACCCAGAGAAGATTACAGCAGTCAAATCATGGCCCGCTCCCACAACAGCTTCTGAAGTGAGAAGTTTTCTCGGACTTGTAGGTTACTACCGACGGTTCATAGAAGATTTCTCTCGAATAGCGGGGCCCATGACTCGATTGACTTGCAAGGATCAGGAGTTTGTATGGACAGACGAGTGTCAAGCCGCTTCCGACGAGTTAAAGAAGCGATTGACCACAGCACCGATCTTGACACTACCATCGGGCCCAGGAGGATTTGTGATCTACAGCGACGCATCCGGGAAGGGATTAGGATGTGTATTGATGCAGCACGGTCGGGTAGTAGCATATGCATCACGACAGTTGATAATGCATAGGAAGAATTATCCGACCCACGATCTCGAGCTCGTAGCGGTTATCTTTGCTTTGAAGCTATAGAGACACTACTTGTACGGCGAGAAGGTTAATATCTACACTGATCATAAGACCTCAAGTACGTGTTCACACAAAAGGAGTTAAATATGCGACAGCGGCGTTGGTTGGAGTTGATAAAGGATTATGAGATTGAGCTTCATTATCATCCGGGCAAGGCTAATGTCGTGGCAGACGCATTAAACCGTAAGCCCATGGCACACTTTTTGACCACACAGAAGGAATTGATTAGAGACTTTGAGCAGCTTGGTATTGAGGTTGTATTGCCTGGAGCAGACGGCGTATTAGCCAACCTCCAGGTGCAATCATCATTAGTAGAACGCATCAAGGCAGCATTGCCCAATGACGCTAGATTTCGACGGCTGAAGGAGAGAAAGGAAGCAGGAGAGCAGACAGGATTGAGGATCCACCCCGATGGGACATTGCGATGTGGTGATCGCATTTATGTACCCAATAGAGATTTACGGCAGGAGCTGATGGTCGAGGCTCACAGTTCGACTTACTCTATTCACCCCGGAGGGACCAAGATGTATTGCGACTTACGACAGTATTATTGGTGGTACGAAATAAAGTGGGAGATAGCTCATTTCGTTGCCAAGTACTTGGTATGTCAACAAGTGAAGGCGGAGCATCAGAGGACGGCCGGATTATTGCAGCCGCTACCCATTCCCGAGTGGAAGTGGGAGCACATTACTATGGATTTTGTCACGGGTTTTTCTCGGAGTCCTAGAGGACGTGACACAGTGTAGGTGATTGTTGATAGACTTACGAAGTCAGCACATTTCTTACCTTTTAGAGTGGGCCAGTCGACAGAGGTATTGGCAGAGATGTATATGGAGCAGATTGTGAGACTACACGGTGTGCCTATTAGTATTGTGCCGGACCGTGACTCGAGATTCACCTCGCACTTTTGGAGGAGCATACAAGAGAGTTTGGGCACTCGATTAAAGTTTAGCACATCGTATCATCCGCAGACAGACGGCCAGTCGGAGCGTACCATTCAGACGCTAGAGGATATGTTGAGAGCGTGTATGCTTGATTTTGGCGGTTTATGGGAGGACCATCTTCATCTTGTTGAGTTTTCCTACAACAATAGCTATCAAACGAGTATTCAAATGGCTCCGTTTGAAGCATTGTATGGTAGGAAGTGTCGGTCTCCTGTTTGTTGGAGCAACATAGGAGAGCGATAGCTATTGGGTCCCGAGTTGGTCTTGAGCACAGTGGAGACAGTAAAGAAGATTCAGGACCAACTGCGAGCAGCGCAGGATCGTCAGAAGCAGTGGGCAGATAATCATCGTCGACCCTTGGGGTTCAAAGAGGGTGACCATGTGTTCTTGAAGATATCCCCCACTAGGGGCACGATTCGATTCGGAGGACGTGGCAAGTTGAGTCCAAGGTACATCGGACCTTTCGATGTCTTGGAACGTGTTGGAGAGGTTGCCTACAGATTGGCATTGCCACCGTCGCTGGAGGGAGTGCATGACGTATTCCATCTCAGTTGAGGAGGTACGTGGCGGACAGCAATCATGTGCTTGATCACTCCGAGATCACAGTTGGACCGAGTTTGTCGTACAAAGAGCAACCAGTAGGTATCCTCGATCGCCGAGTGAAAGTGTTACGGAATCAATCTATTCCATTGGTTCGTGTGGCATGGAAGCATCACTCGCCAGGGGAGTCTACTTGGGAGCGCGAGGACGACATCCGAAATCGCTACCCACAGTTGTTCGAAAATGAAGGTATGTCTTGCATTGTAAGTGCTATTATATTTCCTTGCATTGCATTTGATCCCCCGACCTTAGTTTAATTTCGAGGACGAATATTTCTTTAAGTTGGGTAGGATGTAAACCCCCAATATTTTCTAATTATATTAGTGTTTTAAAAATAATTTTTATTATCATTAGAAATTAATGTGGTAATTGGTATATTCGTAATTTTAGGTATATAGTATAAGTATGATTGTGCTAGATATATTTTTAATTGTTAACAAAATATAGTTTTCAATTATTAAAAGAACCTTTTGTTACGTATTAAATATTTATAGGATTTTTAGAATTTTATTCATATATATATATATATATATATATATATATATATATATATATAAATAGAGGGGACCAGCCACGTGGGCCGGTCCACCTCAGCCCGACCCCCCTGAAATCAAGTGGGCGCAGCAGCAGCTGCTATGGGAATTGGCCCGACCCCTAAAAACTCAATTGAACAAACAAGCAGCGGCAAGTGGGGACAAAACCCAACCCAATTCCCTTTAGCAAACCGAACCCCATCTCGTTTACCTATTCGAATAGGATTAGTAGTCGGCGGGGTATATATAAACGAATGCTCAAAGCCGAACCCTAACCCTTCATAATTCCATCTCAATCAGAAGCCCTCGACCTCGTGGACCCCCCCCCCCAACCGACAGCATAGCCTGTTCACCGTCGGCAATCATCGGAGCCACGCCGCACTCGCGTGGACCGATGGAAAAACAGAGTAAAACTCCGTTTCGAGCACTGTCCAGGTAACAACTTCTCATCCCGATTTCTCCTACGACACTAGATCGTTTTGAGTTTCGTAAAGTTCCATGGAAACCCAGTATGACCCTCTTGAATTCCACCAAAGGGATTCGAACACGATGACACGACCCTGCCGCGAATTCGACGCAAAGTCGACGATTTCTGTTCAAATAAAACAGAACATAATGTTAACCAAACCCTTACTTATGAAGCCACTTTTTGAACCAAATATTAGGATTTTTGAAAATCTGATTGAAGGCATTCAAGGACGACATATTCAAGACTAAAACGCATCTGTTGGATCGGCTATATGCATAAAGTTATTCATTACTAAAGTTTTTCGAAAAACTATGTTTTCAAAACTAGAATTTCTAGAAAACTTTCCGATACGACGTACGCCCCGACAAACCGGGCGACGTGGTCGTGCTCTATATGCATCGAAAGGCGCGTATGGACATTGCGGACGTGTGGGAACTGACGGAACTCAATTTCGTCGCGTGTGCGCGACGAAATCAACGCGTATCCGTCGAGATACCCCCGTATCGACGTTTTGCAAACTTGTCCATAACTTCTTGTACAGTCGTCGGATCGAGACGAAACTTGCACCAACAGGTCTGGATCGAAATTTTGGTCCTGCATGCCAAGTTTGGTTTAATTCTTAGAAGATCGAATCGGAACCCAATTTTGGCGGGCCCGCGACCCACTCAAACGGGCGATTCTATACACGTCTCCTCGGAATTCAAAACTGGACATACCGTTGAGTTTCTCTCCTCAAACTAAAATCGTAGACATATAATTTGATGACTTTAGAGACCATAGACTTTGGCACGCATTTCGGTGCAAAGCGGATCCAACGGCGGACATTGTTTTGAGCCGAAATTATGATTTTGCCCCTGTTCCAGAATTTGACTTTTGGACAGGCGTTTCCTAGGTATATCTTTTTCACCGAGATCATTTTTGATATTTTTTTCAGCGTTTGAAGTCATCTGTGGTTTGTGAGTTTTGGTGCTGACACTTGCTACTCTTGGACTTGCCACTTTGTACCACCAGGCAAGATACCTTGCCACCTTACTCTGTGATTATTATATTCTTATTTTCAGTTGTTATTTTCAGCATTTTATTCGTGATATTTAAACTGTGTGTCCAAGTCACACTTAGGTGCAAGCGACTCTATTGGTCGTTTTTCTTGCTTTATTTATTCTCTTGCATTGACTTAGTTTATTGACCACCCATTGATGTTGAGATATTGGTATATCTCATACGGCCTTGACACTTATTGTATCACGTGATGTGAGTCACATGTAGGACACATATCCGCGTAGTCGGTTGGCCACCGATACGTATGGAGCGTGCGACGGATAGGGGTAACTGCCAATAGAATTGCATGTTAGAAGGCTTGGCGGTTACTAGAGGTACATGTCAGTCATGGAGATGATGATACTAGGCATTGGTTGGGGAGAACATTACCTGACGTATGGGCTTCGATTGCACTTCCCTTGTAACCCGGAAGTTCTGCTGGAGATACGGGTATGAGCCTCTCAGGTTGGCCACTGTCGTTTTTCAACGACATGCTCTTGGTCACTGGTGCCCAAGAGGGGACTATACCGGATCCTATATTCAGTCAGGGCTCATGCTTCAAAGGAATGTATCTCAACTGCATATTCACAGTAGAATGGTCAGGAACCCGATTGCATGCATACCTTTCTCTCTTATTATATTATCACAGTTTATATGGCATGGTGTTTTCTTGTATCTTGCTATGTCCCCTGAGGACCTGGTTATCTCTCCAGTTTTAGACGAGTTTTCACAGGAGTACGGAGCGGCATTGGAGCTATCCTATATTGATGATGAGGCAGTGCCTTATGACTTCTAGTCTATTTCTTATCTGAGACAGTTGTAGACATTATTTTACATCTCTTTTCTTTCTATTTTGCGGAGGTCGGACTCCAATCTTGTGAGACTATTTTTCATAGCTGTTTGGAGTGAGTATGTTCACCCGGCTATCTTTTGATACTCTTATTTATTTATTTGGACTTCATTATCTTCTGTGTTGAGCTGTGATAAGATTAAATATGTTATTCTGGCCTGTGATTATTTATTTACAGCTTATGTGCATATGCGAGGATTATATATTGGAGTATTCTTCGTATATGTGCAGCTGGCATGTTCACGTACTTGGTCCTATGTATTTTGGGACTAGGGCGTTACATGTTTTTGTGGTGGCCCATGCAGGTCAATCTAATATTGTTGGGTTACATGACTGTGTCCAACAAGCCTGCATATAGGAATAGGAATATCTCATCCAGAACTACTACTATCTCTTGACTTCCAATCTTTTCGAAACTTTCTTGATTATTCGATTTACTTCATATCTAATCTTTCCTAATATCAACTTATCTTCCTCGTACCAACAGTATGAATCAACGAAGCGGACGCACTTCTGCCTTGGCCCTCACATCTGGTGAGGAGACTACTTCGGAGGGACAGAATCCTCCCATGACTCCAGCGACACCCTACCAGCCAGGACTGTCGCAGCCTACTACGACACCGACGACGGAGTACCCAGAGGTCGCAGCACCCCCAGGCAGCCAGGCTGGACAGACTACTACCATGCCACCGGGAGGGAATGTACCACTGCCTCCTCCACCACCATTTCCTCAACAGTTTCCTCCACAGTCGGGACCTCAGATGCCTCCACCACCGACTCATTGGAGCCCTACCACTCAGTTTATGTATGCCATGATGCAGGCTCAGTGGCAGCAGACTGAGCTGATGAGACAGACGATGATGGCAGTTATGGCTAGACCTCCACCACCTCCAGTACCAGTACCAGCACCGGCTCTTCATCCCTATGAAGGCTCTATCAAAAATTTCACAAACATGAACCCCAAGGTCTTTAGAGGGACGGAGAAGCCACTAGAGGTGTCACAGTGGCTTATTAGTACCGAGAAGCTACTGAAGGCATCCCAGTTGCCAGCTCGAGATTGGATGACAGCAGTGGACTTACTGTTAGAAGACAATGCTCACCACTGGTGGAAGGCGAAAGAGAGACGATTAGGCACTGGGATCACCTGGAAGCAGTTCTATGATGCATTTTATGAGAGATTCTTCCCTATTCAGGTTCGAGATGGTCTCTATGACCAGTTCCTTCATCTGAAGCAAGGTAATATGACAGTTGATGAGTATGACTGAGAGTTCAATCGCCTGAGTCGATTTGGTGCGGGATTGATTCCGACAGAGTTAGAGAAGGCGAGGAGATTTCACCAGGGGCTTGCACCAGAGCTCAAGTCTTATACGATTGCTCAGTCTCGAGTCTCCCATTCAGCTGTCTTGGAAGAAGCTCATGCTCAGGAGATTCTTCGCAAGGAACAGCAGCAGACATCGAGGCGCCATACCCCAGCAGCTACACCAGCCCGAGCTACTCAGAGTGGACCTATCAGGAGGACTACAAGACAGTACCAGCAGAGGCACACACCTTATTAGAAGCCCACCTGCAACTTTTATGGGAAGCAGGGGCATATTAGAGATGACTGTCGACTTCGTTTGGGCTTATATATGAGATGTGGATCAGGACAGCACTTGGCCAGAGATTGTCCTGAGCAGCAGGCTCTAGTTCAGGCACATCAGGCCCACAGCCCCAACACCTCGTCCACCATTACCTTCACAAACAGCACAGTACAACAAGGCCAGAGCTCAAGGCCCAGGACAGAACCAAGGAAAGGCATTCTCTCTAGCTGTTAAGAATGTAGAGACAGAGGCAGAGGCCAGAGCTCAAGGCCCAGGACAGACTATGGAATGTTATCTGGATGGAGCATGCATGATCGACTTTCATGTCCATATTGCATGGACAGCACTAAGGCTTTCCGTTTGAAACACGGAGGCAAACCGTGCTTCTTCGATTGTCATCGACAATTCCTACCGAAGGATCATCGTACCGGAGGAACAAGAATGCTTTTCGTGCTGGCGTTGTGGAGAAGGCTAATCCCCTGCCAGGGTGGCCCAGATACACGATATGGGAAGAGGTAAAAAATTTACCAAGAGCTATTGAGCAGCCTGCTACGGGCTACAAGTGTGACGGATTTGGTTGCACTCATAACTGGACGAAGAGGAGTATATTCTGGGATCTTCCATATTGGAGCACCAATCTGATTAGACATAACCTTGAAGTCATGCATATCGAGAAGAATGTGTTTGACAACATAATTAATACTGTAATGGACGTAAAGGGGAAGACAAAAGACAATCCAAAGGCTAGATTGGACTTGGAAGAAATATGTAGACGTCCTGTATTGCATTTGATAGAGGACGGGAATAGGAAGTTGAAGCAGCCTAAGGCAATTTTCTCACTGGAGAAGGAGGATAAAGTGAGGCTTTGTAGGTGGATTCAAGGTCTGAAATTTCCAGATGGGTATGTTTCGAACTTGAGAAGATGCGTCGACCTCAAGAAGAACAAACTAATAGGTATGAAGAGCCATGATTGTCACGTATTCATGGAGCAGTTAATTCTGATTGTATTACGGAAATTCTTACCGCAGGCAGTTTGGAATCCATTGACGGAGCTTAGCATATTCTTCAGGGACCTTTATTCTAGAAAATTGCTCGTTGATCGTCTAGAAAAGCAAGAGAAGGACATTACGGTAACACTGTACAAGCTAGAGAGGGTGTTCCCTCCTGGATTCTTTGACTCTATGGAGCATTTGTCGATTCATCTTTCCTACGAGGCACGTGTTGGTAGACCCGTTGAATATCGATAGATGTACCCGTTCTAGCGACATTTGAATCACCTAAAAAGAAAGGTAAAAAATAAGGCTCGGGTCGATGGTTCTATTTGTGAAGCCTATATTCTCGAGGAGATTACAAATTTTTGCTCCTCCTATTTCAAATCTCATGTTGCTACGAATAGAACGAGGGCTCCGAGAAACGACGACGGATATGAAGAATTTAATGATGGAATACTGAAAGTATTCAATGCGTCCGGAAAGTCTTCGGGGAAAATGAAGAAGAGATATTTGAATGACGAAGTGCTAAGGGCTGCTCAGTTGTATGTATTACTCAATTACGACGAGGATGAAGTGGAGAAGCTAGAGGGGTAAGTAACTCAGGATGATGAGTTTACGTCATCTCAATGTAATAGTATAAGCTAATATTATTGTACTAATCGGCGGTTGCTTCGTTGTTTTCCAGCACATATAATGATGAGTTGAGGCTGGTTAGACCCTACCTAACAGACGAAGTATTAGAACAAGAAATGAGACGTCATTTTCCTTCTTGGTTGAGCCAATATGTAAGTAGCTCGGTAATTACTGGCATCTTCTAATGCAACTGCACAATAAATAACTTATTATCGCTTCTTTGATATTCAGGTCGATCGTCTAATTTCTTCCGAGATTGAATTAATTAGAACTCTTGCCAAGGGACTAATTACTTTTTTTAAAATATGGCCAAGTTACTGTGTCAATGGCTTTCAGTTCAAGTCGACAAATGCTCCGATCAGAGACAGCTTCCTGGATCTTGATTCCACGAAAAACAGTTGTTTGTGTATCAAGTCTTCGAACTACAAAGACGTCAATCCAGAAAATGATTTCTTTGGCATTTTGCGAGAGATTGTGGAGTTGTCATATAATAATGGCAGAGAACCTGCAAAGATCGTGTTGTTCAAGTGTGAATGGTTCGATCCGATTGAAAATCAAGGTTGGAAAATTGACAAGCATGGTCTTCTGGATATAAATTACAAGCGTAGATATCAAGGCTACGAATCGTTTGTCCTAGCAACTCAGGCTCAGCTCGTGTACTTCACAGCTTATCCGAGACGGGGAGCAACGAAGTCTGACTGGTGGGAAGTATGCAAGACTAAAGCTAGAGATACTTTTGATGTTGACGAAAAAGCTTACCAGGAGGACGAGCTACCTCTTGTAACCAATATTATCGATATGGACTCCACGGACGTTACGCATTACACGACACATAATATAGAAGATGTAGAATTATCCGAAGAGAAAGACGAAGCCGACGAAGGCGAAGATGAAAGTGAAGATGAGGAGGAAGAGGAAGATGAGGTTGAGGAAGACGAACAAGATGATTATTCTGAAGATGATTGAGAGAGATATACTTATCTAAACTTAGATGTTTCTTCTAGAATATATTATCTGGACTTAGATATTTATTGTAGAATGTATCATTATATGTTGTCTTGGTTATTATCTTGTCTTTGTTGTACTTTCATATTTCTAGTCTCTATTATTTATTGTACTTTCATATTTCTAGTCTCTATTATTTGTTGTACTTTCATATTTCTAGTCTCTATTATTTGTTGTATTATCATATGCTGTTATCAGGTATGGCAGGTCGTCGCAGAGCGTTCCGAGGGAGACAACGAGGTCACTCTCCTCCGGTACTTCCTACAGGTACTGCTAGAGGACGGAGTTTTCCTTCGGTACCTCATTCTGGTACCGGCTCTGGATCCTCGTCACCGATTACTCCTCCATATCGGACAGTAGGTGGGCCTGCTGGGACGACGTCACGTGGCATATCTCTTGGGACGAGTATTTCCAGGCCTGTTAAGAGTGCTCGCCCGTCTAGCGTTCCTGCTGCTGATACGACGATGGAGACGGATGAGCAGATGGCGGAGGCTGCGGCGACGGTCGAGGCGGCGGCGCCGACGGTCGACCAGCATCATGCAGATGATGCGTGCGCACCTCCGGAGGAGAGGATGACGGAGATCTGGGCCGACGGTACAAAGTAGGTATTTTGGTTTATAATTTTTTTCTTTCTGTTTTTATCATAAATTAACTTTTTTCATGAATATAATATGTTTGTATAGATATCGTCCTCCAGAGGTACAGAGACGTCTAGGCCACATGCTGAGGCATAATTATGGTGGTGCTTGGATTAACTACTCTGATGCTCCGGACGAGAGGAAGGCCTTCTGGTTTACGCGCTTCAAGGTTAAAATATATTTACTTTTAACATGAATCATATAATTTTTGTATATTATATATAACTGATAAATATTTGGTTTGCGCTCTTCTAGGATATATTTTTCTATCCATGTCACGCCCCAGAACCAGAATACTGGAGAGCGGGGGAATGACTCAGCCAGCTACGTATTACGGGTAGATGAATACCGTATAATACGATCAATGCTGTCTAACCAGACGAGGGGGTGCATACTACTTGAAAGTCTTACTATGGTCATTTCACATCTATTGTCTCAATCATTCAAAACAAGAAACAGAAATAGAGAACATGTAAGATGAAGCAGTAAGGCGTCCCAAACGCTCAGTCAAAATGCTCTGGAGATCTGGCTTTACAAAACATAGCCAGATGGTATAGTAACATATACACAATTGTTATCAGCTGCAGTCTGACTTTAGTTACAATTATGCAAAAGTAAGTGCAAGACAATCCGACTAACATGTCGGTGCCAAACGGCTAAGTATGAAGTAAATAACAAAACGAGCGGTGGAGTAAGGAAACCCACTCGAGTCCTCCTGCGATCATTCCCCTAGTATTGACCATCTTGGAGGTGGAAGTAAGCTGGATCCTCGGGGACCGGCTCTAAATCTGGCCATGCAAAACCAGAGAGGTTAGACCTCTAATAGAAAGTACCACAAGGGAGCATGATATGAAGGATTAAACCAGTAAGTAAAAGAATATAATAATAGATCTCTGCTTTCCACTAGGATTCACATAACATCACAACACTCCGAACCAACCTCCCAACCAAACAAGGACAGAAGTTGGCCCGTCATGTCCTGACATTCTGATCATCTCAGTTAGGCAACAGAGTAGATACAGTACACAAACAAATCATCTTGAACGGCCAATCGACTCTTACGGCTTGCTATTGTGAGTCCCAAGTTATCCTGGAATTATGCAAATAGGGATTCCTCAGTTCTTACTATGTGCGAGCAAGGCTAGTCTATCCAATCAATCAATTGCGCCAATCATGTAGTTAGACGAGTCCCAGCGGGACGCCTGCCGTTATAGCATGTACAATAATATAAGCAGATACCGTTTCCTGCCCGTGTGACAGATTTACAGTATCTGTGGGAACCAGCCGGCCTGTCGGGCACTTAATAGTCCCAAGAGGGCTGCCATGTAAGAACTCGAAAATCTATTCTCTCCATGCCATCGTTATTTTATTTGACTTAATCGTCTCTACGTTGAGTGAAGTTCCATGCCGTGGATCATGGTCATTCAAATGAGTACTTTCGTACGGGGTACGATATGCGCAACTCTACAATGATACCCGTGCGGCTAGGTTGTAGGTTTTACATAGCGTGATGCAACAATCAAATCTAACCACGGAGTAATCATGCCTTGACCATAAAGTACACATGCTATTTTTATAAAATAGATAAATAAATTTGAAGCCTGCATGTGCCTGCATGCTAATATTCGGAATTGGCTAATCGAGTACAATAGTTCATTACATGAACGTGTCTCATTCATTTCATTCAATAAGACGACTATCCAGTCTCTTAGTTCCAACTAGGAACGCATGATCAATTTATTTAAGATAACCATTATCATCAATGGTGACAAGGCATGAAAGTCAATTAGTATTACATGGGGTCGAGTCTACAACTCTCAATATCAAGTTCTAGTCATACTGGGTATCCATGGATCAATCAGGACACAAGGCGTATTCCACATAACAATCCATTTTAACAAATTTAACATATCATGATTTATCAAAAAATTCACGCAAAAGGCGTAAGAATATAATAGAAGAATTATCATGCCATTATTAAATGAATAATTATAGGACAAATAAAAATACCCAGGTCAAGAAGTCACGCCAAGTTGAGTAGGTTATACTAAGGCCAACAAGTCTAGTCGAAGTGAGCGTGAAAGTGGTTCATGTTGGCATGCACAGTGTGAGTGTGGAAAATGATAAGAAATTTACGCACGCACTCGTGGACGTGTGCGTGACTAAAAATACACGCACTCATGGATGTGTGCGTGACTAAAAATACACGCACGCTCATGAGAACGTTAGTGTGACTAAAAATACACGCACGCTCATGAGAACGTGAACGTGACTAAAAATACACGCACGCTCATGAGAACGTTAGCGTGACTAAAAATACACGCACGCTCATGAGAACGTGAGCGTGACTAAAAATACACGCACGCTCATGAGAACGTGAGCGGGACTAAAAATACACGTACGCTCATGAGAACGTTAGCGTGACTAAAAATACACGCACCCTCATGAGAACGTGAGCGTGACTAAAAATACATGCACGCTCATGAGAACGTGAGCGTGACTAAAAATACACGCCAAAACGTAAAGACGTGTGCGTGACTAAAAATACACGCAGCCACGTAGGAACGTGTGCGTGACTCAGCCTTCGTCCCAGCCAGAAAATAAAGTTTCCAGCCAGAAGACACGCTAAGTTGGGAGATCAAAACCCATGAATAACCGAAATACAACAACTTAAATCTAGAGAAAACAAGCCATAGAAATCAAAAATGCCAAGCACTAAACTCTCTCAGGATCATGGGAGGAAGAGTAATAATCCATAAAAATGGATGAAGGAGAAGCAAGATTGCACTTGCCTGCTGTGGTTGGTGGAGAGAGTGATGAGAGGAAGAAGAAAAAGTAATGGTGAAGAGAAGTAATGAGGAGAGAGAATGAGAAGAAAGCTTTAAATAGGAAAGGGGGTGGTAGGTGGGAGTTATGGGCCGGGTTTGAGCCATCATGACCCGAAACCCTCCATGAACCCGAACCACAAGGCAAGACTAATAGCAGAGAATAACAGCAAGAAATAAAAATATAGAAAATAAATTACAGGAAATAAAATACGGATAATTAATTAACATAAAATTAAAGGAATTTAAATACAAGATAATACATGATCACTACTAAATAAATATACATGAGTTGTACATGAATAAAAATACGCATTCTGGGAACGGGGAGTGACATCTCTACCCACCTTCGAAAAAAATTTGTCCTAGGAATTTTAAATCCAAGCAGGTAGAAATATCGGAGCTAAACTAATACCAGCAATTCTAGTGAGCAAGCAATCATTATTACCATATCAAAAGCAAGTACTATATATGTAAATTCATCATTCTATGATATCAAGTAGTTCTACCCATAAGGTGATAAGCATGAAGAATCAGGACAATCAAGTTATACAGAAAAAGATATACCTTGTGAGTCAAACAGGTGTGGATACCGTGATCGGATATCATCCTCATGTTTCCACTTTGACTCTCCCAAGGAGTGATGACCCCAAGCAACACGGACAAGACTAATTGTTCGGTTCTTGAGTATCTTCTCTCTTCGGTCCAAAATGGACACAGGCTGTTCCTCGTAAGACAGGTTGGTACCAACAACCAGCTCCGAATGATCGAGGACATGGCTTGGGTCCGATACATACCTACGTAATTGAGATACATGAAACACGTCATGCACCTCTCGTAACGAAGGTGGGAAGGATAAACGATAAGCAACATCGCCTATCCGATCAAGGATAATAAATGGGCCCACGTACCACAGACTCAATTTCTCGTGAACGCCAAATCTAATGACCCCACGAGTAGGTGAGATCCACAAGAATACGTGGTCCCCAACAGAGAACTCTAACGGCCTACGATGTTGGTCCGCCCAATGACGATGCCTGTCCTGCGCAACTCGAAGTCGCTCTCTAATTCCCTTAACCACTTCAACCGTCTGAACAATTATTTCTGGTCCTAACATCTTCCTCTCTCCGATATCATCCCATACAAGCGGCGACCTGCACTTTTTACCATATAGTGCTTTAAATGGCGCCATCTGGATACTGGCTTGATTACTATTGTTGTATGAAAACTCGACTAAGTGCAGGTGACTCTCCCAAGACCCTCCAAAATCTAGAGTGCAAGCTCGCAACATGTCTTCCAAAGTCTGAATCGTTCTCTCTGATTGCCCATCCGTCTGCGGATGGTAAGCCGTGCTAAACCTTAACTTGGTACCCAGACTATGATGTAAGCTCTTCCAAAAATGTGATGTAAAGCGGGTTTCTCGATCCGACACAATACTGACAGGGACTCCATGCTGCCTGACTATCTGTTGCATATACAACTCTGCCAACTTTTCTATAGATTGCCCTACTCTGAAGGGAAGAAAATGTGCTACCTTCGTAAGTCGGTCCACTATTACCCAAATAGCGTCCTTACCACTTGGTGATCTCGGTAAACCGGTCACAAAGTCTATTATAATATGCTCTCATTTCCATTCCGGGATAGGAAGCGGTTGCAATAACCCAGCTGGCCTCTGCTGTCCTGCCTTCACTTGCTGACATACCAAGCAACGAGAAACAAATCTAGCTATCTCCCTCTTCATTCCGTTCCACCAGAAATGCTGCTTGATATCTTGGTACATCTTGGTCCCTCCAGGGTGAATAGAATACTGAGAACTGTGAGCTTCTGCCATAACCTCATGTCTGATATCTCCACTAGGCACACATAGACGTGATCCAAAACCTAAGTGTACCATCTTCATGAATTCTCATCTTCTTCCTGAGTTCTGACTCACATTCTGCCCTAAGCTTCTGAATCCTTGAGTCTTGTGTCTGGGCTGCCTTGATCCTGTCTACCAAGTCGGATTGAACTTGCAGACTTGTTAGAACTCCTATATCACTAGGAAGTATAACTTCGATGCCCATCTCCTGAAGGTCTTCTAAGATATGCTTATGCGTTGTCAACATAAATGTGCCGTCTCTCCTGCTGAGAGCGTCTGCTACTACATTAGCCTTGCCTGGATGATACTGAAGCTCCACGTCATAATCCTTGATCAACTCCAGCCATCTTCTCTGCCTCATGTTCAGTTCCTTCTGAGTAAAGATATACTTCAGACTTTTGTGGTCTGTGTACATCTCCACTCGGTCACCATATAAGTAATGCCTCCATAGCTTCAGAGCAAATACTACTGCCGCTAACTCCGAATCATGAGTTGGGTAATTCTTCTCGTGGTCTCGAAGCTGCCTAGATGCATATGCTATCACCTTCCCATGCTGCATAAGGAAACATCCAAGTCCTTTACCTGATGCATCACAATATATTGTAAAACCTCCGGGTCCAACTGGCAACTTAAGAATAGGTGCTGATATCAACTTCTGCTTCAAAGTCTTGAATGATGCCTGACATTCTGCCGACCAAACAAATGGTACATCCTTCCGGGTTAAGCGGGTCATGGGTGCTGAAAGCCTTGCAAAGTCTGACACAAACCTTCTGTAATATCCTGCCAATCCCAAGAAACTCTGCACATCTGCTACGGTCTTGGGTACTGGCCAACTCTCTACTGCTTCTACCTTCTTGGGATCTACTGCTACTCCAGCTCCTGATATGATATGACCCAAAAATGAAATGTGATCCGACCAAAACTCACACTTGCTGAGCTTGGCATACAATTGGTTCTCTCTCAGAACCTGTAACACTTTCCTGAGGTGGTCTTCATGCTCCTCTTCACTGGCAGAATATACGAGAATGTCGTCAAGAAACACAACGACAAACTGATCTAAGTATGGCATAAAGATGCGATTCATCAAATCCATGAATATCGCTGGAGCATTGGTCAAACCAAACGGCATTACTAAGAATTCATAATGCCCATACTTTGACCTGAATGCTATCTTGGGAATGTCTTCCTTCCGAACCCTCACCTGATGGTACCCTGAATGAAGATCTATCTTCGAGAAAACTCTAGCTTTGCTCAACTGATCAAATAAGTCATCGATCCTGGGTAATGGGTACTTGTTCTTCACTGTTGTCGCATTAAGCTTCCTGTAGTCAATGCACAATCTGGATGACCCATCCTTCTTTCCCACAAGTACCACTGGTGCTGCCCATGGTGATACGCTAGCTTGGATGAACTTTTTCTCCTTCAGTTCCTCTATATGCTGATATACCTTGGCCTGCTCTGAATCTGCCATTCTGTAAACTCGATCTGATATCGATTTAGTTCCTGGTGCCAATTCTATACTGAACTCAATATCTCTAACCGGTGGTAGACCTGAAAGTTCTTCGGGAAATACATCTAGAAATTCTTCAACTACCTTCGAAATCTGAACTCCTTCCATTGCTGCTACTACTCCCTGCTCCTGCTGAGTTGCATCTGATCTGACTAAGGTGAACCGCTTTATGCCTGGAATATCAAAAGATACGCTCCCTCTACGACAATCTATTATTGCATGACTGTCTTTCAGCCAGTCCATGCCTAAGATAACGTCGAAATTTCTAACAAGAAATTCTATCAACCGGGCGGGTAAGGAATACCCGTAAACTACAACGCTAAATGCTAGAATAACTCTACTGACTCCTACGAGCCCATTACCAGTGAGTATATTCAACCTCCCTGGCAATGCCTCGAACTCCATTCCTAGTCGTGTCGCAAATCGTGCAGATATAAATGAATGGGATGCTCCCGAATCAAACAATGCTACTGCGGGATATGAGGCAACGAGAATATTACCTGCCACAACATCTCCCGATGCCAATGCCTCTTCCAAGGACAGAGTAAATGCCTGCCCTCGACCTCCTTGTTGGTTTCCATGCTGAGGCCTAGCCTGATGTTGTTGCTGGCCCCTTCCTTGATGATGCTGGGGTGGTCTATGCTGGTGTTGCTGCATCGGCGGTCCCTGCTGCCGAAACATTTGAGCCTGCGGACGCTGTGCCAACGGCCTTACTGCCACTGCTGGTCCTCGATACTGGCCTGCCCCTGGTGCTGGCAGAGCAGGAAACTGCTGCCCTGGTCCTCCTGACCTCGAATTCATGGAACATGTGGTAACCCGATGGTCTGGATTTCCACATATCAGACATAGTCCATACAATATCCGACACACATCTCTAGTGTACCCCATCTTCCCACAATAAGTGCAGCCCGCCGGGGGTTGCTGGTTCTTCCTCTATTGTTGTTGCTGCTGCCTGGGTGGTGGTGCTGGCCCTCGTATCGCCACATCATGGATACGAATGCCAGTAGATGGTGCTGTTGTTCGGGGCGCTGCTCCCCCTCCTCCTTCAATCTGACTGTGGGATCTCTTCTGACCCCCAGTCTTTGTCGTAAGCCTCTGGATGGTGATCTCATGCCTTCGAGTCGCCGTCAATATCTCATCAAAAGTCTGGTAATTGTGCCCCTCTATCAATTACAAGAGTTCAAGATGAAATCCTTGCTGAAACCTCATGGCCCTCTGGCTCTCTGTTGCTACCATCTCTGGGGCGAATCTACTCAATCTACAAAACTCTGCTGCATAAGCATCTACAGTCTTGCCAGCCTGTCTGAGGCTGATAAACTTCTGTTGTAGCTCAAACCGTGCCACAACCCCATAGTACTTGGTCTTGAATCTTGCAGTGAAATCGTTCCAAGCCACAGGACGTCTGATGCCCACTTCCTCTGATTCCCACCAATCACGTGCGAGATCCTGAAGTAATAACTTCACTAGATCCACACGTTGTTCTGCCGGTACCTTAGCTGCCGTCAGAATAGCCTCCATATCCTTAAGCCATGCATCTGCTGAGATGGCATCCTCCATGCCCTCAAAACGGCGGGGGTTGTACTTACAAAATCTGGCTGATGCTCCTGAATCAGTCCTTGCTTCTCTTTCCAAAGCCGTCTGCAATCCTTGGTTGAGCAACACATTCTGCTCTTGTAGCTGAGTGTATATGCGCTGCTGGGCCAACATCTGATGTTGCTGAGTAGCCATCATTCCTCTCATGATCTCCAGGAGGGCTGGTGTGTCCACTTGGGTAGGTGGAACTGTTGGTGGTGGTAGAATATCCGGATACTGCAATCCAGCTGCTGGTTCCACTATCACTTCTTCCTGGGTAGCCTCCTGAGGTGAGACTGGCCCTTGTTGCTGACCAATAGGGTCAGGTTGTCCATGTTGCTCCTGCTGTTGTCCAACTCTGACCGATGCGGACGAAGTGCCCCTAAGAAAAGGGACAAGAGAACAATCAAACAACCGAACATGAAGGATCAATGAAGTCAAAGGATATCGGAATGTTAAGCAAGGGTTGAGAAAATACGAATCATGAGATCAAGGGGAACATGTGTGATTGAGACATCCTATAAATCAAAACATCCCACAAGTCTAAAATTAGACCTGCATGGGCCACCACTAAAACCTTGTCACGCCCCAGAACCAGAATACTAGAGAGCGGAGGAATGACTCAGCCAGCTACGTATTACGGGTAGATGAATACCGTATAATACGATCAATGCTGTCCAACCATACGAGGGGGTGCATACTACTTGAAAGTCTTACTATGGTCATTTCACATCTATTGTCTCAATCATTCAAAACAAGAAACAGAAATAGAGAATATGTAAGATAAAGCAGTAAAGCGTCCCAAACGCTCAATCAAAATGCTCTGGAGATCTGGCTTTACAAAACATAGCCAGATGGTATAGTAACATATACACAATTGTTATCAGCTGCAGTCTGACTTTAGTTACAATTATGCAAAAGTAAGTGCAAGACAATCCGACTAACATGTCGGTGCCAAACGGCTAAGTATGAAGTAAATAACAAAACGAGCGGTGGAGTAAGGAAATCCACTCGAGTCCTCCTGCGATCATTCCCCTAGTATTGACCATCTTGGAGGTGGAAGTAAGCTGGATCCTCGGGGACCGACTCCAAAATCTGGCCATGCAAAACCAGAGAGGTTAGACCTCTATGTAACACCCAGTTTTTCAGATGAGGGTAATTTTAAAATTTTGTAATTATAATTATTATTTATTGATTATTATTTCATATTATGATTTTTGGTGATTTTTAATTATTTTTAAACTATTTAAAATTATGACTTGTGATTTTGACATTTTACTATTGTTTGGTTTTAATTTCGAGGAATTTGTCACCCCCAGTTTTCAGGAACAGGGGTATTTTTATCATTTTATATTTTTGAAATATTTTTGAAAATTATTTTATTATCTATGATATTGTTTTGGGATTATTTGAGTCGGGTTCGAATTTCAGCTCAATCCGACTTGAAACGGGGACCCGGGGGTAGTGTTGACTTTAGTGGACCCACACATTAGTTAAGCATGGCCCACATGATATTAATTTTAGTCCACATAATATTAATTTTAGTTAGTAGTTAGACTAATTATTATGGATAAGGTTAGTGTGATTAGAGACTTTAGAATGACTAATTTAGCCCCAACCAATTAGCCCTTTCCTAATACTAATAGAATAGGTTAGTGGGGGCATTTTGGACCTTACCATAATAGGACAAATAGCCCCATATGGCCAGCCACTTTGGGAGAGGATAGGCTCAAGTTCATTTTATTATTCTCATCCACACTCTCTCTCTTGTTCTTCCCCAAATTCTTAGAGAGCAATCCCTAGCAATTTCTCCACCAAATCCTTCCATTTTGCCACCAAATCTTCTTCTTTCCTTCTCCATTCTAGCCAAGGAGGAAGCTATCCAAGTTTGGGAGGATTCGGAGCTCGTTCGTGTCCTTTTGGAATCTCTACGTGTCGGTGTCGCTCCGGAAAGGCTTTTCTTCGATTCGATCTACCGGGAGGTATAAATCTCTTCTCCTTTTCATTTCCTTATGCATATAGGTCTATTTTGAACCCATAGGAATGACCTCCATGGTTGTATCTCCATTTGTGTCTATTTCGTGTCCATTTGGAGGTCATAGGAGTGTCCTTTGTGTTGTGGTTGTGTCCATGTGGGAAAATCCCAAATTTGGACACATTATGTGTTGTTGTTATGTATGAATGAATTATTACATGTTTAATCTCATATTTTTGTATTGGAGATGTGTTCTATAGTGTCTCATATATATATATTAGTGTAGAGAGTGAGTTCTTAATATATTATGTTATATACTTGTGTTCTTTTGTCTCAAACTACCCAAATCCGTCATGATTTTTATCCACGTTTTAAATTTCAGCCATAACTTAGAAATATTATAACTTCTAGCTCAAAGCTCGGTTTAATCTCCCATTTTTTTAAAAGAAGCGTATTGATGTTAGCTTTCCAAAAACATGTATTTATAGGCCTAATTCTTTCTGTAACTTTCTGGAGAATTATTTGAGTGTCAGCTGTACGAAAGACAAACGCGTTCTCGGTGTTTTCGCAATTTCGGGAGTTTCCGGAAATGAAAACGCGATCTGTTTGAAGTTTCGAAAAGCTAACACATAGATCTATAACATACTTTAATCCTAGATTTTAATTCATGCTGAGATGATACAGTATTGATTATTAGTATGAGTTACTATTCGGCATATGCATTTTGTGCACCCTTGTGTGTAATATAATATTCTATTTGATTTTAACCCATGTTAATGTATATACATTATGTAATTAAATAGAGAATGCAAGCATGAGTAAATGTTTAAATAAATGATGTATGAGGTGTAAGTATCCTATCTAATGTAAGCATGTATAAGTATGGCTTGTAATGAATATGTAGGTTCCATAGTATGTAATGTATGGTGCATATAGTGGTGCAAGAGAATAAATGAATGATGAATGAATGCAAGCATGAATGTAATATAATAATAGATGTAATGTATGCAATATATAAGTTAATGAGATGTAATGTTCTATGTTAACACAAATCCTATATTACCTCATGTACCCTCTTACACTATGTTGACACTATCACACTTGACACATTATTCACTTACACTTTGACACTCTTTGATATGTATACACTATGTATGCCCATTTAACCCTTACTTTCCTCTTTGCCATGTTCACATACACACACATAGCCTCTTAAATAAGTATTTATGAATATAGTTAACTTAGCTATGTATGTATATTATATATATGTTAGCATATTGTGTTGTAATATATAAGTTTATATAACCATTTGAAATGCCATGATTATAGACCTAATGTTGAATACCAATATATGCATGTGTATATATGTGTAGACATATATAGCTTAAAGTAATAGATTACCTAGTGTATATCCAATGTGAATTCTTGCCTATTTGAGTATTGAATAATTGCATGCTATATAGAGTTGGGCGTATGTTGGCTTGTATAGCCTTGTATTGATGTGTGCTTGCTAGGATAGTCTTGGTTAGGCCTAGTAAGACTTGCTGGGTTAGGACATGACATAGTTTGACCTAGTTTGACTAGTACAGTTGACCAGAGTTGACCAAGGGACTTTGGCCTAGTTTGACCTAGATTCATGTAGAATGCATTGTAGTGCTTTATATTACCCTTCTGGACATGTTGTGACTTGTGCTATTCTAATTAGGAGCCAGACACCTCTCCTCGGACAGTATCTTTACCTTGGACATTCAGATATCAGGCGAGTACATTCTCTGACCATTTCATACTTGTCTGGATTTATATTCTTGCTCTAGATTACTGTACTTGATGCTGACACGATTATTATCACGGATTGGTACTATACGGATCTTTTTCTGAGATGTTATCTCCTTGTATTCACTAAATACATATTGTGATGTGCGTTTCACTTACATATTGTATTTATTGAATACTCATATCCTTGTATACTCTTTGTGCATATTGTACTCTCAGTATCACATGAGTCCCAGGGATAGACATTGTACAACTATTGTATAATATTGTACATCTACTGTATAATATTGTACATCTATTGTATAACATTGTACAACTATTGTATAACATTGTACATCTATTATATAATATTGTACATCTATTATATAACATTGTACACTATTGTGCAAGATAACGTAGCCGGAGTAGATCCTTGTGTATTGATTTGGGGAGGGAAAGTAGAATTGGTTATGTAATCAAATCCTATTGTACAACATTGTATAACTATTGTATATATCTATTGTACACCCACGTACAATGGAGTTACCATTGTATTTTCCTAGACCGTTTACATAACCATATTGTACTCTAAATCACAGTAGGCTTACAGTTCTTATTTATCATATTTAGATATTTCCTGTTATCAAATCTCTACTATTTTTTATATACTTCTTACTTTCAGCGTTTCATGTACCTTACTCTATTGTATGCTTTATATTTTCTAACATGATATGAACTGCGTGAGATGTTTTGTGCTCGCTCCCGTCCTGACTGGACCTGTTGAAAATTTTACAGAGGATGATGAGGCACCCTGCACCCTTACTTGGAGTTTGCCTAGTTGACACTCGCGACCTGGACCCCAGGGAAGGTTCAGGCAGCTGCTGAGGGCGATACCTTGCTTAGTATAGATAGTTTAGACTATTTTTCTTTTATGTTTAGTTGTTGTTCTTGATTCAGAGTTTGTATATTGTAGAGGTGTTGAGACTTGTATTTCTTTTCTGTTGTACCTCGGTTGAGAATTCTCTTATCTATTTTATCGTGCCATATTCTATCTCTAGATTGTGATTGAGTTGTACCTCTGTGTTGGCCTCCTTATGGAGAGCATTCATATTATGTTAGTTATAGTTCATGACCTAGAACAGCGTTCTATACCGCCGACACTGCGGCGTAGGCTGGGCGTTGTTACGCTCTCGTACCCTCACAGTGGGTGCGGGTCGTGACACGTTTTAGTGGTGGCCTATGCAGGTCGAGTTTATGTAGTGGTATTCGAACTAGAGTATCACTACAGCCTGCAGTAGGATTAGAATATTTTTGGAGGTACTCAATCACATTAGGAAAAACTCTTAATCCGAGTCCTTTTGTCTAAAATTGTTGCTTATTGACTTCCCTTGAATATAAACTGTTCTCCTTGCATTTTTGCTTCATTCTCAGAAATTGCTTCTTGTTTTGATCTGTCTTCATGATGGTTATGAAGACACGATCTCATCGCTTCGGTTCGGGGGATACTATCGAGAGGCTGGCCACCTCTCGTCCTGTTCATCAGGGCCTCGAGACTACAGCTTCTGTTGTGTCGACTCAGGTTGGCGTTTCTGCTACATTGGAGGTGCACCTCTATCTGTACAGAGATTTTCTTCCGTTATTTCTGATTTCTCTCAGCAGCGGTTCATGCAGCATCAGCAGCAGACCAGGGGTAACTAGCACGGCGAGCTATCGTCAGGACAGTCGAGGATGCACAGACCATTGAAGATCTTGCTGCAAGCTCCGTTCTTCTCAATTCTATTTTTTGAAATTGACTTTATAACTCCCTTGAAATCCGATTCCATCTGTTCCTTGCTGATTAATTTATTTTGTCATGTTGTTCTTTTGTTATGTTGTTTTTCTTCAAAAATTATATGGGCTAGGTTACCTAAATCATGGGATCTAGAATCTTCGATAGTCGTGATAGTTGGCATAGTGAGAACACGTAGTCAGATTTCGGATGTATTTCTTGAGTATGGGAATTTAAGTCGCCGTCACATGCGGCAATACAAAAATTTTAAATACCATGAACCTAGAGGTACGTACTTTAGTCAAGGACTCTGTGATTATCGTAGCCTTGCTCACTAGCATGATAAAGACTCTGGACAACATGATTTTGGACAGACGCATATGATTAACAGATTGTATCTTGAGAAGGTTTAAACATCATACTCTTTTGATTGTTATAAATGACTTAGGAGTAGGGATATTTAGTTTTGTAGAGCTTATTCATAGGTAGTTCCTTCATAGTATAATGGTATGATGACTTGTAGAGTGTCTGTACCCTAGAGGTGATAGTTAGCATTGGTGTTAGAATAGTAACCCATTGCAGATAATTCTCCTGTTATCTATAATACCAACCAGTTACACATAGGATGTTAGTATGCCTTACAGCCTTGATGATTATTACTACTTTCCCTTACCTTTTCCAGTGAGGCACCCATGACCAGAGCCTGCCTTTGAGTATAGTTGTAGTTTCACCTAAGACCGAGATGTCTATTTGCATAGATAGATTGCAGATGATATTGGCATATGGGATATAGGTTAGTTGGTATCTATAGGCCATTGTTGTATAGAGTTATAAACATGTTGTTTAGCCTATACTTGGTTCAGTTTTCTATTTTAGTCAAGTTCTCTTTGTGTTGAGTTCCTTTGTGTTGATCACCTTTATAGGCAGTGTGCAGACCCTTAACTAGATACCATGTCCCCTTGATTCAGACCATTCATCCTTAGCCTAGTTCTAAGCATTGTTTCAGACCCTTATAAATTTAGTCTGCCTTAACCCTTGGTTGATCAGTCATGTATATATATATATATAGATGATATACTTAGGATATATGTGATGGGTTGTTGTTCTTGAGCATATATATATATGTGGTATTTGGTATTCATGTGCTTAGCTTGTAGGTATTTAGTTATAGGTGACTTGATAGGATTGGAAAGTTAAGAGCTAGTCTATTATAGAGTTTCTCTTTTGCTAAATTCTAGTTGCCAACACCTAAATAGCTAGCATAGGTAAAACCCTAAGAAGTTAACCAGTTGATGACCAAGTACTTGAGTGTTGAGAAATTGACTAGTGATTGACCCTTGACTATGTTTGACATAGAAGTGGGTGCGATCATCTTAATTTCGAGAACGAAATTTTTATAAGGTGGGTAGGATTGTAACACCCAGTTTTTCAGATGAGGGTAATTTTGAAATTTTGTAATTATAATTATTATTTATTGATTATTATTTCATATTATGATTTTTGGTGATTTTTAATCATTTTTAAACTATTTAAAATTATGACTTGTGATTTTGATATTTTACTATTGTTTGGTTTTAATTTCGAGGAATTTGTCACCCCCAGTTTTCAGGAACAGGGATATTTTTATCATTTTATATTTTTGAAATATTTTTGAAATTTATTTTATTATTTATGATATTGTTTTGGGATTATTTGAGTCGGGTTCGAATTTCAGCTCAATCTGACTTGAAACGGAGACCCGGGGGTAGTGTTGACTTTAGTGGACCCACACATTAGTTAGGCATGGCCCACATGATATTAATTTTAGTCCACATAATATTAATTTTAGTTAGTAGTTAGACTAATTATTATGGATAAGGTCTGTGTGATTAGAGACTTTAGAATGACTAATTTAGCCCCAACCAATTAGCCCTTTCCTAATACTAATAGAATAGGTTAGTGGGGGCATTTTGGACCTTACCATAATAGGACAAATAGCCCCATATGGCCAGCCACTTTGGGAGAGGATAGGCTCAAGTTCATTTCATTATTCTCATCCACACTCTCTCTCTCTTGTTCTTCCTCAAATTTCTAGAGAGCAATCCCGAGCAATTTCTCCACCAAATTCTTCCATTTTGCCACCAAATCTTCTTCTTTCCTTCTCCATTCTAGCCAAGGAGGAAGTTACCCAAGTTTGGGAGGATTCGGAGCTCGTTCGTGTCCTTTTGGAATCTCTACGTGTCGGTGTCGCTCCGAAAAGGCTTTTCTTCGATTCGATCTACCGGGAGGTATAAATCTCTTCTCCTTTTCATTTTCTCATGCATATAGGTCTATTTTGAACCCATAGGAATGACCTCCATGGTTGTATCTCCATTTGTGTCTATTTCGTGTCCATTTGGAGGTCATAGGAGTGTCCTTTGTGTTGTGGTTGTGTCCATGTGGGAAAATCCCAAATTTGGACACACTATGTGTTGTTGTTATGTATGAATGAATTATTACATGTTTAATCTCATATTTTTGTATTGGATATGTGTTCTTGTCATGACCCGCACCCGTTTTTCGGACGCGGGAGCGTGAGCAAGTCCAGCTACGTATCGAACGGACTCCAGCTGGACTTGAATACGTAAACGCTGTCAAGGCTATGGTATACTGCCAAATCATGGCAAACAATCTATATCTCAATCCACAATAAGAATATGAAATATGAAAGAACACTATGGGTCGTGGTCTGCAGCCCACTAGCATAAATGTCCGATAAGACTCTAAGGAATATAACAAGAGTCAACAACTGAAACAAGGAACATGATATCTCATGATAAGGAATGAAAAGCACGAGCGGATAATAAACTCAATAACAATACCTGAATCCCGCAATGACCGCAAATCCTCTGCCATCCAGAACTACTAGCTAACTCCATGCAATCGCTAAACCTGAAGAGATCATCAGGTCCTCAGAGGACATAGCAAGATACATAATATACATGCCTATCTAACAGTTTTATCATGCTCAAGAAATAATCAAGAAAGAACAAGAGCAAGACCAATGACCACAAACACTAACACAAAGCACGAATACGAACACAAATACGAACACGAATACGAACACTAGAACAACTACGCATAAATGAACTGCCGGATGAACGAATACATGAGATCAATGGAAGAAATCAAACCCTCGTCCCGAGTGTGGACTCTCTGGCTAGCTCACGGCAAGACACCCTCGTC